>CM068373.1:443582564-443943796 GCA_034769895.1 Magicicada septendecula
GTCCATTATAGTGAAGATTTTCGTTCTTGTAAAATAGTGAAACGCGCTGTGAATGTCGGGCAGTGGTATCGATTCAAATTCTATACTCTTATTTAGCTGTCTATAATCCACGACTGGTCTATGTTTGTCAGTTCCTTTTGGTACTAGGAATGCAGGTGGTGAGTATGGAGAAGTTGACGGTTCAATGACGTGCTGATCAAGGAGTTTGTTAATGTGGTTTCTCATTATTTCCATCTTGGGCAGTGATAATTTGTATGGGTGAAGTCGTATTACCTTGTTGTCACTAAGATTTATTTTATATTCGATTAAATGGGTTAATCCTAACTTGGGGGTGAGTACAGTAGAAAATTCCCTTATTAACTTTTGAATTCTTAGTCTCTCATTTCCTTTTAAATGACTCAGACTAGATTCTCGATGCTCTGAATGAATAGTTGCGGTTTCACAATTAGCGTCGTTACTTAATTCGGAGTCGAACTGATATTTTCGAGTACGATTAAATCTGAAGAAATATTGTTTTGCATACATATCAAGGATTAAGCCAGTTTTACATATGAAATCAGCGCCTAGTATTAAGTTTTGTCCTAACTCTTCAGCTACTAGTAGGGGAATATACCAAGTAAAATTCTTTATTTTTAATTTCACCGTAATACTGCGCGATATATTTAGGTTTTGTTTATTTGCGGTGGCACACTTTATGTTCACAATTTGGCTACGTTTAATCAGATTATGATTGCTAATACGGTGGCTAACTGTTGACTAATTATACTACGGGTAGATCCGGAATCAATTAAACCAAGGGTATTCGTTGCTCCAAGGTCTATCTGTACGTAGGGTAGTTCGCAGATACTTGTTTTACATGCACCAATAGAGTTGCACTTCTCGATAAATCTTGTTAAGTAAGGGTCTATGCGTTTATTTCTATTTATTTTTATTCTATGATTATTATTGTTTTTACCTTTCCTTTGAGTGCTGCGGAAGACGTAGGATTTTTGTTCTTCCAGCTTCACATGTTTTTTGACTGGTCGGTTTTCGGTTGGTAGCGCTTTTGTTTACAATTCTTGCTAATGTGTCCGGCCTTTCCACAGTTATAACATCTTCTTTTTTCATTGACTTCACTCGCATGTTGTCGGGGTTGTGGTCTAGAGTATGAAACATGGGGGTAGCTTTGGGTTTTTGATGTATTTACGAATCGCTTATCGCGGTAGGTTCGGGTATCAGTTCCATTTGATAGGGGTTGGAATGAATCTCCGCGTTGAGTCTGGGACATAGAAACGTGTCTGTTCTGGTCAGAATACCAGACGTTGGACGAATGTATACAACATAGTTCTAGTTCGGTGAAAGTGGTTGGTTGCTTCATGAGTGCTAGGCGAGATCGCTCCTCGGGAGATAGTCCTACTAAGATAGTGTCTACTAACTGTTGTTCACTCCATTTAACTTGTAGCAATAAAGCAGATTCTCTTACTTCAGATATATAATGAGAAAATCTAGGAGCTTTGTAATATTCAGCCCATCAGTGATGGTTATGTCAGACAAAATACTTTCTACAGGGTGGGTTATTTTTCCATAGAGCTCGGTAGTTAGATTTACTTGAGTCATCATTGTAGGTTTTTCCACAGATTGATTCGTCCGCAAGTGAGGAGGTAAATCGTAGGTACGGGTCATATTTTCTAGTTCATTAGGGAGTAGGCTAACATTTACGGGTTGGATATTTACTTGTCTATCAGTTAACCTTTCTTTAAATGGATCTACATTTGATTCCTGCAGAAGCTGAAATTTTGCAGTACCGGTTTGCTGTTCTTGAGTCGGGGATTGGGTAGGGGAAATATTAAGTTTCGTCATTGCTTCTTCAATCTCTTCTAATCTAAACGATTCGGACCTTCGACGTAATTCGCGCATTATCTCGGGTAATTGTTGTAATGCTTCCTCGGCGAATTTTTGTACACCCTGTGGGGTAACTTTATCACCGGGCCAATTCAACAAATTGGTGATACGGCGGGTCAGATGTTCGATTCTTTGGGTGGTGCGTAAAATTACTGCGGGGGATTTTTCATCACGCAGGGTTTGTGCGATCGAATTTAGTTCTGTATACTTGTGATAGCATGTTTCCTTTTCGCTTTCAAAATCTAAAACACTTAAACAATTTAGTAATGAGGGTTTGTCCGGTTTATTTTCATGTAACGTCTTGCGAAGTTCCGCGACAGTTACATTTGAGTAGGGAAGACCATGCAATAATGCTACATAGCTTAATTCGTCTTTCAACAACAAGTCAGGGTTAAATTGAGCCATTTTTGTTAATAACAACTTTAAATACACGACGTATTACGTACGACAAATCTTATGTCATCTATTTTAAACACTTATAAAACGTGAATTCATTTAACACACATATATATATCTCTTATTGCATATAGAATCTTATATTAATTAATCAAAATAAACTTATCTCACAATAATTCAATTTTCTGTACTGTCATATATAATTACTCTAAACAAAATGCTAATACCATTGTATAGTAGAGAGAAATTTTATATACGAAAAGTTCATTGCTTTAACAATAGCACAAAGTGTCAGCTGTTTAGGGGAGTCGTATTGTTGCATAGGGTGGTAACATAGGTAGGACAATTCAGAACAGGAAAAGATTGTGTCTAAGGTTGTCTGTTAGGTTAGCGAGGGGAGGTTTTGAATGAGATGCGTGCATACAAAAGGGGATAGTTTACATTCCTCAACACGTATTTAACATGAACAGGCTGGTTCCTACCGACAGGTTTAGAATTCTTGCTTGTATATTACGGCAAAGTCACGATACTAATATTATTATATATAATTAAAATTTTAAATTTTACTCCTTTTTTTTTTGAGTGAATAAATTTATGTTTGTCAAAGTTATTGTTAAAGAATTATAACAATATACAATATAATTATTACAACAACACAATACACAATTATTATTATTTTTACAAAGAGCAGTGACGCAATTTTGTATGCTTCACGATGCTTACAAACCTTTTATATAAATCAGCAGAGTGGCACAATTTTGTGACGTCTCCCTTGTTAAGACATCACAACTAGTTCAATTCGTTACCAGTTAATTAAACTAGCTGCCGTTGTTAGTAAAACTTACTAACAAATTATAACTCATTAGTACATAGGAAATAGTCAAGGATTGCATAAATTTATTCACTCACTAGGTGTTAGCAAAAACATCTCTTTATTATTATTCAAATCTCATGGTTTACCTTTTTTTTTAAAAGAATTACTCTAGTAAGTTCTGTGTTTAATGCTTTAAAAATAATAAATGTCTTATTCCTTTTATCTCAAAATATTTATCTAGATATAGTTTTAAGTACCTCGGATCCGGGTCTGAATTTTGTTAAATTTTAATTTATCACAACTTTAACCAAATTATTTGAAGAATAATGTTGGTTGTAAACTATAGAATTACCTTACATTTAGATATCGTGATGTTACTACTACTACTTCATTACAGAAATTACACATCTTATAAGTTATTCTTTACATTATCAAAAGTTCTTTGTTCTTTTGTTACTTCTCTTGTTGAAACAAATTTTAACAAATGTTGTGTTTGGATATCACCTGAATTTAACATGAGGTTTTTGTGGGGTCCATGATGGTCATCTTCTGTCGTCTTCTAGGGTGTTTTACATGGTTCCTCTTGATGTTACATTGGGTTGATTGTATCTGGTAGTCTCGACGATCTGATTTTCTTACTTGAAGTTCATACTGCTGTAGTTTGAGTTTTCCACTTCTGGAGTTTGTAGTTCACATTTTACACCTTAATTACAGTTCTTATTTTGGAGTTCTAAAGTCTGGTAAATAACATATCTTACTACTTACAGTTCTATTCTTTAAGAGATGTGTCCGCTAAGTTTTCCTTTCTTTTTTTTTTATAACTCTTCACACACTACATTATATATTTTTGTATTATTTTCACGCTACATCTTTCAAAATAATATCCGCACAAACTGGATATAAACTTTTAACGGCATACACCTACGTGTATGTGGACAACACAAAACTGACATCTTTACATGTCGAAGTTCCACTAGCGACTGTCTGCATAGTTTAGCGGCGAGGGGTCAGTAAACTGGCGCGTATTTACGCACTGAGAAAATAGTTTGTTCTTTTATTTAGTATTAATTATTCATTAATTAGATTGTTAATTATACTTTATGTTAACTTTGTTACGAATTAGAAATTTCCTTATTTATATAGTCGTATTTTAAATTATTAACGTTAATTATTATTATTAGTTAATTAACACCGTTCTTTGCGTGTTGGTACGGGACAATTTCAAGTTGATGCAGGAATCTGGGTATAGGTAAGGGGTGGATAATACACTTACTTGTTAGAAAGCAAAAATTTTATTTGTGCGATTTAAATATTTTTTAAAATCGTCACACAGGATAAAATAACAAAAAAATAAAAGACGGTGGATGGATCACATAAACACAAACCCAGTCAGACTTTGTTCAAGCATGACATTATATAGCTTCAGGAAGAATAAGTTATATAAGGCTAGGGAAGGGCAATTTGTGCCTAGTGCACAAGAAGAAAATCTAGAAATATTCTCACGTGTTTCCTCCTTCTCATTTTATCCAGTATACATTGTAACCAATCTCATACCTTAACAGCTTCACTTCTTAATCTATCTTTCAATATCATGTTCCTCTATGAGGAAATGGTTCAACTTTTCGTCACTCAGGTAAGTGCTTGAAACAGGTAAAGTCTAAAAAAAACTACGGGAGCGCAATGAAAATTAGAACAAAACTAACTTTACAATAAAAGGAGACACTGAACGTAGGACCAAGGGATACAGAAGGGCTAGCAAACAAAACTCAGGAGGTGATGAGTGATACTAAACATCTAGATATCGGTAAAAGTATTCATAACATTGTGCCTAGTGCACAAGAAGAAAATCTAGAAATATTCTCACGTGTTTCCTCCTTCTCATTTTATCCAGTATACATTGTAACCAATCTCATACATTAACAGCATCACTTCTTAATCTATCTCTCAATATCATGTTCCTCTATGAGGAAATGGTTCAACTTTTCGTCACTCAGGTAAGTGCTTGAAACAGGTAAAGTCTAAAAAAAACTACGGGAGCACAATGAAAATTAGAACAAAACTAACTAGCAAACAAAACTCAGGAGGTGATGAGTGATACTAAACATCTAGATATCGGTAAAAGTATTCATAACAGCCAAAAAATAAAATAAATGGATCAGGTGTCTCAGAAGAAATTCTAGGTTACGTCCTGCGTTGAATAGGGTGCCAAAGGAGAAAAAGGAAAACAGGCATAAAAAAAATACAAAACGGCTATGTAAAGCTAGGAAACAACAGACGAGAGCTTAATAAACTATAATGGGAAAGTTTTTCATCTCGTATTGATTCTCTTAGAAGTATGTAGTCACAATAAATGAGAAACTTGATAAAGCTAAAACGTTTTACTTAAAATTATGCAAAGTTATCAGTCCTAGTAGGAACGGTAAAAATCTTTTTCCGTGTTGTTTGAAGCTTGTTCGGGAACTTGCTCGTCTTGTATTGGGAACTAGCCCCCTTTAACCAGTTTGGAATTTGATTCTTGGGATACAAACGCCGGCTACTGAAAAAGTGAAGGCACCCAGTAGAAGACAGTGTAGTCCGTTTGTGGTTGTTTGTGTGATTGTAATGTAGGAGAGCCATTTAGTGCAAACCGAGATGGATGGATTGAGGCCGAGCAGTGCAGGACGCTAAAGGTGACGGTACCATCAGAGTGGCTGGGGACTCATTTATGGGGTGTGGTAGTCGGTTAGTGGATCTGGGGTGTTGCCGGCTTTTTGAGATACTGTAGAAAAGTGTGGTGTTTATCTGTAGGGTCTGTGTGGTACGTTTAGGCGCAGGCATAAAATACCACCAGGCAGTTAATGAGGTAAGAGGCCCGTTTCGTGTTTGTGGTGGGATGGTTAATGAGGGCTGCTGTGGACTGGATGGAACTACTGCCGTTCTTAGTGTATTTACGGTTTAATTTAGACAAGAAGGAATCAAAGGCTGGGAAGAGGGTATTCATACCGTGCAGCAATCTGTTGTTGGTAGGAATTTGAGGCGGACGGCGGTATATTATTCAAAGGCTCGCCGTTCTATGACTCCACAGGGCCTCAGGCGGTCATGGTCGGCTGCCAGCAGGATCCGGTGTTCATACGCCAGGATGGGGGTTAGGCATGCTGTGGGCAAGTGTCTGACTGTAGCAGCGATCGTTTTTGCCGAGGAGTCTGTGTGCTCGAATCCGATTTCTGGCGCAGGCAGTGATTCTTTTGATATGTTGCTGCCAGGTTTATTTGGAGTAGTCAAACGTGATGCCAAGAGACTTGCAATCGCGCTTTGGGGTAATGGTAGAAAGGCCCATGCGGATGGGGGTCTGAAAGAAGTGACTCGTGTTTCGTCACGTGGAATTCAAACGCAAAGCTGGGTTTTGTCCTGTGATTCTTCACGTGTTACAGTACTCAAAGAATAGCTATAAAACCTAAAGTCTCGATCGGACCTGCCGGTGAGTTTCAGCGGAGACCCAGAATGCCATATCGTCGGTATACTGGGTCATCCTTGCTGTCATATATGGATAATGCTGGTACGGAGGTGAAGTGATTTTGTGAATAGTACACACAAAACTGGCTAATAGCAGAGTCCTGTGGGAGACCAGAATTCATATATATGGGTGCCGAGAGTTTCTGGCAGACTCGGACTTGCACTGTGTGACCATTCAAGAAATGGGAGAGCCATTTTATGATGCTAGGGAGGAAATACTATGCGAAGATTTTTAATCTGATGACATTGTACCAGACAGAGTTGAACAGTGTTTGGATGTCGACAAGAGCTGCAATGGTTGGGTGTGTCCGAGAGGAGTTATCTTGGATGACGCTGATCACCCTGACTAGCTGGTCCTAGGTGTTATGCCCAGGGCGGAAGTCGCCCTGCATACTGGAAAGGACGTTGTGAGCATACAAGTAGGGGTTGAAATCTTACGAGGATCTTCTCTAAAAGCCTACAGATAGGGCGGTAGTTGGTTATTTGCCTGGCCGATATGAGGGGTTTGGGGAACATCAGGACGTGGGCGTGCTTCCAAGCCTGCGGGATATATCCGAGTTATAGATTGTGTTATGTTCATATTTGTTTGTAATTAACAAAATAAATAAAACCTGATTGATATTTACTTTTTACGGTCTAACTTTTTGTCTGCCGCCATCTTGTACTGCCAACTACATATATAGAAAAAAAATATATATCCTTACCATTTTTTGGGGTTCTTTTTAGGCGAACAGGAGATCAGAATTGGTTGTTCAGAAATTAAAGAAAACTTATTTATATAATTTTTTATTGTTAACAAACTACCTCCTGCCATCCTCTCTCTCTCTATAAATTCACATTTACGAAAGTTATTGATTATATAATCATTCTGCTACAATGAGAATTAAAACATGGTATATAAATTCCAAACAAACTTCAAGAAATTAAATATGAATTAAATTAAAATACAAACAACACAAACCAGCCTTCTTTGTCTACATACTTTCTCACGCACACACACACACAATTATTTTATGATTTGAGAGCTCTCATTTTATATTGTATATTTTATTAAAAATTTATTTCCCCATTCTGCCAGTAATTTTGAAAAACCCTTGTTAAAATCTTATGGATACATGGCTACTTAGCTGTTCAGTTGAGTTGGTGGCGTCACACTTTTACGCGCACATTGTTCAGTTTAAAGAATAATTTCCGAAAAAAAAATAAAACTGTTGTAATGAAGAGAAAACTGTTAGTTATTTTACATTTTTTTTACATTTTCGTCACATTTTATATGTTGTATGCGGGCCCGCACTTACTTTCCGGAATTGTTACATGTAACTCGCGCGAGTGATGAGATGAGACTGGGGGAGAGCCATAGGCACTAATTTGTGAAGCGGCTATGATTGGATGATCAGTTTCTTTTGTTTTACAATTAGTATCATTCCGCCAGCAGACTGCTTTCATTACATAACTGAATTCCACACCAAGGATAGGCTCTGACGTATATACTTACGTCAGATGGTCTGACATGGTTATATAACTTGTTTACAGTTTTAATTGTGTCATTGGTTGACCTTGACACTATTCCAGCTTATTAATGCTGCGTCTGTTGACATTCACGTACAATATTGTCAATCAGTCGTACCACCTTCGCCACCGTCGCCTACCACTAAATTTACCTCTCTTTATAAATTTTTGTCCCTATCATCAAAAATGTTATCTGTTTATATAAAAAAAAATACAAATTGCGTTATTACCCCAAAATAGACCCGTTACAATACCCCCTCAATGACATATTTTATGCCGAAGCATAAAAAATCTCATTGACACATTCATACTTGCTAAAGGGATCAGCCAGGATATGTCGCCACAACCCCCTTTATGGTTTACAAAAAATATAATCAACTCACCCTTGGTCCGGTGACTGTGACCGCATCTGAATGACAATACTGGACTCCTCTCTCGAGATCCCAACACCGTAGAGTCAGACAGATACTCAACGCCCCTGCTCTGACGCGCAGGCCAGCTCAGGTCCGCCGCCACAGCATCACCAAACACTGAAACAACAAATCAAATATCAAATAGTGGCCTTATACAACACCATATCCCCAACTGATCTGTTTCCCCCTAGCGGTGCTGGTTTGCGCTAAGAAGCACTGGTTTTTTTTTTTTTTTTTTTTTTTTACTTCCAACATATATATCAAAATATCTAATAGTAACAAGATACCCATTTTAAAATTCCATACTCCCATGCTATCTACTTTTTCTTATTAACTTTCTCCCAAAATTCAAAATCATTGCCCTGATTCCCATCAGAATTTAAATAAACAGACGACTGACTCACAAACATTTCCCATTACCATTTTACATTTATCTCATCCCCAATTTAAAATGCATGTAAAATATTTAACTTCATAAAATTCTCTTAAATACTAACAAACACAATATAACATAAGAAAACATAGTACATTAATAATTCACACTGTTATTATCATCATAAAATAAACAATTCATATTTAAAATTTACACACTTTACATCATTGAATTTGCATATAAAATCATAAACTTATCTTTTAAACTCACTTTATTTTTATTAATTCTCTTTCAACAAAAAATTTTTTTTTTTTTTTTTCAATCTTGGTTTTACACATCATTTCATTTATTATTCCCTTTCATTAATTTGGGTGATTCTCCGTTATTCATTATAATTCACTTCATCAACTTGGCATTTACTCATAATCTTACCCCTTTTATTACTCTAACGCTCCCTTACAAAATCTTTAACTAGGATGACACCCCACTATCAAAATATCTACTAACTCTTCTCTACCTCTAACTGCTTACTATTTTAACTCAATTCGCCACCTTCTCTCTATATATAAAAAAAATTACTCTCTAACCCTTTGTACATAGGATACGTGTTTCCCCCCCCCCCAAAAAGCTCAATTCCCGTTCTCTGGTTCCTGGATTCTACCTAAGGCAACCCCTTCCCACTAAATCTATACCAAATCCCGTCCCAACCCGTATGTTGCGGACTCCCACATTACACTACCCCTACTACAAAATTGCCATCCCCAAAATCTCAATCTCATTACCTTACTACAACTACAACAAAATAACATCATTAAAATAAACAACAATATATCGCTCAAAACTCTACAGTTATTCTCCAATTCTACTGTGTCTCCACTTATACTTCTCAAAATTCTATAACATACATTAACTCAAAACAACATTACATTATTTTCATCTCTACTATTTCTTTAACTTTGACTTCAATTTGGACAGATCTATATGTCCCACAAAAATTCAACTTGGACTGATTCAAACATTTTATTCAAACAATTGCTATCACCCATTTCTATCTTTTGCAACCCATTGAAAATTTTAACTATCACACCTTTATTTCATTTTATTTAAAATCTATAAACACATTAAAAACATATTATTATATTTTATAATCCTTATTCCTAACATACTAAATGCAATTAACACAATAAGACATAATAGAAACAATATAGGAAGTATGTAGTGCATCTATTTTTCAAATCAAAACAAAATTATTGAGTAGCAAATCATCATTATTAAAATACAACAAATTTTTAATACGTTATCCCCTGGATAACCTCCTAGCCACACACACTATGACCCCCCCTGGACTGTGGCGTCCAGTTGCGTCCACAAAGACTGAGGTTTTGGAGGAATGTGACATCTCCGTGTCCTTGCTTCTGCGTTACATTTTAAAATTTAGATATCATAATATCTGTGTCTATAGTCACACACCCTTACTGCGGGTCTACCACCTGGCTCTGCTGTTCCTCCTCGAACAGAGTGGCAGCCGCTGTTCCATAGTTCCGGGATCCCCCTAGTTTCACCCCCCATTAATTTCTAATATAGACCAATTTCAAGCCAGCTATGGTCAAGGGACTTGATATGACCATAGCTAACTGCTCGCCAAAACCACGATTAGTGCTGGTAAGGCAGTAATTGCCCGAAAAGTCGGGGAAATCATCTCTTCCTTCAGGCATGTACACATCATCATTATTATGCACGACACGGCAATTTATCAAGGTACAATATAAAATTATACAAAAGGGTGTGCCGTGCATTTTCGCCATGTTGGCCTCCGATGGAGGTAACACTCTCGGTTACCCCAACACTTTCCGCTATCTACTAGGGCACATGCCACCCCAGCAACAGCAACTTACTAACTAAATTAATTAAAATGGATAACTAAACTTTCAACCATTGCAGTTCCACACTCCACTGTTCTATCACTTCATTGAGCACCCAACTACCCCCCAAAATTATCCCCACATCTTGTATTAATAACAAGTTTTTATTTTACTACACATTTCTTCAAAACGTTCCTATACTCACTGATACTAAAATTTGACAATTATATTTGGTCACTTATTTCTGCAATTTTCTTTAAATTTAAAATTATACACCTCCAAAGTTTTTTTTTTTTTTTTTTTTCCCCTCCAAAAATTCTATTTACATTGAAGGCTGACTCTATCGTGACATTCACCACGTCTAGGAAGGTCGCAGTCGCCTGAAATGCCGGGTCTTGCCGCAAAAAGAATAGGCACGAGGTAGATCCACTACGTGAATTCACGTCCCCCTTCTGAAACACACTACTCTCACTCCCCTACCATTTTTTCTACCCCGCTTTCTACCTTGCGCCGACCCCTCTTGCCCCAAAACTCGTCGTTTCGGGCTTAACAGAACTATAACCAATGGCTGGTTTTAATTTTACCATTGGTTCTAAAATATTTAATTTGTACGCACTGCCTTATATTTAGGTGCAGCCTCCATTATTTACAAACACTCTAAGGCAGTGCAGGCACGTGACAGGTACACCAAGACCGCTGCGCCATGAGTGTATAAAAAAAAATAATTTGTGTCACGTACCTGTTGGGGTCCCCCTCCCCGTTCAAATATGTAAAGTTAAGTTTTCTAATTTTATACCAATTTTGGTGGAGCTGGACCATCGTTGTTTCACCGCCCGAAGGAAGATCCGCCAACCATGGCCCGCCTCCGAGTTCCAAATTCCACGGCCAGGACTGGTAAGATCGTGACCGCCCGAAAATGGGGGAGGATCCCTTCTGCAAACATACAACAATAGTTAAAATCTTATATATAAACATAACATAATTAAAGTGACCTATATAATTTTAAATTCGTCGCATTCTGAGTACCTACTATTTCCTGCGTCGCTGGGTTTCTCAGCACATACGCATTCTGCATTTTTATTTCTATAACTTCATAAGGTCCTTCATATAACAAGAAAAACTTTTTTATTTCTCTATCTTGAGCACTGGACAAATCATGTCTTTTTACTAGCACTAACTGACCTACCTTATACTTGGTCCATTTACCCTTGGCATCATGTTTCTGTTTTCGTCGCTCTCCTCTCGTCAGTAAGTTCTCGTTCGCCAATCTAATCTTCATGTTCCTGTCCAAAACCTGACCTTCAGGTGGGTATTTGAAAAGTTGTTCTAATATCCTGAGCGGCCTTGTTCCCCTAATCAACTCATGCGGCGTAAATCCCGTGGACTCATGGGTGGTACAATTCAGCCACTTTCTTCACGTAGGATGGCCATTCTGTGTGTTTGGCGTGACAGTACGCCCGAAATATCCTGCCAATCTCTCTCATCACCCGTTCTGCTTGGTTCGACTGAGGATGGTACACTGCCGTATGCTTGGGTATGATGCCTTCCCATCCAAGCGTCTGCCGCCACTTGCCGCTGATAAACTGTGGACCGTGGTCAGATAATATAATTTTCGGTTTTCCAACATTGAGCATGTAGTCTTTTACTATTTTCTCACAAAGTACTTTACTCGTTGCTCTCTTAATGCTATATAACTTTACAAATTTTGAAAAAGTGTCTAGAACTACAAATACATATAACACACCACCTCTACCCCTGGGTAATGGTCCATATAAATCAACCGCAACTAGATCAAAAGATTTATCTACTTTTATATAATTCATCTCCCCCTCTACTTTATAATTCACTACTTTCGATTTTTGACATAAATCACACACTCTCAACTCTTTTCTCACTCTCCTCTCCATATTCTTAAATATACATGACTCTTTCAAAACATTTGCACACTTTCTCGCACCAAAATGACCATACCTTATATGACAATCCCAAACAATTTTATCTATTAACCCCTCGGGTATAACTAACCTCCAATCACGGGTCTACCTTTTTAAACAAAATATCTTGATATACTTGAAATCGCTCATTATATTCAGATCCTTCTACATCTGTTTCTAAACTAACAATTATTTTACCCAGTTTGCTATCAGATCTTTGCAAGTTTTTAATATCACTTAATTCCTCACCAAAAATTCTATCTTCTCTAGTTAGTCTAAAAATTTCTATTTCTTTAAGGTCCCTACCAGTTTTATTGTCTATAACATCTACTCTAGAAAGTGTATCTGGTACCTTATTATCTGACCCCTTTATGTACTCCCATGAAAAGTTATATTCTTGTAAGGCTAATACCCACCTGGTTAATCTGCTATGTGTTAGCTTACATGAATTAAGGAAAGACAATGCCTTGTGGTCCGTCCGGATTATCGTGGTATTCCCTAGGATGTAGGTTCGGAATTTACCCACGGCGAACACAATACTTAGAAGTTCTTTTTCAGTTGTTGTATAATTTTTTTCCGCCGATAACAGCGATCTACTGGCAAAGGCGATCGTCAAGTGTTCCTTGTCGCAGCTCTTCTGGTATAACTCCGCCCCTAGCGCTACATTGCTGGCGTCGGTCTGCAAATAAAAAGTCTTATTAAAATCGGGATGATTCATCATGATCATGTGACTAAACTTTCTCTTAATTTCATTAAACGCAGCTCGTTCCGTATCGCCCCATCTCCACTGTTTATTCTTCTGCAGTACAGCACTCAGTTTGGATGTTGTGTGTGCGTAGTTCTCCTGAAATTTCCTGTAAAAATTGCATAAGCCTAAGAAACTTTGTAATTGTTTAATGTTTTTAGGTTCGGGGAATCGCATTATGGCTTCTACTTTGTCAGGGTTGGCTAATATCCCCTCCTGTGTAATAATAAATCCTAAAAAATACATTTCTGTCTGCAGAAACTTAGACTTGTCCCAATTCACTGTTAAACCCCCTCTTTGCAGCTTATCTAATACATATTCTATGTGTTCTAAATGTTCAGTGAATGTTCTAGAGGCTATCAAGATATCATCGACATATACAGTTAAAAAGTCTAAATCCTTAGGTTGTAAAATATTATCTAAACATTTGATAAAACTGGCAACACTAGTGTTTAATCCAAAAGGTAAGCGTTTGAACTGGTAATTCTTACCGTTCAAATTAATTACTTAGAATATTTAATTGTACTTGTCTGGTTATTCTCTTACTTCTCACCCCAGTTACCCCCACTACTGTAACCCCGGCAACTGGTAATGACGGTATATTCTTGTTTAACTCTTTTAATTCACCCATGACATTTTCAGAAATTACTGAGATCTCGCTACCGGTATCAATTAAAGTTTTATAATTCTTACCTTCAATGTTAATTGTCACCTCAGTCAATCCTGCTCTGCGTTCCATCACCTTGTTCTCCTCTTCTTCTAACAGTTCCTTCGCCATGTCCATCTTGATAACGTTATTATGGTATCCGTTGATTATTTGGACCCTCCTGTTTTCCATAGACAATGGTTCGGCCCGCTTCTCCATTGTCCTCCCTAGTTTTCCGTGGAGGGACCCGCCACAGCTGGATGATTTCCTCCTCTACCTCTATTATAATGTCCTCCTCCTCTCGGCGCTCCTCTATTATAATGTTCTCCTCCTCTCGACTGTTGATTGGGTGGTGGGTTTGCTCACTCGTTCCTGTCGCACTCCCTGTTTCGATGACATCTGAAACAATTGGTTCTATTAGCATAATTGTCGGTTTCACAGGCTCTACACCTCCAACTCTCGCCCCTATTATCAAAACTTCCTCCCCGCGCTCCTCTATGAAAACTCTGTGTACCCCTGTTCTGATGGTAATTATTATTATTATTATTATTATTATTATTATTATTATCATTATTATGGTGTGGTACTACTGGTGTGTTTGGACGTCGCCCTATGTCGCGTTCCCCTATATTCTGTAGCACATCTAGCATGCTCTCTAACTCATTGATATTTGTAATCTCTCTAGTCATTAACGTGATTTGCACCTCTCTGGGCAGGTGTTTGCTAATATGTCTTACAAATGACCGGAATGGTAACGGTGGTTCCAGATACTTAGCTTTGTTATATATCATCATCACATATATGGTTAGGTGGTTATTACTCCTACCAAAATTCCCAGTACCCATTATTTTACTTCTCAAGATTTCTTGGTCTTCTTCTGACCAATATTTGTCTCGAAAAGCTACCTCAAAATCTTCATAACTACCCCATTCGGCATGGTGTACTTCCGACCATATCTCGGCACTACCTTTAAAACATTTGATAATCTTCAGCAATTTAACCTCCCAACTACTGCTATTAAACCGATTAAACTCCCTTACTCGGTTTAAAAATTGCATTGGGTGTACTCTACGATTGTCACAATTAAAAGTTTCTAATTCTACTTCATTATTTGGGTCTCGTGTCATAAATATTCGTTCAGTAACATTGTTTACATTTTGATTTTTTACTAAACTTAATTCATCTCTCATACTACTAATGTTTTGTTCAAGTGAATATAATTTTTCATCATTACTATATTCAGATTGTACATTATTTTTTGATATTACTTCAATAGATTCATTTACTGCTTGTATTTCTGTCTTATAATTACTTTCAATTTCATTTATTTTAGAGTCTATCTTATTTTGGTGTTCATCAATATTTTGACTAATTTTTTCAACTGTCATTACTACGCTACTCAACTTACATTCAGTTTCAATATTACATTTATTAATTTTTGATTCTATGTCATTGTTATACTCATTCATTGAATTTATTAATATTTCATTATTTTCATTGATTTGCTTCTCAACTCTATCTATCTGGCTATCTATTTCATTAAATTTAACATCTATCTTTTGTATTGAATCATCTAACTTGGTCTCTACTTGGTTAATTTTATTAGTAAATTCTACTTTGGTATTTTCACAATGTCTATTAATTTCTTGAATCTCATATTTCAACTCATTAATTTCCCTACTTTGTCTATCAAATTTGTCATTCTGGATATTAAATTTAACGTCAGAATCACTCTTTATTTCGTTAAATTTTAACTCTAACATCGCCTGTTGCTTGTCTGAACTCTCTTTCATACTGCATACCATGCTACATAAATATTTCATGATATTATTATTATCTGAGTTTTTATTCTGAATTGGCGTTGAATGAATTCCTTCATCCATAATTCTTGATTCTGTTTCACTTAAATTGCTATTTATTTGACTTTCAGTTTGACTGTCAGATAAACTAATATCATTATTATCTGCCATTTTTTCTTAAGATCTTTTAAATATATTTCTTTGTAAAATAGTTTTATATGTAACACATACTAAAAAAAATATTGTACTTACTCGTACTACATATAATCATGACATAACCTTACTACGTATGTTAACACATTTTTCCGTTATCGTAAACAACCATTCCGCTCTCCACGTGGCCTATATTTATATAAATTTATTTATATAAATTGTCCCTTATGTTTCGGGCGCCATTGTTATGTTCATATTTGTTTGTAATTAACAAAATAAATAAAACCTGATTGATATTTACTTTTTACGGTCTAACTTTTTGTCGGCCGCCATCTTGTACTGCCAACTACATATATAGAAAAAAAAATATATATCCTTACCATCTTTTGGGGTTCTTTTTAGGCGAACAGGAGATCAGAATTGGTTGTTCAAAAATTAAAGAAAACTTATTTATATAATTTTTTATTGTTAACAAACTACCTCCTGCCATCCTCTCTCTCTCTATAAATTCACATTTACGAAAGTTATTGATTATATAATCATTCTGCTACAATGAGAATTAAAACATGGTATATAAATTCCAAACAAACTTCAAGAAATTAAATATGAATTAAATTAAAATACAAACAACACAAACCAGCCTTCTTTGTGTACATACTTTCTCACGCACACACACACACAATTATTTTATGATTTGAGAGCTCTCATTTTATATTGTATATTTTATTAAAAATTTATTTCCCCATTCTGCCAGTAATTTTGAAAAACCCTTGTTAAAATCTTATGGATACATGGCTACTTAGCTGTTCAGTTGAGTTGGTGGCGTCACACTTTTACGCGCACATTGTTCAGTTTAAAGAATAATTTCCGAAAAAAAAAATAAAACTGTTGTAATGAAGAGAAAACTGTTAGTTATTTTACATTTTTTTTACATTTTCGTCACATTTTATATGTTGTATGCGGGCCCGCACTTACTTTCCGGAATTGTTACATGTAACTCGCGCGAGTGATGAGATGAGACTGGGGGAGAGCCATAGGCACTAATTTGTGAAGCGGCTATGATTGGATGATCAATTTCTTTTGTTTTACAATTAGTATCATTCCGCCAGCAGACTGCTTTCATTACATAACTGAATTCCACACCAAGGATAGGCTCTGACGTATATACTTACGTCAGATGGTCTGACATGGTTATATAACTTGTTTACAGTTTTAATTGTGTCATTGGTTGACCTTGACACTATTCCAGCTTATTAATGCTGCGTCTGTTGACATTTACATACAATATTGTCAATCAGTCGTACCACCTTCGCCACCGTCGCCTACCACTAAATTTACCTCTCTTTATAAATTTTTGTCCCTATCATCAAAAATGTTATCTGTTTATATAAAAAAAAATACAAATTGCGTTATTACCCCAAAATAGACCCGTTACAATTGGCTGTGAACAGGTTAGCTAGTGTTTCAATTGGGTGGGGGGACGGTAGTGCTTTGAGATCCCTGTCAAGGATGCCATTGGGTACTCGGGCTGTGTTTTTGCTCTAGCTGTTATATCTTCTGCTGTGATTGGCTGCTCCAGTAGTTGAGTATGGTTGCCCCTCTGTCTGTCTGAAGGGTAAATAGCGTAGAGTATGTAGCATGGAAAGCGTTGGTGGTATGTTCCAAAGTGTTGTTAAGGCTGTCTTGATAGCTGTGGACCGATTGGAGTTTGTTAAGGACGGCGGCAGCTTTTTTGCTACGTCTAATGAGTAGGCGATCGCCTGACAGGATCGGGATATCTGGACTGGTTTTGATGGGCTGTTAATTCGCTAGAAAACTATGCTTATAAGCAATGTCAATGCCAGACGTATGGTGTACAGAAGATCAGTAATATAAAGTGAATATGAAAAGTAAAGATGCGTAGTCGTGTAACAACAAAGAAAAAACAATAGTTAAACCAGATTGATATAGTTACGTAAACAATGTTAGTTTATATCATCAGTGGACATGGTATTTTGTTTTTTTACCAACGCTAAGGTGAAACACGAGAGCAAGCAAAACGAGATTAACAATGAAAGTCAAGGCTTGGCACATGGTAGCATGTGTTACTCATGTCATAACAAACAGGATTCACTATTAAATAAAAGGGCAAATTGATCACCTACAGATTTATGCAAACACTTACAAAAGAACGCATACTGAAGCTGGCTACAAAAGTGCTTGGAGACAGGATGGAAATAAAGAAAAGCTATTAGGCAAATTAATATTTAAATAAAGAAATTTTGAACAAAAACTACATAAGATAGACGAAATGTTAATAAAAGATAAAAAAAGAGGAACTGTACAAGATAAAAACCAGAAACACTTCGGAGTATAATTAGGAAAGAAAAAACCTTTTAAAAACGGAAGTAGAAAGGAATAAAGATGTATATGTAAAGTAAACAAAAACAAGTCTGTATGAAAATTGATATGTAACATTAAAACCACCTATCGGGAACACTGATATTATAAACTACAACACAAGACGAATGTGATCGATATTTCAAGTACTTCTGACGCCGCAAGATTCCAGTGTACACAAAATGGGGAATAGCTACACAAGGACAAAGCAGATTATGAAAAAATTACTCTGAAAGGAATACAAAATGTGTAAAAAAATTAAGAAATTAAAAAGAAACATCTCAAGTCGATTGATATATCTGTGGAAAACGTACAGTCAGCTAAATTCGAAAAACGAAATAGAGGAAAAGTAAGTGAGATTAAAATAATGTAATTGCAAGATAATATTAAAAACGTTATGATGGTATAAAAACCGAGAGTACTTGCCGTAGATAAATTAAGTTGTTAAAGTCTGCACCTACGTGAAAAAAGAACGTAACTTAACATCAAAATATTGAAAAGTTCGATAAAACCAAATTATTAACGATTCAGAAAAGAAAGCGAAAACGAAAATATGTCAAAACCAAAGAAATGACGACAATAGTAATAATACAATTGAAAGAAGTAATGGGCTACAGAACGATATCCTAAACCATGTGTTTTATGATTTAACATTATTTTACATAAATTGCAGGTGAAAGATAAGGTACTGAAATGAATCAGTTACATATACCTAAGCTACTTTAAAAGCAAAAATCTTGGGGTTTGGTCTTCAATAAAAAACCACGAACGGACTTACACAAGCAAGGGTTTTTAATTCACTTTCATTCTTATGGGCAGCATTGCATTGGGAACCGTACAGAGGGTCCCTGAAATGGGCAACATTTATTGACATCCTTATTATTACCACCAATCGTGATATAAAGAAAGGAAAATGGCAGTGCACGAGGAATTATAAAAATAATAATAGTAACATTAAGTAACAAGCCTAACAAGTAATATTACAAAGATATAATAGTAATATTATGTAAAAATAAAATAAAACAAACGTGTTAAAGTTTTGTAAAAAACTTTAATGCAGAATACACAAATTTTATAACTTAGATTTTGCGTTATCACAAGAATTTTGTTGTTTGTTGTAGTCTTCACGCAAAATTTTGTTGTCTTCTGTGATTTACTGATAAATTTAGTGTCCTGTTTGGCTGGCAAGGCGATGGTTCTCTATCATCAAACCTGCAATAATGGTTCTATACATTTCCACTTCTTCCCCTAGGCGCTGGTTCTCCACCATCAAAGCCGATCTATACATTTCCGCTTCTTCCCCTAAGCGACTTCTCCCCCATCTCCACCAGCAGCTTTGATGGTGGAGAACAGTCGCTTAGGGGAAGAAGTGGAAATGTATAGAACCGTTATTGCAGATTTGATGATAGAGAACCGTCGCCTTGCTAGCCAAACAGGACACATTAACCGTTAACTGTACGTTTCCACTTCTTCCACCAACTCTTCACTTTGTCTTTTCAATCTCTCATTTTCTGTTCGGAGGCTCATTACATCATTCATCAGTGTCTTAAAAACCACACAAAAACAAAATTAAAAACAGCAATCCTTCAATGCACGCCACAAAAAATAATAATACTAATAACATAAGAATGATGATAATAATGGTGACAATGACGGTGATAATGATAGTAGTGATGATCTCTCTCTCTCTCTCTCTCTCTCTCTCTCTCTCTCTCTCTCTCTCTCTCTCTCTCTCTCTCTCTCTCTCTCTCTCTCTCTCTCTCTCTCTCTCTCTCTCTCTCTCAATCCATCTTTCTCTGTTTCAGGCCCACCATGTCTTTTCTGAGACATTCTTGCCGAAAGTCACACCTGTTTTTTTTTTTTTTTTTAAATCGATTGAGAGATGGTCTAGAATGGTGATGTTTAAAATAACAATAATAACAAACACAGCTACAATGATAATAACGATGAACAAAAATTAATTAACAGCAACCTAGTGTATGATTTTAAATAAATGTAACAGAAGCTTGGAAAAATAAGTTTTTATTTGAAACGACAACTATATTAAAATTGTTTCTGATTCATTAAAATGTATAATTACCTGCCGAACCGTCGCCAGGCCGGCCACCTTGTTTTAAGCTAAACCGATGCATATGCCCCCAGCCATCTGTAACAGAAAAATAAATGCGACTACAAATCTTGTAAAATTTTAGAATGATTGGTGCTTTCGATGGCATAGACAGTGTGTATAAGTGACATCATCTGTATCATCCGTAGGTGGCCACTTTAATATGGTTTCATCCATGAGATCTCATCAGCTGTACCTATTTTGGATTTTTTCTGTAACTCCTGTAACCCCAGATTTTTTCAGTGCAGAGTTTACTTCTCGTGTTAGTTGTAAGGACTGTGACTAATACATGCGAATGGGCGATAATATTTAGTTGTAATCCAATTCTGTGATCCTTAGTTTATCTATTACTGTCTTCTCCATTGGTTGTAGTCTAACTTAATACAACAGACACACAGACAGACAGACACACACACACACACTTTTCGGAAAACGACTTTTTTTCATGTTTTGAGTGTAGTAGAATCAGAATCTGCAATAATCTCGGAACACGATTTTTTTTGCCATCACCATACTTCCATTCCTTAAGGAATATGGAAGTAATAAAGCTTCGTACTATTTTCTGGAAGGTTTTTATTTTAATAGTTATAAATAAATTGGCTTATATATGCAGGCCTAATTAAATTAAAATTTTGCGGTTACACAAACATTTATAAGAAAATTCCGACAACGTTATTGCGATTACATAATGTGTTTTCTGTGTGTTAAGACATGATGCAAATATCTAAACAAATAAAACTGTCCATTACAGGAAATCATTTTTACTTCCATATTCCTTAAGGAATGGAAGTATGGTGATGGCAAAAAAAATCGTGTTCGAGATTATTGCAGATTCTGATTGTACTACACTCAAAACATGAAAAAAAGTCGTTTTCCGAAAAGTGTCTGTGTGTGTGTCTGTAGATTTTTTTTCTATGGCAAACGATAACTGCCGCAAATTCAAACAGAATCAAATAATTTTTTGCATACAGCCCTGATTTGTAGAGTACTCACGACCTATTGTTTTTGGTGAAGATCGGTTGAGGGAAAGGGGTAGTTTACCTGCAACGGTTTTTTTTTATCAAGGGAAATTTTTTTTTTTTGGCAAACGATAACAGCTGCAAATTCAAACAGAATCAAATAATGTTTCGCATACAGCCCTGAATTGTAGAGTTCTCAAGACCTATTGTTTTTGGTGAAGATCGGTTAAGGGAAAGGGGTAGTTTACCTACAAAGTTTTTTTAACAAGGGTATTTTCTATGGCAAACGATAACAGCCGCAAATTTAAACAGAATCAAATAATTTTCTGCATACAGCCCTGATTTGTAGAGTACTCAAGACCTATTGTTTTTGGTGAAGATCGGTTGAGGGGAAGGGGTAGTTTACCTGCAACGTTTTTTTATCAAGCGTATTTTCTATGGCAAACGATAACAGCCGCAAATTCAAACAGAATCAAATAATTTTTTGCATACGTCCCTGAATTGTAGAGGACTCTAGGAATTTTGATTTTGGTGAAGATCGGTTAAGGAGAAGGGGTAGTTTACCTGCAACTTTTTACGTTTTAACAAGAGTAAAGTACTTGAAAATTTATTTAAACTTTTTCAAACAATGGTAATTGTTAAAAATAAAATAATTTTGTTGCCAGGCAATAAAATTATAGTTTTTTCATTTATGTATTTTTTTCTCAGTTATGTACTGTTTATGTTTCCATTTTATTATTATGACTACCGCAATGAAAAGGCAGGGAACACACACACACACACACACACACACACACACACACACACACACACACACACACACACACACACACAGTTCGCGTTATTTTTGGCCTCATTCATGTTTATTTTCTTACATTTGCACGGTTTTTAAATGGAAAGTGCCGAACCCATACCAACATAACGCATGCAAGCCGAAAAAGTGTCCAGCGTGGATAGCGATTTCCTCCCTGTGGATCGCTGGGCAGTGTAACTGCACGTGTTTACAGAGGAACGATTCATAGACAGACTTTTCGTCTTTAGGGAATATTTAGGTAATATTTCATTTCGAAAATGATTTTAAATATAAATCTTAGAATATGGAAGTCATGTATGGTTCTCCATACCGATATTTTCTCTTTACTGCACATAGGGATTTTTATAATTATGAAACTAAAAACTGTAACCCCTCTTTCCTTTTATGTCTTTTTTTATGATTATAAAAACAACTTAATTTACTTTAATATTTTTTTTGAAAGAGAAGCCACAAGTTAATTAGGACTAGGCCGAAGCCTAGAGAAGCAAAAATTATGCTGGGTCCAGTATGACGGGACTTGCAATAAAACTCAGCCGTAACAGAACGATAACAATTTATTTTATTTCATGCCCTGCCTTAATATTATTAAACTAGAACAACATATGTGCCCAATCACAAGTATGAATAAAGGTAAAACATAACAAGTGTGTATAAATCTTAGGCATAACAAATGTGTATAAATATAAAACATCACAAGTGTGTATAAATCTTAAGCATAACAAATGTGTATAAATATGAAACATCACAAGTGTGTATAAATCAGTGGACACATGCATATATAATTATAGAATTCTCTTCCATCTCGTGGCTAGCTAGACACATAACAACACACACAGAACATAAGGTACACAAACTCACAATCACATTAATTTTAACACGCGTGCCCCTGGAATGCACCCACCTACCAGGTAGAGTAACTACAATCTTATGACCCAGCAGTGATAAAATATACGCCCGTCGGCAACCCGTTCAGTAGAATTACATAAAGCCAAAACCACAGGAAGGATGATAATAATTCATGAGGCATAAATAAAACCGGACCACCCATTTATCTAGCATTCCATTGATCAATGACCCATGATGAGCGTGTGAACCTTAAGTTCCTTTCACATCATTAAGTAAAATTGACAAAACTACATCACCTACTTTCAGACAGTGTTTATAAAATTCTAGACAGTTATTTGACTTCACAAAATTCCAAAAGGAATTAAATCTTTATGTACTTTAATAAACAGAAATTAATTGCTTGAGGCTTTACTATTTCAGAAGATTTTGACAATATATAAATATAATTTACCCAAAAAAGAAAATGATGAAAACATGTATTATAGTCAAAAATTAAACAGCAAATCCTATAAGTGGGAAGTCAACCCATATGTGTTTGCCAGTTAAGAAAACAATCAGTTTAGCCCTTGTGCAAGGGGCAAAATCAGCTAAAATATTTCCATAGCATTAGTAACTTATTTCTATTAGCCTCAAATGACTATATAAAATAATTAAAAGAAAAGGAATACAATAAGGTGGTTGTGCTCTGGCATCTGTGGGAGCGCGCCCACATGTAGTTGACAAAATTTGACAGGCATTCAACCTGTCGGAGGTTGCACCAGCGTGTGTCAGCGAAAAACTAAGTCCCCCTTTGTAACCCCTGAAAACGTCCCAAAAAAAACAGGAAAGCCCCCAGCCCTTAAATGTGAAACCCATAGTCAAACTAAATTTTATACACAGCTGTTCCAGCCGGAACAGAGCTACTGAGCTGTAACATAATTTTGTGTAATGAGTTAAAAGAAAAAGAGATGCAACAGTAAAATGGTACAGGAGTAAAATATCTCTGGCGCGCTCCCCCAGTGCAGCACACACTTACAGGCATAGCATTTAGTGTTATAAAAGAGTTATAAAAAAGTTTATTAATTTAAGTTATAGTGTTCAGAGTCATGATCACAGCTCAACTTCCCGGTAGACAGTCTGGACACGTGGTCCCATGGCTTCTAGGCTATTTACAGTAAACGGGCACACTGCCGGCCCGGCCCCCCCAAAAAATGAAATAAATGCATAAATATCACCTTATAAGTGCTGGCGAGTGCAACATAGAAATTCAGTCTCCATCTCCCTCTTCGTATAAGATCTTGTACATGGTTCACAGCTTAGGCAGGTGTACAGCCATCAGCAAGCCAGGAAACCGGCTTAGTTCGAGAACCCTATGCATTCAAGTAAATTAGAGAACAGTCTATTAAAAAGGTACACCCGAGTTAAGGTAATTAACCTCTTAGCGGGCCGCCAACTAACTCTCAATAAAAGCACAATATTCATTAATTAAAGTTTTTACAACCAGCTTAAAGAGTCTAAAAAATCAGCCATGAATAAATAAATTTGCATAATGAACAGACCTTATTAAAATGTGGCTTAATATAAAGTGAACAGCACTCGGTCAACAAGCTTCGACAAAAATTTGCAGGTTAAACCGGCCACGTGGAGAGCGGTAATCATTATTTGACCAAAAAAATTTAACAGCAAGGCACTCACAGCATTGAGAATGTTTTACATTCAATTAAATTTCATACATAGAAGCTCTCACACTTAATTCTCTACTGTGAAGTTAATTAACAAACTCTGTGACAGTTTACTACATGCACAGACACAGTTCACGACCTGACTGCGCACCAAGTTTTTAGTCATTAATTTTTAATGTAGTACACTTTTACTATGACAATGACTCTTGAAAAAACTTCTCGTACTATTACAGAAAATAATAAAAGCATGGGCTATATACAGGGCGTTACGTAAAACAGTAAAGAATGAGTTTCTCTTAACATAACTTTGTCGGGTCGCACACACACATCATTACGTATTTTATGCAGTTGCATATAGTTATTAATTATCCATACATGTATAATTATTTATAAAGACAAATAAATACAAAGACAAACTTACCGGGAGTCAATTTACGCCTAGCCAAGCATAAGTTATAGAAACTGCGTCGTACAATAGATAGAGGGAGACAGATAATTCTCTGGGCGAGGCGAAGCGTAGACTGCCGGCACAAGCAGAGCTCAGTGACCGCACACAGGCGAGTTGCGCACGCAACCGCACACTCTGCTGTTCCCCTCACACCGCCGAACAAAGGTCGCCTCGGCACGCTTCACGTTACGTTACACTTAAACGAAACTTTTCTAAAATTTTTTTTGTAACGGCCGGCTTTGAACCGGCACAAAACACTGATGATTACTTACCGCCACTCCAGCGATGGCTAGTGCTGCCAAACAGGAGTTCGAAGGTGGTTCTATATTTATAATAAACTCCATTCTTTAACTTTTTGATCTGCAACAAAAAATATATCATCATTTTTAAAATGCTACATATATATGGAATACAAAAATTTAATTTGTACAGTATCAATATTAATACTACATAAATTATTAGTGTATTTTATCTACATGTATTTTTCATTTGATAGAAAAAAGGAAATGTTAATAAATAGTTGTGAAATATAAATAATTATTAGAGCTGTTTTAAAATGCATCTACTTACGACTGATAATATTTTATAACAAATTTTTAAAATAAATTTCCATAGAAACTACAATAATTGTTAATTTATATACCCATTTATATAAAAATGTAAATACATAAATATGTGAATAATATATACTTTTGTTACTTACCATGTGTTGGCCATACTTCCGGTAGACAAGTGCTACCCACATATATATTACGTTTTATGCCCAGGATCCAGAATTCTCTAAGCGAAAGTACAGAAACAATTGAGTGGTATGAAATTGGCATTAAGAAGTATAAAACTTGGTTTAATTACTGTATTTTGATAATGAGTCAATTTACAAATGGTGGCTTACACCACATCCAACATGGCGGCCATTTTCTTCCGCTCTTTATATATAATTTGTTTTCCAATATTTACTTTCTCTGTAGTCATCTCATCAAAATTAGTTTTTTACTGCAGTATTTAATTTTAATTTAACATTATCATACTAAAAGATCCTTTTAAAAACACAAACCAACGGCTCTTTTAAAAGACGTGGTTCACTCGCTCTCTCTCTCTCTCTCTCTCTCTCTCTCTCTCTCTCTCTCATCACATGGTTAATAATTTTGATTTTGTTACAATTTACTGTTCGAATTTTGTTTCTGAGCTCATTTTTTTGATAAAGTTATTTAAAGGTGCACTTCCCTGAATGTAGCGGTTTCCTGAGATTATATGCGTTCCATGGTTAGTCTGATGTTCAGCGTGCTGATAAACTGATCGTCTGGCTGTTGTCACTGAATCTACATTACGGAATTGTTATTAAATTTGTATTGTTTTTGCTGACTTTTACATTTTTTGATTAATTATAAACACTTTTACTGGCCCACTTTGTACCAGCACACTTTCACAACGTGCTCGCTTCATGACGACTTGTAGTTGACTGGGCCGACATTTTGTCGTATTGTCGACAGGTGGTGGGGATTTATTGTGATCAACCCTTTGTCTAAGCCAGCTGACGACATTGTTTCTCGTCATCACTATGACGTGTGTCATAATTGGTTATAACAATTTGCCTTTGTCGATCAGTGCAGCCATCGAATACGTTTTATTTTGCACGTACGCTCTTGGCCTTGAGATGAATTGTACGGATGAAACTGCGTCGTTTCTTTAGACATGGGTAAACTTGACCTAACCATGTTTTACATGTATGAATACAATAAAAAATACAATGCAAAATTCTTGAACACCATAATTATGAAAACAGGCTTTTTGTCCTGTTACATAATTGTTAACATAAAAATGAAATGTGTTAACGATGTTAAGTGTTGTGTATTTGTTCTAATGTGTATAGAAAAATTATAACCTTTGCTTCTTTAGCGAGCATTAACAATTCCGTGACTAGAGAAATAGTTTGAAATTAAAATCTTCCTGCTCAGGAATAATTTCAGGGACTGAAGCAGACAAGTTTTTAAAAAACGTACATCAGAATCTAAAATTCAGTATTTCGAAAAGTAAAGTATATGTTTTAACAATAATGCTAGATAACCGCCTCGCTATTGTGCACACGCATATGTATGACACACACACACACACACACACACACACACACACACACACACACACACACCAATAAATTTGGTCCTTCGGTGGACATTAACCCCTTTCCACTCATAAGACTCTGTGCAACGTTTCCTCAATTCCATCCAACGTTCCGTTCTAGTCTCGGTCTTCTCCTTTTACGTTTTTCTTGTGGTTGACAATTCACGGATATTTTTAGAAGTTCCTCTCTTAGGACGTGGCCATACCATGCCATTCTCTATTTCCCCAGTCACCTCCTGATCTCTATTTATAATTTGTTTAATCCTTTTGCTTTTCATTCTCTTTCTTTTTTAACAAATTTGTTTCCATTGCCTTCTGTTTACTTTTTATCTATTGTAAAAGCTGTCAGTTTTTACAGCCACACAAAGCAATGCTTTGCGCTAATCGTTTAATATAAGGTACATTTATTTATTTTTACTCAAGTACAGTTCGTAATGCTTTATTTATAAATTATTTAACATCCTGTAGATACAATTATTATTTTCATATTACGTATAATACGCACGTTACATCCCTCTTTACAAACTACTCTTCGGAGTCTACAATTCTTTACTTCTATTTATTTTATAATGTAGCAGTACCAGAGCGGCCAATGTCTATACAATTTTATCTCGGCAGTCCTATCGCGAGTTACGTATCTGCGTACTGCGTAACCGTGAAAACTCAGATCTCTTTAAAGCAATACACAGATGGTTACAAACTTTGACCAACCAGTCCGCGGGCGGGTTAGGAGCAAACTGTCCTTCAAAACACAAGCCTAGGGACGCGGCTCTATCCTTCGGGCGACTCAGAAGGATAGTGATGGGGCGTGACGCCACACTTCATTCTGGAAAACGCCGCAACCGCAGAGGTGACAGCCTTTCCGAACGTGACAACTGCGGCATCGATTTGGCGGACGGTTTTGAATGGTACCGTCTTTGGCAATTGACGACTTAACGCCCGGCCATAGCGATCCCATTCCAACCACCTTCCTAACGTGAGCTGGGCAGCGACGTGGACCAAGATCAAGACATGATCAGACGAGAGTTCCTTTAAGAAGGAAACCACTAACGGCCAGGCAATGCCCTATATCACCGCAGTATCAAAGACATCGGGAGTCGCGTTGCATGGTAAGAGATAGTATGTTGATTGAGACTCTCACGTATACCAGCTAAACTACCACCAGCCGAGGATCTTATGTCCTCCGATCCGGATACCGCCACTGCTGAAACCTGATCTCATGTGATCAGGCTGTCCGTTCTGTCTCCTCAATCGACCGGATTTCCTGTTTTGCGTGTGGCCAGCTCCAGCCACTTGGTCGCTTCTGGACACGCAGCGCCTTCTTTGCTTGCCGTTGTGTCGCTCAGTCAGGTTTGCTCTGGGATGATAGTTGCCTGTGATCCACTCTCGTACGTGCAGGTTGTCACTCATCTGGTTCCATTTTTAGCCCGTGAACGGCTTTCCGTTGTCGGTTAGCAGCGCCTTTGGATACCTCCAATGAGGGAATATCTCTTCCTCCAAGTAGCGGTAATAGTGTCGGTGACCGCCTTACGCATGCGCTCGCTTTCACCCAACTGGAGATCATGTCACTAACCATGACGACATACTGGTTAACAGCTCACGTGTGTGGATATGAGCCCATAACTTCAAGGGTAAACAAGGAAGGAGACTCAACTAAAATTTTATAAAATAATGGCTGTGCCTGTGTCATTGTATGGTTCTCTAACATTGGTTCCGGGGAAAAAACATTTCAGTAGAATACAGGCATCATCGGAGATGAGATTCTTGCCATCTGTTAAAGGCTGTACATGAAAGGATAGATTCTACAATGAAGACATTCGTACAAAGCTGATCAGTTTTAATATCTAAGATCGTATTGCAGAAAACAAAGGTAGCTGGATTGTGCATCTGATTAGGATGCTAGATGGCAGGTTACCTAAGGAAGTTTGGTAATACAAGCCGGTTGGACAGCAAAGTACAGGAATACCTAGAAAGCGTTGGTGGAGTCCCTGGATCGGACCCGACCGGGCGAAAGGAGCCGAGGAGGTTCGCCTAGTCCCTGATAGAAGAGAAAAAAATTAGAAGAAGAGGAAGAAGAAGAAGGAGAATGAGAAGAAGAAGAAGGAGAAGAAGAAGAAGAACGTCGAGATCGAGGGTGTTCCAACATCTGCTTGGTCGGTGAGGGCGCTGTTGGTTTGGTTCAGGACCTGAGCCAAGTTTGTGTAGGCCGCATACTCGGCAACTTCGGATGTAGTTGCGTGCGTAAAAATTTAGGCCCGAGTGGCCGGCTGCATGGTCGTCGTGGAAGTGTCGGACGTTCCGCGGTACTTACAACCCGATTCCCGGTAGCGTCTGTCTTTCTAGAGCAGGCCGTTGTCTGTTCAGTATATTTCTGAGGTAATTAACTGTAAAATAAGTCAAGCGGATTAAAGTCTCTAATTCTGTGAAACATCAGGGGGCCTTATAAGGCACACTCATATTTCTGCTATTATGCTTGATAATGGTGATCCCATTGCTAAACCTTCTTGCTGTTGATAAATTTTGCTATTAAATTCAAAGTAATTTTGTTTTAGTATTAGTTGGAGACTATTTTTTATTTCGGTTATATATTGTTTGTTTTCATTTTGTTCTTTAAGTCTGTTTATTATTATGTCTATTGTTTCTTCTACTGGGATTTTGGTGTACATGTTTGTGATATCATATGATGTGAAAAATGTATTTTCATTTATATTTATTATTTTTAGTTTTTCTATTAATTCGTATGTATTTTTTATGTTATGATGGTTATTTGTTAGATGGTTACTTTTTAGTTTTTGTGCTATTATTTTTGCTATTTTGTATGTAGGAGCTTTTTTGAAGTTGATTAATGGACGTATTGGGTTGTTTAATTTGTGTATTTTTATTAGGCTATTCATTTTAGGTAGTTCTGGATTATTATTTATATATATGTCTGTGTTTTTATTGTTGAAAATGTTTATAGTTGTTTTTATTAGTTTTATTGTTTGTTTAAGATAGTTTTCTGCATTTCTGGGTCTTTATTTAGTTGTATGCATTTATTATTGTTGATGAAGTCTTCAGGTTTTTTTATGTAGTCTGATTTTTCAACGATTATGTAATATGTACTTCACCAGACACAAAAACCGGAAGGCTGAGGATGGGTACAAGATGGTACCCGAAACATGTTCCTAATAAGAAAAAAAATATCTTGAGGTAAATTAATTATAAATATTAAATGTAATATATGTATATATATATATATATTGCAACAAATTAATTTAAATTTGTGGAGCCCCACAATCTTGGAGCGCCAAAATATGCAACACTTTTTTGATAATTCAAATAAAAATCTATTTTGTGTTTGAATAGCCCCACTTTGGAAGCGACAAAATGTAACAATGCAATTTTTATTTGAATGGACCCCACGTTCTTTGGGATGCAAAAATGTAACACATTAACCCTTCTGTGCAATTTAATTTGTACATATTTAACTCATACACACTCTATACCATTATTAACAACGTGCATGAATAATTGGGGTGTAGGTGTAATTATAATAAGAGTAACTCTTTATACGAATTGTAATATGCTTCATTTATTATTTGCAACAAACAAACAAAAATATTATAATATTATGAAAATCATGATTAATACGCCATGTGGTCTTCATTATCGATGGTTTCAAAGTGTCTTTACTATTCGTGTCAACATTACAAACATATCTTAAATTCTAAATATTATATTATTTATTGTATACTAGGGGAATACCCGTGCTTCGCTACGGAGTTTCACGTTGTACGTAATGAAAATGTTAGTTTAATTAATAAAGTTCAATTAAAGTAGGTTTCTTAAAAATAAATAGCTGTTGCCCACGACTTCGTTCGCGTGGTCTTCAGTTTAATGCGATAATATATTTATAACAGAATCTATTCTATTGGGTTGCCATAGTAACCAAATCTAATAGTTTGGGGGACCCCCCAGAGGATCGTATCGAAAAAACACCTGTCCTATGTTGGTTCTCCCGTTGCGTAAAATATTTGTGCCAAGTTTGGTTGAAATCGGTCTAATAGTTTAGGAAGAGATGTGCAAGACCCCAAAGGACCCCCCAAAGGATTGTATCGAAAAAAACACTTGTCCTATGTTGGTTCAGTGGTTTAGGAGGAGCTGTGGAAGACCCCAAAGGACCCCATCGAAAAAACACCTATCCTATGTTGGTTCTCCCGTTGCGTAAAATATTTGTGCCAAGTTTGGTTGAAATCGGTCCAGTGGTTTAGGAGAAGATGTGGAAGACCCCAAAGGACCCCATCGAAAAAACACCTATCCTATGTTGGTTCTCCCTTTGCGTAAAATATTTGTGCCAAGTTTGGTTGAAATCGGTCCAGTGGTTTAGGAGAAGATGTGGAAGACCCCAAAGAACCCCCAAAAGGACCCCATAAAAAAAACACCTATCCTATGTTGGTTCTCCCTTTGCGTAAAATATTTGTGCCAAGTTTGGTTGAAATCGGTACAGTGGTTTAGGAGAAGATGTGGAAGACCCCAAAGAACCCCCAAAAGGACCCCATCGAAAAAACACCTATCCTATGTTGGTTCTCCCTTTGCGTAAAATATTTGTGCCAAGTTTGGTTGAAATCGGTACAGTGGTTTAGGAGAAGATGTGGAAGACCCCAAAGAACCCCCAAAAGGACCCCATCGAAAAAACACCTATCCTATGTTGGTTCTCCCTTTGCGTAAAATATTTGTGCCAAGTTTGGTTGAAATCGGTACAGTGGTTTAGGAGGAGATGTGGAAGACCCCAAAGAACCCCCCAAAGGACCCCATCGAAAAAACACCACTAATTCAGAAACCTTCGCGGGCGTGCGCACAACAACTCACCGAAGATTCATTGCAATCCGATGAATGGTATAGGAACGCATACGGGACAAACAAAGAAACATTCATTTTTATATATAATTTCCTGGAACCCGATCGCAGCGCCACCTACCGGGTCCAATTGTGAATCTAAACCATCCAGGGACCCACTCAAACACACACACAAAATTTCATCAAAATCGGTCCAGCCGTCTAGGAGGAGTTCAGTGACATACACACGCACACACGAAATATATATATAAAGATAGACTTCTCGTCAATATGTTAATGTTTCTTGCTTGCTCAGTCTAAATGTGTGCTTATTTAAAAGTTATTACTGCATTCTTATTCTATCTTTCTTAATACCTTTGTATGGCTTAAAAAAAATCATTTTAGCACATTTAATTTATTACTATAAATGACTCTATGTTATGTGCTTTTATCAAGAAAAGTTAAATAATTCAATTACTAATTTCAATGACTCTGCATTATGTTCATTACAAAAAATAATTAAATAACCTTTTTTTGATTACATATTAATTATATTGAATTTTATTTATATCTACATACTTATTATTATGTTTACAAAAATTGTTTTGACTTTTAGAGTCTCTCAATGTCTTTCTCTTTGAAAATTATGTATTTGTTTTTCGTCACCTTAATTTCTGTAGAGTTGTCCCATGTCCTCCAGTGATTCCTTCGGTGTCTCCTCCTGGATGTCCTCTTGTCCTCACTGCTCGTCCTCTCGTCTCTCGTCTCCTCCACGGTACATTGACTGCTGTAGACTATGATGACATGTGTGGATCTGTAGCCGTTATTATAGAAACATCTCCAGTCCTCTGCATCTCCTTCCTCTGCTAGTCTTGCTCTCATACTCTGTCAGGCGTTGATGTTCTTAGATGTCGACTGCTTGTTGACGTCCGACGATTTCTTCGTTACGGTATTTTTTTATTATTGTTTTTATTACTTCAAAAAAAAAAAACATTACTGTGATACTTTATAAGTTCAGTTACAACAGCGTACTGATGTTAGATTTTTAAATCTAACTTCGTCCAAAATAGTTTAAAAAATTCGCGTTACGGACCGGCATAGCGTACTGCCGTGACTATGGTTTGTTAAGAGAGAGAGAGAGATTAGCTCTCCTGGGCTTCTATTTATATCCACACAGAAAACTGCACCTTTCGATTCAGGAATCAGCCTGTCGACATTTGAAACATGGTGTGACAGCCCCCTCTCTCGTCTCATTTCACATAATTACACTTTTTTGCCAATCGCACTGTTTAACGCGGATTTCACGTTGCTAAAATAGCATCTCATTTAATGACTTATGAGATGTGCAATTATCATGATGCTCACACTATTAGTATAATTATGATGCATTAAAACTCGCACTGTACTCGCATTGATTGTCCGAATTACGTACAATTCGCACTGCACTCGTGTCCGATTTTTACATAATTTTAGAAGTTTTTACCTTCTCACTAAATTTATGGTTTTTTTAAAAATAATTATTTTCCTAATTTGTCATTTACTTGAGGGGTGAGATTGCAACTTTCAGGATCAGACAGGCTTCACGCACACACATTATTTACTTGTATACACACATGCAGTGGTAATCGCGTGATGTTTGCCTGTTGGTTCCTGCTTGAAAACCAGCTTCCAATCTCACACCTGCTCATCTATTATATATTATTGAAATTAATTATGTATGCGCCTCACAGCCTTTGCTTGTATTGTCGCAATATATATATATATATATACTGTTAATGATTTCGAGGTTCGGTCATTAATTATGAAAACTCAGTTTTGCGACGTTTCGAGATTTATTCTTCTCATAATCATGCCTACAACATTAAAATATAGTCTTACTACATTTTATATTATTTGTAAGTGTGTATAGGTGTGTGTAAAGTCATACATTACTATAACTATTTACTTACATTAACTGTGAGATGAGCTACAGCAACCACATTACACTAAACATTTATCACTGTTCCATACTTATACACATATAACACATTACATTTGTATAGTGTTAGCGTTATGTAGTTATCTGACAGACTGCCAGCGATATAAAATTTTAATAGTACCTAACTAGAAAGTTGTTCAGTATTCCTATACCTGTAAACTATTGTCTATTTTAAAAAGAGTGAATAAGATTAGAATAACACTTGCTAAGACTTTGTACGTCCGTTTTCTTGTTAACTGAAAGGTGTTTATTCTTCTCTATTGTTAGCATTACTAAGAATTGCCGTTTAAAGTGATTACTTTCTGCATGAATTACTTTAGGTTTGTGAAACTGAAACGAGTGACCGTGTGTACGGGCGTGTTGTGTTAGGGCCGTGGGATCAGGTCTGTTAGTATTTACTTTCTGGCAGCTATATTTATGTTGATAAATACATCTTTTAAAATACTGTTCAGAACAACCGTAATATTTTTTCCACAGTTTTCTTCACACGGTATTTCATATATTATGTTGGATCTTAGTTCTATTTCATCCCTGTCTTTAGTATGCGTAAAACATTTATTATTGATAGTGTTAACGTTTTTGAAAGCTATTTTTGTATTGTGATTAGCATTAGTGAGGATCTTGGAAAGTCTTTCTGATAATGATTTGACATATGGAAGGGAAAAATATTTTTTAGTTGTAGTAGTGTTATCTTGATTACTGGATGTTGTATTCTGTCCTACAGGTGTATTACCATTTATTTGGTTATTAGTCACGTCTAAGTTATTTATTTGGGTTTTAGTGTTATCTACCATATTATGATTATGTCTGTAACTTTCTCGCAATATTTTGCAAATTATCTTGTGGGGGTACTATATATATATAGTAACGCCACAGAAATGCAGTCCTCAATGTTACATAAATAGAATATTAGCAAAATAATAAGTAAATCAATATTTAACTCCCATGATAATACAAAGGTCTAATAACTACATTTATAATTATATATAAAAATGAATAAGGATGCAAGGTAGAGATAACAATAAAAAACAAACCTGTAAAATAGACAATAGTAAGAAATCCATGTTCAGTGAAACGTAAATAAATATATTATACTGATAAGAATTGTAAGAAAGAAACTAGTACAGAAAATGTCAAAGTAAATGACAATGAAATTAGATAAAAGCGAGACAATAATTTACACTATAGTAATAGTAAGTAAGGATTCTGAATTAAATGATGTTATTTTGTTACCATGAATGTTATGTTAAAGTTTATGTTATATTATGCAAATTACTTGTTGAATTAATGGAAAGTAATGAAGCAAAATGTATTATTCGATTACTGTTATAGAAGGGTGTAGGAAAGCAGTTAATTAGTGTTAATGAATCTCAATTTCATTATATGTGATCCATAGATCAAGATAAAATTGTTATTAGTTATGAAAAGAATAATTATTTGTGTAAATGTTAATAGTTAAAGTTTGATTATATGTATGAACTTATGTAAAAAGGCTATAGTTGTTCACCAGTTATAATCAAAGGTAGGTCCATATACAATAAAAGGCCTAACAGCCAATAACACTATATAACCACTCATAACATAAAGGTTAGGTACGGAAGTTAATAATAATTAATGAATACAGTTCAAGGAGCTAGGAAAAACATTTGATAAGTAATAATATATAATAAACCAACTCAATTTAAACAAATAATGATAATGCCATAATGCCATGATATCGATTGATAACGTTTGATATCGAAAAAAATAATAAATATAAAAGAAACAGACTAAGATAAAAAAACCAGCAGAATATATGTAGAAATTAGTAAACAAACTATAGATAAAGTTATATTCCGATATGATGGAAGGTTAATAAGGAATGGAGGAAAAATATATGAAATAATCACTATATACAAAACATTGAAAAGGAAGAAAAATAAATGTGTTGCTAAGGACAACAGGAATGAATAGAAGTTGTTGATTTCAATTATTGCTTTTTATGATCTGAACGTGACGAGATTAAAAACCAGAAAAATTGGTTAATATAACTAAAATATTATAATTTATTTCAATACCGTTACCTATCACGATATATATAAATAATTATTTGGATTAATCAGGCCAACAACCCATAACCAGATTGTATATTGGTATCATCTAATAATAATAATCAGTAATTGACTTACACAAGGAAGGACTTGAATTGTCCAATGTAAGAAAAAGAATTAATGAAATATTAATCAAATATAAAGAGTCAACTGTGTAACAACTAATAATACACACCACATTGGAACTCCTAACCTTTTAAATACTTGGAACATCACTAGTTACTTCATACGATAGAAGAACGTATTTGGATCCAGAATTTGCAGAAGACCAACCACCAGTCTGGCTGTAAATAAACCAAGGGAGCTGTATTTCCGAGGTAACCAGGACAAGGATTCCACTTTATTGAACCGAAGAAAGGAATATCGAACATCATATCCATTCTGAGCGACGAGGTTAACAACCAACTGCCTACCCGAGTTGCTTCGTTCTAGTCTGGTAAATTATAATTGTATAAATCATATTAACAACACAACACTTCAAATTTGTAATATCTTGCATTCTTATCTATGTATTTTTAATCTTCCCCACAGTTACAAGAACCTTCACACCCTGAACTAAATTAATTATAAAAAAAACAAATTATATAACTGAATATAAAATAAAGTATTGGACCGAACTATAATCGATTCACGCAACATATAGCCTTTTGTATGCCAATTAGAACCAATCCTATTTAATGTTAACGGAGTGAATAAATAAAGAAACCTTGTATAATTTCAAAATCTTATTATTTGGGGTATTATTTAATGAGTTGGGAATAAAAAGTAACTGACTAAGTGTATAATAATTGGTTACCGTAAACAGTGAATTAACCTATAAGTTTCGTTGTCCCGGAACTACAGCGCTTGTTGCTGAATTCTCTGACACCAAAGAGAAGAGCATTAAATACAAAATTTACATAATTCTCTGCAAGGTATACTAGGGCTGAGCAAGATTATAAAATAAAACACTAATTATTTAAGTTACAGTCACACTAACATTGGTATTTTAATTAGAGAGATAAGTTAATATTAGTTAACTAGATTCCTATATCCCCCAACTCCAGATATCTCAGAAATTGAATTAAATTAACACAATCAAAGAGAGGAGAGACAGAGAAGCATACCCATTCTTATTAACAAATTGGCTTACATTGCGTGACACGAACAAGACGTACGTACTCGTTAAGTAACAAATTGACGCCGGCAACATTGGGGCGGAAAGAACGAGAAACCCGCAATACGTCGTCTATTCACAAATTGTCTAACAACGTGAGGTGTTAGAGAAACATAAATTCAGATAGATTATCAAAATAAATCAAAACACACAAAGCAAGTCGTCTATTCACAAATTGGCCCCAACAGTGGGGCATCATCATCTCCTATTAACATCGTAAATCGTCTATTCACAAATTGGCGCTCAACTAGTGTAGGGCTTAAGTTAAGTAACTATAATTATAGTAATACTACTTAACCAGAGCAGGCAACTGTGGGAGAATAAACATGCATAATACCAGAGGTAGATCAAAGATGAGGGCAGAAGATACGGAGAAGGAAGAAGGTGAACAAGGACAAGAAATAGAAATAATCACAGACAGTGAAATGGAACAACAGACAGGCGAAATAGCAGAAACTGAAATAATTACGGACAAGGAAAAGGAAGTAATGGAAGAAGATGACCAAGGGGACCAAATAGATAAAGCGGGAGCCAGAGGAGGACTAAATTGGGAAAAATTAATGGAGTTAATGAGTAGTATTAAGGAAGATAGCAGACTCACTAATGAGAAAATAGATGAGAAATTTAAGAAGCAGGAGGAAAAATTCGATAAAATAAAAGAGGAAATTAAGGAAAACTCAAGGAAAACAAATGAGGAAAACAAGGAGAATTTTAGGAAAACAAATGAGGAAATTAAAGAAACCTCAAAATTAATGAACGAAAAGTTCGATAGGAATAACGAAAGATTAAACCAAATTCACGAAAGGTTAGATAGGAATGAGGAGGATTTAAAACAAATGAAGGCAGAAATCGTACAAAGAAACGAAGAAAATTTAAGGCGAATGGATGAAAGAATTGAAAAAATGAATGAAGCAAGTTTAAAGCGGATTGAGGGTAAGATTGAGAAGTTTGAAAATGCTAACACACTTAGCCCAGAAGTGGATAAATACAAGGAGGAGACAAATAAAGAAATGGAGAGGTGTTTAAAGAATATGTCTAAAACATTAGACAGCACTTCCGAAGGTATTATAGTAAATCTGACCATAGAAGAGAATATCCAGAAAATAAGGAAAATATGGAGAAAGAAAATAGTCAATACCAAAGAAGAAATGGAGATGAGGAAAGGTGGATTAATTAGTGCGTTTAACATCCCAATTAATGAACGAAGGGAGTTATGTAAAGGTAGGAATTATAAAAGAAACATTATGAAAATAACCAAAATAAACCAACATAGAATAATCACAAAAACCTTAAAAAAATTTAAATATTATTTGAAAATATCAACGATTAAAGAGTATATGACCAAATCAATTATATCGTTAATACAGAAGATACCCGTAAAACATTTAGTAAATAGTCCAGACATCGAAGGGAAAGGAAGGGTAGAATATACCAGTGATTATGTTAGAATAGATGAGATACGATACCTAATAATTAGAAAGGAGCTAAATATGACTGAATACCCTGACTTAAGTGAAGACTTTGCATCAACCGAGTTACGGTACCAGGTACGCGAAGGATATTTATCAAGTGTCAAAATTGGTATGAACACTGCAGTAATCCGGACAATGGGTGCAGTCGAAGTAATGGACCATGGTTAGAAGAAAAAGTAGTCAACCAGAAAAATGGGACTGATTTGATGAAAACTGACCAGGCAGCCAATTGACAAGACGGACGGAAATATTTTGAGAAAATCCAATAAATTCTAAATTAAAATAAGAACAACTTATTACCAATTTTGAAGAGAAAACACTTGGAATTAAAAAGAATTTGAATTTTGAGAAAATCCACTAAATCCTAAATTAAAATAAGAACAACTTATTACCAATTTTGAAGAGAAACCACTTGTAAATAAAAAGAATTTTTTGAACAATATTATATCAATAGGAAACACAACACTCAAAAGGAAGTAAGTCCGAATTAATATATAGTTATGAAGAAGGTATTAAGAAGAGTTAATAACAAACCCCAAGATTACAGAAGAAAACCAGAAGTATTACTACATGTCTCCGAAGAAATATTATGAATAAGGAATAATGAAACCCCAAGATACAATTTTTTTATATCAAACATACCTATGCAAAATAATAAAAGAAGAATAATATGACCTAAAATACCTACCACATTGCCAAGTGAAAAGAACAACCTCAATAAACGATTAATTGTGACCAATGTAATATTAAAAAGAACGAGAAAAAATAATGATCAACATAATTCATTGAAATATAACCAGCCAAGGTAATGAAATGAGATAAGAAAAATAATAGTTGAGCTAATGACTGTAACTACACTGAAATTCAGTAATAGTAATAATAAAAAACAATTACAAGTTAGAAAATATTGGGATCAGAAGAACAAATGAAGAGGATGCTTAGCGTTATTATCACAACAAGAAGGAAAAACAAAACTAATTGCAAATGATAACTGTCAGAATTATTATCAGAAAATGTTTAAGGAAAATAAAATGGAATCACAAAGTATGAAAGATAGGAATAAATAAATATAAAAGCAACAATGTAAAAAATTCCCAAATGTTTATTATTAATTAATTAAGAAGATTATTAGGAGATTATTATATTTTTATAGCTGACTGTAGATGAATTCCAGCAGTACTATATTAAGGTGTAGTGTGGACAGCAGAGTATGAAGCCAAACAGTGCCTCTCTGAACTGTACCAATGCACATATTAGGGATTGTTAGGGAAATTAAATACTTAAGGAATATTAGAATCGTTGCAAGAATGACCTCAGATTCCAGAAAAGTATGACGAAGAAAACAGAAGGAAAATAGCTGACAGAAGAATAATTGAGAAATACAGTGATTGCAGTAATTAGAAGTAGAAGAGATGTGAGCCTAAAGTATCATTAAATATTGTAGCCAACTATCAACAAATACGGTTTACAGAAAATTATGTATGATCAAGAATGTTAATAGGAATAATGAAATGTTATTAAGTAAAGAATTATGAATACTAGTCTAACAAAGTTACATTGAGAATCCCATCGTTAACCATTAATGTTGATATGAAGAAAAGGCATGTGAAAAATACAAGTTTACTTGACCTAAACTTCATTCAGGTAAATTAAACTTTTTTAGGAGGGGGAGCATATGTAACGCCACAGAAATGCAGTCCTCAATGTTACATAAATAGAATATTAGCAAAATAATAAGTAAATCAATATTTATCTCCCATGATAATACAAAGGTCTAATAACTACATTTATAATTATATATAAAAATGAATAAGGATGCAAGGTAGAGATAACAATAAAAAACAAACCTGTAAAATAGACAATAGTAAGAAATCCATGTTCAGTGAAACGTAAATAAATATATTATACTGATAAGAATTGTAAGAAAGAAACTAGTACAGAAAATGTCAAAGTAAATGACAATGAAATTAGATAAAAGCGAGACAATAATTTACACTATAGTAATAGTAAGTAAGGATTCTGAATTAAATGATGTTATTTTGTTACCATGAATGTTATGTTAAAGTTTATGTTATATTATGCAAATTACTTGTTGAATTAATGGAAAGTAATGAAGCAAAATGTATTATTCGATTACTGTTATAGAAGGGTGTAGGAAAGCAGTTAATTAGTGTTAATGAATCTCAATTTCATTATATGTGATCCATAGATCAAGATAAAATTGTTATTAGTTATGAAAAGAATAATTATTTGTGTAAATGTTAATAGTTAAAGTTTGATTATATGTATGAACTTATGTAAAAAGGCTATAGTTGTTCACCAGTTATAATCAAAGGTAGGTCCATATACAATAAAAGGCCTAACAGCCAATAACACTATATAACCACTCATAACATAAAGGTTAGGTACGGAAGTTAATAATAATTAATGAATACAGTTCAAGGAGCTAGGAAAAACATTTGATAAGTAATAATATATAATAAACCAACTCAATTTAAACAAATAATGATAATGCCATAATGCCATGATATCGATTGATAACGTTTGATATCGAAAAAAATAATAAATATAAAAGAAACAGACTAAGATAAAAAAACCAGCAGAATATATGTAGAAATTAGTAAACAAACTATAGATAAAGTTATATTCCGATATGATGGAAGGTTAATAAGGAATGGAGGAAAAATATATGAAATAATCACTATATACAAAACATTGAAAAGGAAGAAAAATAAATGTGTTGCTAAGGACAACAGGAATGAATAGAAGTTGTTGATTTCAATTATTGCTTTTTATGATCTGAACGTGACGAGATTAAAAACCAGAAAAATTGGTTAATATAACTAAAATATTATAATTTATTTCAATACCGTTACCTATCACGATATATATAAATAATTATTTGGATTAATCAGGCCAACAACCCATAACCAGATTGTATATTGGTATCATCTAATAATAATAATCAGTAATTGACTTACACAAGGAAGGACTTGAATTGTCCAATGTAAGAAAAAGAATTAATGAAATATTAATCAAATATAAAGAGTCAACTGTGTAACAACTAATAATACACACCACATTGGAACTCCTAACCTTTTAAATACTTGGAACATCACTAGTTACTTCATACGATAGAAGAACGTATTTGGATCAGAATTTGCAGAAGAACAACCACCAGTCTGGCCGTAAATAAACCAAGGGAGCTGTATTTCCTAGGTAACCAGGACAAGGATTCCACTTTATTGAACCGAAGAAAGGAATATCGAACATCATATCCATTCTGAGCGACGAGGTTAACAACCAACTGCCTACCCGAGTTGCTTCGTTCTAGTCTGGTAAATTATAATTGTATAAATCATATTAACAACACAACACTTCAAATTTGTAATATCTTGCATTCTTATCTATGTATTTTTAATCTTCCCCACAGTTACAAGAACCTTCACACCCTGAACTAAATTAATTATAAAAAAAAACAAATTATATAACTGAATATAAAATAAAGTATTGGACCGAACAATAATCGATTCACGCAACATATAGCCTTTTATATGCCAATTAGAACCAATCCTATTTAATGTTAACGGAGTGAATAAATAAAGAAACCTTGTATAATTTCAAAATCTTATTATTTGGGGTATTATTTAATGAGTTGGGAATAAAAAGTAACTGACTAAGTGTATAATAATTGGTTACCGTAAACAGTGAATTAACCTATAAGTTTCGTTGTCCCGGAACTACAGCGCTTGTTGCGGAATTCTCTGACACCAAAGAGAAGAGCATTAAATACAAAATTTACATAATTCTCTGCAAGGTATACTAGGGCTGAGCAAGATTATAAAATAAAACACTAATTATTTAAGTTACAGTCACACTAACATTGGTATTTTAATTAGAGAGATAAGTTAATATTAGTTAACTAGATTCCTATATTCCCCAACTCCAGATATCTCAGAAATTGAATTAAATTAACACAATCAAAGAGAGGAGAGACAGAGAAGCATACCCATTCTTATTAACAAATTGGCTTACATTGCGTGACACGAACAAGACGTACGTACTCGTTAAGTAACAAATTGACGCCGGCAACATTGGGGCGGAAAGAACGAGAAACCCGCAATACGTCGTCTATTCACAAATTGTCTAACAACGTGAGGTGTTAGAGAAACATAAATTCAGATAGATTATCAAAATAAATCAAAACACACAAAGCAATTGGTCTATTCACAATATATATATATAATTAATATGCATAATATATATAATATGCATAGTTTTTTTAGAGCACTTCTAATCATACTTCTAAGAGTAACTTTCATTTATTTTAAAGTTCATTTCAGATGATCCAAAATAAATTGTTGCTTGACCCTTTTTTCCTGCAAAGACCTCGGTAGAGGAGGAGTGTAAATTACCACAATTCTTTTTAATCTTGCCTTTTTATCAATGGTGGCCATCTTCCCTTTATGGCTACGCGTATTTTCTACATTTGTCAGTATTCACACCAAATGGAATATCTCTCTTATGATTTGCAGTAGAGAGTTGAAACAAAACTAAGTTGTTAAGTAGTGTTCACACTTCCTTGTGGATATATTACTGACTTCTACCAAGAGGACAAAAATTTAATTTACACTTTATCCTCTAATTGCTGAAATAGTCATTTTGTAGCAATTTTTATACCATGAACGAGTTATTTTTTTTGGTAAATATGTATTCAGAAATAGAATTGATATAAAAAATTTGCGCTTTCCTATTTGACCCTTTTTGCTATGAATTAAAAAATTTTAATCTTTTGCAATTTTTGAGACTTAATATCTCTGGAGGGGAGCAGATAAAATTTTGAAGTTCACACAATTAGAAGACCTCTACACATTGTTATTGTAGGAAAAAATTATCTCTTGTTTTCCAGGGAGAGCAGAGTTATGCCACTGTCAGTATTTGAAAAAATCTGGCTGTTGCACAATAAATAAAATTTAACATTAAGCTCGTTTGCCACAGTGCATTGAATGAAATACCAATTTCCATTAAAAAAGAAATATGCAATAAAAATAATTTTATTAAGTGCTCTACAGTTACAGCATTAAAAAACATCTATAATTTTAAATTGCCTAAAATGATAACATAGATCAAAATTTTGTGAATTGCATTGAAAATAGTGCATTTTACCAGGAGCACGTGGGATACACATGGCGTGTGTTTGACTTTATCATCAAAATGTTAAGCTGATGGTTGATGATCCAAGACTAAATAAGGTTTACAGACGCAAAAGTGGAAATTTCCCTTTTGCATGATTGTGCATGAACTTAAAAAAATTTCCAAAGAAAATACTTTTTGTTTTATTTGTGTGATTTTTGTATTTTGATTCTTTACAGGAAAAAAGTTTTAATTGAAAGTGTACAGATCCAGGATTAACTATAAAGGAATAATGTAAGTTTAATGTTGGAAATGCCTACTTTTGTATCTGAAATTGGGAAAGTCCACTTTTTCAACTAATACAAGTGGAAATGTTTACTTTTTTTGTCTGACATAATGGATGAATAAAATATTAAAACAACTAAATGTTTAAAACCATGGATGTATTTAAAAAAAAAAAGTTAAACTTAATGCAAGATGTTGTTTCAATAAATAATCTGTACAAAAACTTCTATAGATCAAAATCACTGTTCTCAGAAAAGGAAACAAATTATACATGAAGATCATCAATGATTTGTTGATGCTCACACACCAGATCATGATTGTTTCTGTGCTCTACCATTTTGATTATTTATTGTGTTTGAGTAAAATGAAAAATCTTGTTATTACCATTCCAAGATAAATTTTTTTTCCATCAATTTATTTATATCATGTAGCTTTGTCTCTTTTTATCTTTACTTACAATGGTAAAATTGATGGAGTTATATTGGCCATTGGCTATTTTTCTTCAATAGATAAAGCACGTCCAGATATCAATTTGTAAAACAGCTCCCCTTGCACACAATTTGCAAATTTTCATGTGTAATAATAATCCTTGAGCATTTAGTAATTTGAAAATGCCACTTTGAGAGGTCTCGAGTTACGATTTCTCTCAGTTTTTCCAATGATATACTGGGAAGTCTGAAATAGGAGTTACAAAGCTTCAAGGTATTCACTCGGCTGAAGTGATGCTTTTCCTTTGATGACTTTTCTATTAGACCAGAAACACGGTCGGGGGTAAAAAACTGTCCTGTGATCAGGAAAACCAGCTTTGCTGTCTTGATACTAGAAGGGGCATCATGTGCTAGCCATTTTGGCCCCCACATCTCTCTGAGACTAGCTTTACTGTATTTGTGTCAGGGCCAAAAATTAAGACTTTTTAATCTGTGTAAACTGCCAAGGGTATTTCACATGGACACTGGTTCGATTGAGTTTGACCAAGTTACAAAAACAAAAACATATTTAGTGAGTTTGCACTTTCAGTATCCATGGACCATTGTAAAATTATAAACATGCAACTGTCTAGAATAGTATGTTGCCTGATTAGATATTTTAGGTAATGGCATATTTTTATGTCAGGGACGACTGAAAGTTATGACACTTGGGCTTTCAAATCTCAGGATATCAAAGGAACTTCCAGCTCTGAACTTGTGAACACGAAGCTGAGGCATTTCTTCTAATTTTTGTTATTTGTTTACAGCTTGTTTAATATTTTCTCCTAATTCAAAGGCATGTCAAACAAATGGTGGTGGCTGATGTACCATAGCCATTGTTATACTTTGTGTTAAACAAATCTTGGAATAAACATTGCCGTATTCTGAATTCAGAAGTAACACTGACGTTATACATATACGCCTTAACTTCTTTATATTTTACACAGGACCTAGATACACTCTCAAGATGGACGCAGTTCTACAATAATGTGGTTCAATACATTTCAGCAATTTTGTAAACTGAGCTGTCTTGATTGTCTGAAAACTGAAATCTCCCTACTGTTTACAATTACCCTACCTAACCGTTTAGTTTTGTCATCCTACGGGACCACACACATCATGTAAAAAAATCTTGAAGACATGTCTAATTATAAGTTCCAATTGCAAATGTTTTGTATATTGTTACGTAATGCGGAAAAAGTGTTACATAATATGGAACGTACTACAAGTATCTCAACTATTCCAGATTTTGTGTGTGTGCGTACATAGTGCTGCTACTTTACGGTGAAAGACAATTACGCGTCAACTATCAAGTCTATACCGGACCATACCGGTCAGCGCAGTGTGTTCAGTGACACTGTTTTTAGTGGATTCTCGAAAGCGCCTGTTTGTTTAACAAAGTCGCAGATTATTCTGGAAATCAGCGACATAATCAGGGGGTATAAATACAGGCATTCAGCGATAGTCAAGTTAGTTATTATTGGGCGATTACACAGTGAGTTTGAGTTTCGATATATCTCAGTGCGGTTTGAGTATTGTGGCGAAGTGTTAGGTGTTTTTATAATTGTGCGAGACAATTGTAATACAGTTGTTTTATATTAGTAGACATTTTTATTGCGTGTGAACAATTTTTATTTGGTTTGTTGTAAGAGACTATCTTGTTGATTACAAACTGTTTAATTGTGATAATTAATGCTGGTGACTAGTGATGTAATTTGTGTCTTGTATTTTGTTTTCCACTGTACCATACGACATCGAGTAGACCATTGTAACAGTGGTGTCAGAAGTGGGATAGAACTATTAACAGTGGAAACAGTGGAAACTTTGTAAATGGATAGTGTAAGTCCGTAATTAATCTGTAAACATGGATGCCAGTCAGATGATGGAAGCTTTCCAAACGCTGCTGTGGCAGACACAAGAAGAAGCAGAAAGACGACAAAAAGAAGAACAAAGACAAGAAAGTGAGGAAGCAGAAAAACAACAGGATGAGAAATGCTGACAGTAGACGGAAGAAGCAGAAAAACGATAGGATGAGAAAGCGGAAGAGAGACAGAAAACTGTACTGCTAGAAACAGAAGAAAGACAAAAAGCACTGTTGCTCGAGTTGGAAGGATGACAGGCAGAAACAGAAGGAAACACGAAACAGAAGACATCAAAGTGTTAATACAGGAGCAAAAGCAGATGCAAGAACAAACTGCTGCAGAGTTGGGTCTATTATGAGGTGAGCTTAATAATCAAATTACGAGAATATCTGTCGTAGAAGAATCCATGTCAAATAAAATAGCTGAAGTAGAAAAATCAATCAAAAGTGTGGAAAAAGCTGTTTCAACAAAAATAGAAGACTCGATTACAAATATAAAAGAATAAATTAAAAATGAAGTCGAGCAGTTCATGAAGACACAACCAAAACAAATTTCTGAACAGACTGTACCAATCATAAAGACAGAAAAAGACACAGAAAATAAGTTAATAGAGAAAGTCACTTTGCCTGTAGTAGGGACAGTTCATGTCAAAGCTCCAACCTTTGACGGAAGCAGTCACTGGGAAACGTACCTCCGCCAATTTGAAGCTGCTCCATGTGCAAATAATTGGTCAGAGAAAGACAAGGCAGTTTCACTCGTTCTCGCATTAAAAGGACCCGCGGCAGAACTACTACAGAAAGTGCCACCTGACAGCCAAAACACCTATGCCGAATTGAGAAAATCTCTGGAATTACGGTATGGTAATAAACATTTGCGAGATGTGTACTGCACTCAGTTGAGAGCAAGGCAACAGTATTCTGGGGAGAGTCTTCAAGAGTTTGAAGCTAGTATCGACAGACTCATTAGACTAGCCTACCTTGAAGTGTCAGAAGATTTTCGAACGAGGTCTGCGATGCAGACATTCACTGATGGTGTTTGAGATAATGAACTATACAGCAAGTGTTACGAATGGCAAGACAACAGAATAGTGTGGATGCCCTGGTACATGCTTTGCAATTTGAGGCCGCAAAGTCAGCATTTGGTTGGATAAGTCATAAAGTGCGCACGCTAAAAGATCATGACGGCACAGAGGATGAAGAAGAAGAGCAAAGAACAGAGACCCAACAAGCGGCGCCACAGAATTAAAGAAAGGATGGAAGACCAAAGTGTTATAGATGTGGGAAACCTGGACATTACAACGAGATTGTCGGGTTAGAGTTCAGCAGCAGGGAAACGAGCAGTAGTCGGTATAATGAGGCATGTGCTGACTAACTGGAGGAACGAAGCCACTAGCCAATACACAATTTCTACACTTCAGAAAAATAGCGGAAGCTTGATGGTTACCGGATTCGTTCAAGAAAGGCCAACCTCGATTACAGTTGATACAGGTGCAACAGTTTCCGTTCGGCACCCGACGTGAAAAATCTCAAACCAATCTGATGCTCTTCCAAACAGATACTGGACGGCCTGTAAAGGTGTTTGGAAAAGTGGAGATACACCTACGACTCGGTCGACATGAGTTTGTTCATCAAGTACTAGTTGCAGACATTGTGGATGACAATCAGTTGAGAACAAGACAACAACGTTCTGGGGAGAGTTCAAGAGTTTGCAGCAAGCATCGATAGACTGGTTAGACTGGCCTATCCTGAAGCACCAGAAGATTTTCGAATGAGGTTTGCGGTGTTTCAAACATTTAGAATATTTGAAATATGCGTTCTTTAAAATATGCTTTGGTTAATGCACATGTATTTGTTAGGAAATTTTGGGTAGCTATGTGGGGAAAGAGGTTAAATTGACACATTGATTTTTTTTTACACATTTGTTACATGTTTCATTAAACGTTGAATCAGTTTTCAGCCCTAGGAACATGGTGTCAGACACCATAGTGCCATCAACAAGAGCTTAATGTTAAATAAGATTTGTTGTGCAACAGCAAGATTTTTACAAATTTTTACATAATTCTTATCCCCTTGGAGAACACTAATTAACTTTTTTCGTACAATAACAATGTATAAAAGTTTCAAAATTTTATTTGCTTTCCATCAGAGATATTAAGTGTCAAAAATTGCAAAAAATGAAAACTTCAATTTTTTCAATTCATGGCAAAAAAGGGATCAAATAAGAAAGCTTAAAGTTTTTGTATCAAATCTCTTTTTGAATATGTATTTACCAAAAACAACAGCTCTGATTAACCAAATCCATATTTCACCAATTGAGAACAAAGTGTATAATAAATTTTTGTCCTCTTAATAAAAGTCAGTAATGTGTCTAAAAGGAAATATGAACAGGCTTAACAATTTAGTTTTTGTTTCAACTTTCTACTGAAAATCTTAAGAAAGACATTCTACTTGGTGTGAATGCTGATAAATGCAAAAAAATACGTGTGGCTGCAAAAGGTAGATTGTCAGCATTGGTAAAAGGCAAGGTTACAAATATATTGGTATTTTTATACTCCTCCCCCATAGGGGTCTCTATAGGGAAAATTTTTTTTTAATGATCAAGCAACTTCTTCTGGATCATTATTAATGGATTGACCCAAAAAATAATCACATACATTATGTATACTTAAATGAAACAAATATAAATACTTGTCTTTATGGGGAGTTTTATTCATCATTTTGGCATTAGTCTTTGGTCGCATTAAGCATTCTTTTTCATTTCGTTTTCTTGAGTCATGTATACTCTTCTGGAGGGTGGGGGTCACAGAATTTACAATACTTTTTTAATAGATATCCTCAGAGCATCTGGCATTCTTGGATATGAAGACGATGGCTGTTGATGTCTTTCAAGAGGAGTTTATCAGAAGATTGTGCCACCACTAATACTGGACATTTTTTGCTTCAGACTAGGTCTTTTGACTAGTAGCTGTTGGTATAAAGGTGTGCGGTTTCTGAATGCCTCTAATGTAACAGATTCACTGAAATACTTTTGCAGAAAGGTTTCAGATTCTCTATATATTTAATTATAGAATAAGTGAACACCTTGGATAACGTCTTCAGGTAGGATGTTCTTGGTTTTTGATGGGGACTTTTTTCCTTTTCTTTAAGAATTTTTTACTTGACACACCTTAGGTTATGAGGGAGCATTTTCTATACACTCCAAGACTCAGGTAAACAGGTTAACATAACTTCTTTTTTCCCACAAGTACAGCTGAAGAAGTTGCTTTAAGACTGCTTATAACTGTTTTGTACTGGTATCTCAGAATTATTTTCTGAGGAGTCTTCACCATTACACAAACAATTTATTTACTTACTTTACTTTAGCCAACGCCCGTACGTGGTTCTTCAACCATTCGACGTCGAGCCTCCCAGTAGCGATTGGTTATGTCGTCGGTCGGGTATGTGAGTGCTTGGCAGTCCCGTAAGTGTTCTCCGTCCATTCTTCCGGAGTTGCAAAGCGGACAGGTTTCGTTCTCAGCTAGGCCGATGCGGTGTAGATGAGCTTGCAACAAACAATTTATGCCTAATTACAATGCTGATTTTTTGTAATTTTGTTTGTATAATACTGTTTTGTATGTTTAATTTTCTTGTTATCAAAAGGAGGGATGTTATTCACTTAATTTAGGTGAATTAGTGATGGTTTCTAAAATTTGCAGAGGAGAAATGTGGGATATGAACCAGAATTCTGGCTAGTATCATGAGGGTTGGTTTACTGATTTTTCTTGATTTTTTAAAACTCCATTTTCTGCATTTGTTACAAATTTGGGGAAAATTTAGCATCTCAGGGAAAAGATACCACATGTACTGAGTGTACACTTCTTAGTTTCTTTTTGTCCTTTAGAGAATGATTAATTGGAAAGACAGACCACTATATATTCAGAACTTCATAGAACATCACACTATGATGGATTCTGTTAAGACTTTAATGCCAGGAGTTTAAAATGGCCATCCACCCATGCTGGGCTTTTTTTGTATTCATTTAAATTATTTGTTAATATTTTATTAACAAATAAAAATATTTGTTACTTATACCTTTAGAGAAATCTAAACACCCTGTTTAAAATGTTTTGTGCTATACATGATTTTGTTGTCTATGTTGCCTGTAATTGTTTTTCAAAAAATCAGTGTTCTTGGAAAAATAACACATTGACTGAGACACACATGTCTTCATCATTATTACCATTGTCAATGTTTACATCCTTTTCTGAATTGTAGCTGCTCATTGAGCTCTTCTGACGTCTCAGCCTCAGTGATAGTGACAAGTTTTTCATTCCTCTTGGCCACTACCACCTACCTTCTTAACTCATTCCTTTCTATTGTATTTTCCCTCCATCCTCTCACAATTCTCTTGATGTTCTCTATGACCTGATCCTCACACCTTGTCTTTGGTCTTCTTCTATGTCTCTTTCCCTGTGGTCCCGTTCCGTACTATTTTTAAAGTTGTTTGGTCTTTTTGCTTTTACAACTATCTGTACCACTTCATTTGTAGTGATTTAATTGTTCTCACAATATTTTCTTTAACTAATTTCTACTCAGCACCACATCTTTGTCCATTGGGTTGAATATTACCATTGATCTAACAATCTTATCACCGTTTTGTGTGTACATAATGATAATAGATATGCTTTTGTGAAATAATTGTCATGTTGTAAGAGAAAATTAAAAACATCAGACAGATTTTTGATAATGAGTAGTACGAACTACATACCAAATTGGAAAAAAATTATAACTGGTAAGAAAATTTTAGTAATGCCTTTATACAAATATCCCATAATTACGGTGTGTTGCATGTCCCATCAAGATCAAGATCTATAGGTCATAGATTATACCTCTTTTTTGTGAGTAGGATTATTAGAATCTCTGCCTAAGGCCATGTTTCAGAGTCACTTATCATAAATAATGTTTTTCTCTGTGTTTTATAAAGCAATCTATTGCAGTTTAGAATATTAATAATGTTACTTACATCTTGGTTCCAGGCAAACCCAGACTGTCAGTCTCTGATCTATGATAACATATGTAATTATGTTGTTAACTTCAGAAAGTCATTGTATAGGCAGGCACCAATTCAAGACTGTATATAAAAGTACTGTTGATTAAAAAAAAACTTTTACTGATTATTCTGAGTGTTGAAATTTTATAGTGCCGAGAATTCAGAAGAAAATGCACTAAGATAGGTTCATAATAAAAAATTGTAATTTGTTGCAGAGAAAACAAGGTTTATAAAGTTGTACTAGCTGAGGGAAGAACGTGTCCTATATCAAACAATTATGTCTTGCGTTATAATGAAATTTTGTTTGACTTTATACCTCTTTGAAGTGATTGAGTATACAAATTGTTATTTTAATGAAGTTTACATTTCTTAATTAATTTTTCAACTGTTACTGACTTTATGTGCAGGGACATGATGTCTATTTACAATGAACCACCACCAGGATTGTTCGTTGTTCCTGATGAAAGGGATTTAACTTTAATACACGCTCTCATAACAGGTTCTTTTGATACACCGTACGAAGGAGGATTTTTTTACTTTTTGGTTCGCTGTCCACCGGATTATCCAATATGCCCACCTAAAGTCAAGTTAATGACAACAGGAGGTGGCAGTGTGAGATTTAACCCAAATTTATACAAATGTGGAAAAGTTTGTTTAAGTATTCTCGGGTAAGTGTTGAGTATGAATTTATGTATATTGTTGGTTATTAGATTTGCATGTGTGTGACATGAGTTTTTGTTTCAGATTGAGTTCTGCGTACAGTTGTGCTTATTCTTCTCAAAGAAATGTTACTGACTGTTTTAGTAGATTTGTCTCGGGCATGTTTGGACTGTTGACATCTGCTTGATGTTATAGAATTGAATGAATATCATAGAACATCAAGGAGGCGTCAGCATCATGTAGGCAATAGAGGCGAATCTGCAAAAACTCCTTCATGTAAAAAAAGCAAAATTCAATTTGGGATTTAACCAACCTGAATCAGGAATGCATAATTTTTATATATATTAGAGATGCAGTGTCTTATTGCAAATTAGTGAATGTTACTAATTTCAGTATTTTATTTTGTTTTTTATTTCTTTGTGTGATTCGCCTGTTGTGCTGTCCTTTATAGTGTGAGGTATAAAGTAAACTATTATATATTATGTAATGTACTGTGTGTGAACTTTTACTTGTCTGATGTCGAGTAGTGTTTATTGTAATTTAGATGAAGACTGTTTTAAATTAGTGTTTTCAGATGTGTGTGCATATGCATGTACTGTATCCTCTTGACCTTTTTAAAGAAAATAATTAAGTTGGAAAATAAAGATACTATTCCAATACAGGGCTGATTTAGGTTTTGTAATTTATTCTTGTGCCTTGTTTCAGTGAACAGTTATTGAAAAAAAACTTTGTTTTAGTGTTTAGGATTTGAAATTACTATACTTTAAAATAAATATTAGCTAATACAGTGTTATCTTTGCAGTAAACAAATAGCTTCTCTTGTTCTTTAAACAAATTTAATTCTATTCCAAATCTTTACTTTATGTTTAGAACATGGACAGGACCTTCATGGAGTCCAGCTCAAACATTATCAAGTGTTCTTATCTCCATTCAGAGCCTACTAACTGAAAAACCATACCATAATGAGCCAGGATTCGAAAGGGTATATAATATGTTATTTTAAAGTATTATATTGTTTACTGGATTATGCTTATTGTTGTTATGTACAGTTCCATACATAAGGTGCCTTAGAGATGCTGTATGTTGTAATTTTCTTAAAAAAAAAGCCACTTCTTGTTATGTTTGCATGTTAGCAAGAATTGTAGCAAATCGTTTTGTTAATATAAAATCCAGTAAATAATGTGCTGAAAGTTCAGTAATTTAGGAAACATTGATAACACAGTTACTACTAAGAAAATTATTCATAGTAATCTGACAAAAGTCATAGAGTGTGGCATCAATATTCTCCAAACTCAAGAAGTAAAACCATTATTGTGGCCACATAATGAGAATAATATGATAACGTGATCAGAAATTATTAAATGAAAGAGATGAAATTATATTTTAAACATTGCATATTGTCAGTTATATGACTGTAAAGTTAATACATTTTGAACAGGTTGGTTATTGAGAAAAAATATGGCCAACTCGCAAATATTGAGAAACTCGCTAAACAGGTTTTAACACTGAAGCAGTATAAATAAAAATTCCTGATTAGCGCTTTCAAGCTTCACTGCTCATCATCAGATTGGAAATTTATCAAATCAGAAGTATATTTCTGATCTGATGATGAGCTGTGAAGCTTGAAAGTGCTAATCAGGAATTTTTATTTATAGTGATGTGGGACAGTGTTATTTCTGTTTGTGATTATAATCACTAACTCAACTTTATTAATTAAACAGGTTTTATAAGCGTATGTATAATCTGTGTTTTGTGTACATTGCTCTTCACCTTTAACGTAAATTAAAAATTTTTAGTGTGAGACTTCTGTAAACCCTTGGTTTTTTACACTTTTGTTTTTTCAAACAGCTTTTTTTATCGTAATTGGAAGTCAGAATAATGAGCCAGACCAATCATCATAATTCTGATTTATTTTTCGTTCTTAGACTGTTTGTCTTTTTCCTCCTTCACTGCTCGTTCTAAGGGTTTATTAGTAACATTACAGTCTTTTCTTAATTGACTATAGCTTTCATTAATGCTCTCTTTACACTCATCCAATTTTGTTTTCTTTCGCTTAGGTTCATTTACGTTTTCTGAAGTTCGCTCTTCACTTTCATCTGGCCTGTGTCTTTTCTTTAATTCCTGAACTTCCTTTTCTTTCACAGGGGCCACTTTGGTGCCACAAGAACCTTGAGTATCTTGCTTCATGTTCTCTTCACCAACCTCTTCTCCAATCTCATTTTCATCATCATTATTATCAACACATTCATCATCATAATTTAAATTTTCTTCATCATCAACATCATCCTCTTTTTCTTCATCCATTTCCTCATCTTCTTCTTCCTCTAATCTTATTTTCTCATATAATTCTTCCTCTAATTGTTTATTTCCTCTCGCTCTTAGTTTAGCTCTTTCTCTATACCCTTCCTCTAACTCTTTCCTTGATTGTTCCCTTATTTCCGCCCATTCTTGTGCGAAACGTTTATAGTCTTCCTCCCATTGTTTCTCTAATTGTTCGAATATGTTTATTTTTGGCCGTCTGAAGGAACCGGTACGACTTTATTTACCGTTACTTCTTCAAATATTTCTGTCTGACCCTTATGCTCGTCTAACTGTTGTTTAATGTTTTGTTCTAATCGGGTGTTGTTCTCTTTAATGTCTCTCTTTAATATTTGTATATTTACTTCTCTAAGTTGTTTCATATTTTCCGCCATTTGTTTGGATAATTGCTGTAACATTGCTGCTATATCTAATTGTGTTTGTGGTGATGGGACATCAGTACTTGCGTCTTTTTCATCTGGTCCCCTCGCCTCTGAAGAAATCGGCGGGTTACCGTTATTTGTTAACTCTTCAAATATACCCGTCTTCCCCATCTGATTGTTTACTTCAAACTCTACTTCGTTACTATTATTCTCACTTCTACTGCTAGCCATTTTTAGTTGATTGTTAATTGGTTGAGTTATTTGATTATTTTTGTTTAATATCATTACTTCTACTCCTTGTTATCATTAATTACTAAATCTACTTAAATGTACATTTCTTATTTCTTAGTGTCTGCTCATTTTATTCTACCAGGCTTAACACTTTTAAACTTTTGGAGTTTAGTTTAAGCTCCCTAGTTGGGCGACAATATTAAAGGTTTTTATAGAGCTACATGTTTGTGCACCAATATTAAAGGTTTTTTATACTTATACCACTTTGTTGGCGACAATATTAAATATTTTTTATTGTGGTTTTATTAAATTCTTGGGCGCCAGAGATGGACTCAATCTCAGGGGGTTATATAAATAATAACTCAGATCGTTCAGACTTAAAAGGACTTATATTGATTGAATAATAGTACATACATTTAAGATTCATCATTGATTAAAAACATCCTTCAATATTTCTTAAGAATTATTCTTCATTCTTACATACATTTAATATTTATAATTGATAAAAAACATCCTTCAATATTTCTTATATGGAGTAGTTCCTTTGGTTTATTCTACTACTGCGTATAAGTTATACATTGGTACGTGCCCACAATATTGTACCTCTTAATTTACACAATGTATCGTTATATCATCTATTTTTTTTATTACTATATAGTTGTATATTTACTTAACTCACTAAATCAAACAAATGAATTATATCATTCAACTCACATTCTAGCAGTTGATTTATCGTTATCATCAATTCATATTTTGAACTTGTCATATTAATATTTCTATCTCTACTACTACTCACACCAGTACCTCTCATATAATATATAAATGCATTGTTATAATTTTTATTTAACTCTGAACGATTTGTGGGTTGTTTTAAAATGAAATGAGCATTTGAGTCAGACAACTAAGTTTGTTTCATTGGATTGATAACTAATGGACAATGATTTATAAATTTACTTGTTCTGTAGAATTCCGATAGCGGTCCTTCTGCTGGGTGCACTGAATTTCACAATCACTTAAATTCTTATCTGAGAGATTGACACATCACTCGCTTCGCGCTAATTTACTAGTCGACGCGCACAGGTTATAAATTGACTGGTTAACTCACAATTCCGCGCACATAACATAAATTATACTTCCGATACTGACTTTCGCGTTTCTCCGTCCGTTCTTTATACGCTTATATTCGTTTACCATCTGTACACTCAAACTTTCAACCGATATTTCTTCGTTGGGAGTGACATGGACTCCACGTCTGGTTGTTATCGAAGACTAATTTTTTCGCTGTTGCCCATTCTTTTTATGTGCTGACAGAGTTCCTCCCTCTACACTGATGTCTGTCTGTTTTTCCAATTGGCTTATGTTTAAAGTTTTCAGCGCTTAGTTTGAAATCATCCATTTGTGAGACTCCGTTAGTTCCCGCTCAGTAGTGACGCTTTCGGTGATTGGTACATAGTTTGGGCGATCGACTTCTACCGCGTTTTTCCGTTACTTAAAAAAAATGATGCTTCGCTTTCTAAAATCAGCCGTTAGGGTGGGTGAATTTCTTTGTTTGGCTAAGGAAGTTAACACTACTTTCTAACGGTAATGTTAAGTTTTTTGCTGTATCGCGAAGACAATGCATTTATAATTTTATGGTCGGCACCGTTTCCGTTCAGTATTGTATCTTCTGTTTGCCGGGGTGTCGGCAAACAGACGCCCACACCACTCCCTTATATTTATTACAAACTTTACTTAACTTTATATTTATCTTATCTATTTATATTATAACTTAATTGACAAAATTTTTATTAATTACACTTCGCCAATGGTATATATATGTGTAACGCTACAGTGGTCAGTTCCAGGGGATCAGCTTTCTCAATACATTTTTGATTGGGTCCTTTTCTTTTTTTGGAATGAAGTTCTTGGCCCTTGTGGATGATAAAATACAACATGTACATCTGTGTTGTTCACTTCCACGATCCACCACTGAACATCATAAATACATGCAATTGTGTCTTTATTTTGAAGTACAGTATCAATGGTACAGCTTTTGCAACTTGATGTTCATTATGAGATGATGAAAATGTGTACTGACATTTTTAACAAACTTTCTGATTGTGGTATAAAACAATGAAAGGTACCTTTCATTTTCTGACAAGTGTTGTACCTTTCCTCTAAGGTATTAGAACTAAGTTCTTGAATTTCCCCAGTTTTCACAAAAACTTAAGTAATTCCCTTAATTTTTCTTTGCAGAATTTAAACATTTCCTGAGGTGTCAAGATCGTTATAAGACGTCGTTGATCGTTATAAGGCTGCTGTAAACTAGTCTTTGTCACGGATCACTTTGTACTACCCCCCTACCCATCACAAGCATTTTTACTGTGACATGATGCAAAAAATGCCATTCGATGTACCATACCAGAAGTCCCCGCAACAAAATTCTTTTTCCTAGGCATCAAATGACTGTTCTCGTCATCTTCATAAAATCTTTTTGTATTGGATTTATCAGATTTGATGCTCTCATTTTTTGTAATGGAGGTAAATTGCCCTCTTCTTTTACCAGGTCTCTGTTAACCTTACCATACGTTCTGACACTTTAAATTCAATACTTACTTTTGCTTGGCTCCAATAATTGGGAATCAAACTGATAATTTTAATTTTATTCTCTTTGTTAGAAACAGCACATTTACTTTGTAGTTTTTCTATCAGATCATGATATTCGGTTTGTAAATTTTGAGGATTATCATCTGGATTTGAAGTAGGAATTTGCTTTCGAAATGAAACTTCCAAATTGTTTGTGACAGTGGTAGAAAATTTTAAAATTTTTGTTTGCAAGGCTACAGATCTTTTTTCTTCACTTAATTTCATAATTTTACATGCAGGCAATAAACCTAAAATAGCACAAACACAAGCTTTTTTCATAGTTTCTGACGAGTTATAAAATTCTTTATCTGAACTTTCATCGTCACTTTTTTTGTCCACAACAAAAATTTTAGAGTAATATGTTGGGCACAATGATTTTCCTGGTATAAGATTGACAGGGATGCTTCTCTTAGAATAATGATCCAAAGTTATTTCTCTCAAGCCTTTTGTTGTTGGCTTTTTATGTTTTTTGAAAGGATCTGAGCAAGACTGGCCATAGAGATGATGAAATTTGTTTAAGTATTGTATTTTGTGGTGCTTACAAACTGAAGTGATCTCAGAGTTAATTCGTAATGAAAACAACACTTTTTCTTCTTCACTATAGTCTTCAATTGATTTAATGTCTAGGAAAAACTCCATTTACAGTTTTATGGCAAGCTTCATTAGTAAAAACACCTGTAGAACACTGACAGTCCATTTTGATAAAAGGTCACACAACTGTACACATTAAGAGCACACAGCAAACTGAGACACCTATTAGTGGAATTGTAAATGTGTAACTGTGATTTTGTAAACAAAACCAGCTGAGATACAGTCTTGTTTATCATTACACCAAAAAACAAAAGCTTTCTTCTTCAGTATCTTTTGAAACTTTTTCTGTCCCAGATGCTCTACTGTCATCAGCAGCTTCATACAATAAAACCTTCCATTTCCTTCCCCTCTTTTTGGGATATTTTGCCATAATTTCAGAAGCAGTTTTTGTGTAGCTCAGCTCAAGTACTCGGTCCACAGACCTCTTACCTGTTTGTCTATGGTTACCTTTGGAGCTTCAATATTTTTTATTTCTGTGGAGGGATATGTCTTTTGACTATAGAATCAAATTTCATTCATTGATATAGTTTAATGTATCCCTCCAAACACCCAAAAGAATCCCACCTACTTCTACCATTCCAACAGTAGATAAACTGTGTTCTATTTTAGTTTCTTTCAAAGGCTTTTGCAACATCTGTAAGCTTCTCTGTTATAGCCTTCACTGCATCAATTCTTGAATGCCAACTTGTTTCGGAAAGTGCATGAAGAGATTTCCCATTGGTATGCTTTGACAACATTTGACATTTTTTCTGTGAGCTTGGGCAAAAGAATTGTATAGCTGGTTAACACAGTTGAAGAACGTGCCTTCCACTGCATTGTTTTTTGTAGCATGTGAGCCTACCAGGTTTAGACTTTAGGCAGCACAAGAAACAAGGTTGGCACTGGACTTTTCTCTTTAATTTTTGTTTGGACACTCTTATTGGACTATATTATTTGACCCACTATGAAAGTTTTGACCATGACAATGAAGTAAATCAATACCATACTTTTTCAATACGTCTATAATAGCATGGGCAATGTCATCCTGTCTTTTTATAGAAATAAAAATTTTCCAGATACCTCTTTCGGATTTGTAATTCAGTTTCTTCTCCATTGAAAATAAAAAACATTTCATAATGAGAATATTTGTTCTGTCTTTCATACATCTGGAGTAACGTCACAAATGAATGAGAACTACGTTGAAAAGTTCATGGAATGGAAATGAAAAAACAAGTTAATTGTTACAGAAATGACTTTATTTTTCTATATAATCTCCCCCAACTTCAATACACTTGGTCCAATGCTTCTCTAATAATTTGATCCCTGTCTTGAAGTAAGATTCTGGAAGATCCTTAAAATACCCCTCTATGGCTTCTGTTACCTCTTCATTTGATGAAAAATGCTTTCCAGTACAAATTTTTTAAGGTTTGGAAATAGATAGAAATCAGAGGGTGCTAGATCTGGTGAATACGGTGGATGTTCTAATAATTTATACTTCAAATCTTACAGTTTACTCATCGCCAAAACACTTTTGTGCGCAGGGTCATTGTTCTGATAAAAAATTATTTTTTTGTTTGGTAAACCGGGTCTTTTCTTACAAATTTTCTTTTTAGTTGTTCCATAAGGTTTGGATAATATTCTCCGGATATTGACTGGTCTTTATCGATATAATCAATTAGCAAAATGCTTTTTGTATCCCAGAAAATTCATCCCGTGATCTTTCCTGCTGATGGGACCATCTTTGCTTTCTTTGGAGCACTTTCACCAGTTAGAGTCAATTGTTTTGACTGTTGTTTTGTTTCTGAAGTGTAGTGGTGGATCCATGTCTCATCCACAGTAACAAATCTATGAACAAAATCACTCATATTCTTTGTAAAACACTCTAAACATTTCTTAGGAACTTTTGTTCTCATTGGCTTTTGGTCACTTGATAACAAATGTGGCACCCACCTTGCACAAAGTTTTTCAATACCAAGTTCTTTAATTAACATGTGATATAAACACTCATATGAGATTCCTATGATCTGGGCAACGTCATCCACTCTCAATCGCCGGTCTCCCAAAACTGTGTATACAATTTTTTTAATGATATCCGAAGTTGTTGCACTTTTTGGGTGTCCACTGTGGGGATCAATATCGCACCGGAGGCCTTGAAAGTGGATATGGGTACTTCGGTTGAGATTCTATTCCCACTTTTCAAGAAGATTTGGGAAGAAGAGAAGATCCCCTCAGATTGGAAGAAAGGACTGTTGATTAAGCTTCCGAAGAAAGGAGATTTATTAGAATGTGATAACTGGAGAGGGATTACCCTCCTTTCGATACCAAGTAAGGTACTCTCACGAGTAATTCTTGAAAGGATAAAACAGCGAGTTAACTCAAGGTTGAGGAAAGTACAAGCAGGATTTAGAGAAGGTTATTCCTGTACGGACCAGATCAATACACTGCGTATAATTATAGAACAATCCACGGAGCTGCAGTCATCACTGTATATACTGTTTGTAGACTTTGAAAAGGCGTTTGATAGTGTAATGAGGAAGAAGATGTGGAAAGCCATGAAAGAGTTTGGGATTCCAAAGAAAATTATTAAGTTAACTCAAGAAATGTATGAGAACTACACATGTCAAGTTTTACACCAGGGGATGTTGTCCGAGCCCATCCCAGTAGATAAAGGAGTGAAGCAAGGATGTTTGCTGTCACCAGTATTATTTATTATGGTGCTGGATCTCATGATGAAGAAGGCAATGAATCGCCGAAGAGGAATTCAGTGGGGACTGACAGATAGGTTGGAGGACTTGGACTTCGCGGATGACCTGTGCTTGCTAACCAACAGTTTTAAGGATATGGAAGCAAAGCTGAACGATTTAAAAACCGAAGCATCAGAGGTGGGATTGAAGATTAATGGAAAGAAAACCAAGGAGATGCGTTATAATAACCGCAATAAGGCACTATTATTTTTAGGAAACCAAGAGATCGAACAAGTCAAACAGTTTTGTTACCTGGGAAGTATGGTCACCAAGGAGGGAGGGACCATAGAGGATATAGGAAATAGAATAAATAAGGCTAAAGGAGCATTTGCAATGCTGAGACCAATCAAATCAAGGGAACTTAACACCAATACCAAACATCTTCAATACAAATGTCAAGTCGGTACTGCTCTATGGGTGTGAAACTTGGAAGACTAACAAACAACTGATTAGCAGACTCCAAACATTCGTGAACAGAAGTTTGCGGAATATCCTGAGGATATGGTGGCCACAAGTTATCTCCAATGAAGAGCTGTGGAGAAGAACCCATCAAACACCCATTGACATTGAGATGCGTCGTAGGAAATGGAAGTGGAAGTGGAGGAGGAGTGTAATAGCGGAAGGGATGGAGAAAGGAGGGAAGACCTGGCCCGAAATCAAGACGATGGCGCGGAACAGAGTCCGGTGGGGGAAGTTCATTGATGCCCTATGCTTCACTTAGGAGATGCAGGAATAATGATGATGATGACTGTGGGGATCATCTTCAATGCTTGTACGACCACGTTTAAACTCAAGTGCCCAGTTAGAAACCATTGTTTTTGAAGGCATAGCATCTCCTAACACATTTGCCATTTCGTTGTAAATTTCTAGTGGTGCTAGACCTTTTTTTACGAAGAATTCAATTACAGCACGATGTTTAATTTTATCCATTTTTCAAAACACATGTGACATGTAAATTTCAAACAGTTGATAAACAGTGCATACTTTGCCATGTAGATTTGAAAATTCTCAGCTGTTTACATGAAATATGAATCTTATAACACACTAAAAATATTAGTTTTACTGCTATGTTATAGATGTCGCTCCATGAACTTTTCAACTAACCCTCATATTCTTACATTTCAACTAGCTTCTTACCTTTCTTCAAAGATTTTCTTGAATATCTTTTTACCAAACAAGGAATGTAACTCCTTCTGTGCTCTCCAAGGTAAATAATGGACTGTTTCTTTTTTTGGCTTGACAGTTTTTTTACTTGTCTTAAAAATTGTGGTCATGCTTAGCCAATTTTTGGAACAGGCCCAAGAAGTTCCAATTATTTGGCACTCCAAGGATGGAGCTACTTTCCCTGGAAGGTAAGTTTCCTGAGGCTAGATGTCTAACAGTCTTTTCAATAGTTCCTGTAAGAAGTCCACTTCTTTAAAAATAGTTTTTCTAATGTAGAAACCAACCCAGTACCTGATAAGCTTTGTTTGTAACATCTCCTTGTTAAATAAAATAATTATTCTTATGAGGTAAACTACTTTCATGTTCAGGAAGGATGGAGTAGAGCTCTTTCTATGTTTTGTTGTGAAATAAATCCTTCATTTATTTTCGTTAGTCAGGCAGTAACAGGCTTTTTTATTCTTTTTGAAATAGTAGGCATAACCAACAGAATAATTTCTTCTTGCTGTCACTCCATAGTAATAAGTCATTCTTGACTTCGGAATTACTGTTTGAGGGTTTAGAATACAAATCGTTCATAGTAAATTTTCTGTTTTCCATATCTGCATATTGTTGAACTGTTACAAATCAACTTTTGGAGCACCTTTCCGAACAGTTCTTTCTCTGTCACTGTTGCTTAAGGGATATGGCCACTGTTTTGTATCGTTTGAATTCCATTTATTATCTATATGTTTTTCAGGAGACCTATACATTTCTACTTCTGCTGATATGGATGTTGATGGTTGACTTTAATAATGTGATGATGGTTGTCTTTATAGAGTAAAAATAGCGACCTATTGGTTTTGTAATTTTCCACATTGTCTTTTGTCTAGAATTTTGTCTCATTTTTCTTTTTTATGAACATTTTTGTGCACCTGCAAAAACGGGTTGTACATAACCTGACATTGTCTTTAACTAAATAAACTTTCTCTAAACAACATTGTTGGTCTTTTTTCACTAATTTCAGCTTAGTTAACTGCAGACTATTAACTAGCCTGAACTTCAAACTCACATGTAAAAAGAAACATAAATAATAAACAAAGCTAAACATTAGTTAATTGTTACTACATTTTGTATACATCAATATAAATTTACATTTTGATGTTTAAAACCATTTATAATACTCACTGTGTACTGTATTTTAAATGTTTCTAGTACTATTTTTAATGTTTTCCCAATACAAATTACTGCTTGCTACGTGCACACCTAAGTTACAAACATGAGTGGGTTTTGTAAATGTGTAACTTGTGATTTTAACATATAATATCTGTAACATAGTGATTGGTTTTTGAAGATATGTTAATCGTCAGCAGTTGATTTTTCAGAGAAGGTATGTTAATGAAAGTTATCATTGCTGTTTAAATATATTTATCATATTTTGTTATTTGAATTTTTGTAAAACTAATTTGATTATTAGGAAAGGTTTCCTGGAGATGCAGCAAGGTACAATGACATAGTACGACACGAAACTTTACGAGTAGCAGTCTGCGGAATGATTGATAACGACTACGGGTTAGAAATTCCAGAACCCTTGAAGCAGGCAATGCACAAAAATTTCCTGGAATTTTACGATTACTATGAGAGCACAGTCAAGAAGAAGTTGTATCTCACTGGACAGCCAATGCAGGTACTTTAACTAACTTTCTTTAAAAGTTTTGTCACTGGCACTTTTGGGACATTTTTAAAAAAATGAAAGTTCTGTTTAGTTAGTTATATAAGTGTTTTTAAATTTAACAATATTTAATGTAATAGATTATGATAAAATTACTTGGAAAGATACCGTAAGTTAAATCGACAGATAGAGAAGTGTGATAGAATCTGTAATTTTTCATACAGTGAATTTAGTTACATGTGTAGAGTACAAATTGATGAATGTTTTGCTTGTAAACAGTTGGACTTTCACTGAGTAATTGTGCTGTATCAAAAGAACGTAACATTTATGTAAATGATATACAATGCTTATGCAAGATTAATGTTCCATTGCCTTATTACAAAATACAGAGAAAAATATTTTATTATATACAAAAGTTACTCGTCCCCACACACATAGACAGACAGATAAAACTGCTCATCTAGTCACCACGCGCATTCAGGCACTGGCTGTAGTGTTGTATCAGCTTTTGTAATCCAGTAGGGAAATTATATGGTGTGTAAGTTTGACTGTTCATAATGAAATTATCATGTTATAAACTGGGCAGTGATTATTTACATGGATATTTACTGAACAAAATCAAAAGAAATTAAAAAAAATCTGAGAAAGTGGAAAAACATTAATTGTTACTGTCAGAATAATCAATTGCAAGTAACTATCAAGTAATAAATAATGGCTGATAAAAGTTATCATAAGTGTAACTAGGTACAGATATTAAATTTATTAAAGAAAACTCTTGATCTCAAGAGTCTAGAAATGTACTACTGGAAAATTAACTATAAGTAGCAAAAATTTATAAAATTTCATTTACAAATAATTCCTATACTTGCCAGTATACAAATCTCAGTTTCATTACTGTAGCTTGATGACATCAGGTATTTAGTCTTTAGTTCATAAACTGTTATTCTCTTGGATAAGTTTCTTCTGTGTTCTTAAAAATGTTTAAACATTTTTAAGGTAGTTGATGGCATGATGCAGACCTAGTGTTTTAAGACTACAAATGTCATGAAATAAAATGACCAATTGGGAACATTTATTTTCTGTTAATGCCCTATCATTGTAACATTTTCAGTGCCAGGGCTGTGACTACCAAAGTCTTTGGGTTTTTGCGTTTTAGTCAGTAATCAGATGGTGGCTGTGTATGCCCAAAAAACATTTTGTACATTTATTTTTAATGTTAATTTTAATTTTGTGCACACTGTCGGCTAAGAGAAGTTTTTAGTTTGATATAATCGATGTAAACTTCTTGACTTGGGCATCGCCTTAAATTGCTTTCTTCCAGTTTTATAGTATCATTTAACTGAATGACATTTTTTCAGTGCCATTTTTTTTTCCATCCTCATACACATATGATGTATGTGTAGTTGTAACTGGTGTTTTTTAAGTCACAGGTTGGTTGTACAAAATGCAGTGTATTGTTATAATTAATTGAGTTTGTAATAAAAATATTAGTAGTAATCTTATTTAGGTGAATTTATCCTCATGTTACAAAAAAAAGCTCTGGCTTTCCAAAATGCTGCAGGCAGTGTACTCACATGTTGTGTGTACTGAATATATATCGAAAAATAAATACTGTATTTGTGAAACAAGGTTAAACATTGTTATTGCCTCCAGAAGTGGTTATGACTATAAAAATAGGTTAATTACCTTTCGTCACACTTCTTATATATCCAAATTTAGGATAACTCGAGTTTTGACATTGTTATGTCATCATCAGATCCGTAAAATATTGTTGAAACTACATCTATTGATGTTCACACATCTTGTCAAACGTGTGAAGCCACAAAAGAAAATTACGATCTCGTTTTGAATGAGAAATCAAAACATAAAAATAATATTTTATTTAATAGAATTAATGATATAGAGCGAGAACTCAGCTGTAACAGATTGATAGGAAGGATCGAAGGTCAAGTTGGAGTCGACTAATTTTGCCATGCATTGCAGTCCTGTACAGGTCCGCAGCGTTCGTGTATCGTGTGTTCCCTATTTATTTTGAATGTTTTAAATGTTTTTGTCCCTTCGTGTGTATTGTTTTATCGTTTGACAAGATGTGTGAACATCAATAGATGTAGTTTCAACAATATTTTAAGGATCTGATGATGCATAACAATGTCGAAACTCGAGTTATCCTAAATTTGGATATATAAGAAGTGCGACGAAAGGTAATTAACCTATTTTTATAGAAAGAAAATAACATATATAGTAAAATTGAAAGCTAAGGGCATGTGCACAGAAACCAGTTTCAATACGGATGAATCCACTTTGAAATTCTGAATGGTGGGAGGGAGAATGAAGAATCTACTGTCACACAAATGTCAAACAAAGGTGTTGCCAACATATGCATCACATTTTATTTTCAGTTTAATTAATTATATTGTAATTTTAGAGTAATTAATTTTGATCATTATTTAATTTTGGAGTTAATGTACATGTATTGTTACTTTAATTCTATCATTAGGTATCTTTATAATTATTACATTACCACCTGTCAACATGTCTTTTGTTGTTAAAATGGACACTTCTCCTGTTAGCTCGACAGAGAAAGTTACTCCCAAATTATTCACGATCAAGCACAAGTAATAATTTTGAACGCTGTACAATTTCTGAGAGAAGAAGCGATTTAAGGACTAAAAATTCTAATTCAAAGTGTTTTTGAGTGTCACTGCAAGCGACTGAGTTATAAGCTCGCACCATTATCGTCTATTGCATAAGAGGGATAAAAATTACGAATGTTCAAGAGCCCAAAAAAGACCTAGTCGTAAGTTAGTCCCATGACAAGTGCAGACGATTTTAACATCCAAGTTATTTGTCAGACTCTTAATCAGTTTTATGTTACTCAAAAGTGGGAACCAATGCTAAACTCATTGCTACCCATAATTATAGAAAACATAAACTTTAACAGCTAAATTAGTTTCCATAGAATTAAAAAAAATGTAATAATAAACAAATAAACTGAGAAGGTAAGTCTGTACGTAATGTGTAACAATAAATCCAACTAAATTCTTCTCCTCCTCCTTTGGCGCTACAACTCTTGGAGATCCTGGGCCTCCTGGACAATCTGCCTCCATTCGTCTTGATCTTCTTCTCTCAGTCTCCATCTTCTTAAACCGAGCCTGCACAGGTTGTCCTCAAGATCATCCAACCATCTTTTCTTGGTCAACCTTCTTCCCAGGTCTCCCTATAAAAATTGTTTTCATTGTGGATGTCTCTTAACATTCTCTGGACATTCCCTGCCCACCGGATTCTACTTGTCTTTATGTCAGTGACAATATTTGGTTCTCCATAGATTTGCTGGATTTCTGCATTCGTTCTTATTCTTCATGTTCCTTTGGACGTTCACTACACCAAATATCCTCCTGAGGACTTTTCTTTCCTACTTGTGCAACACTCTTTCTCTGTCATTGTCATTATCCAAGTTTCGGACCCGTACATGACCACTGGCTTAAGAACAGTTTTATAGAGGCAAATCTTGGTTATTCTGCTTATTTTTTTATACTTAAATATTCCTTGTAGGAAGAAGTAACATCTGTTTCCTGCAGATATCCTTTCTTATATTTCTTTGACCATTTGTAATGTTTAATTTTACATTAACTATTTTTTGTTTACCTTACATACTAACAAATAGGTATGTTTACCTTTGAATTTCAGACGCCATCTTGCGTACTGCCAACTGCAAAATTTTGTAACTTACCAGGGTTCGGATCAGCGAACCGGGAGAGCAGAATATGGTTGCTTAAATAATAACAATCATTTATTTGTTGATTAATAATTACATTTTATTCATCCTTTAATATTTTTCATATTTCTGTTATACAGCCCCTTGCAATTCAAATAGGCTAATTCGTAGATTTTTTACATGTTCAAAAGAAAGTCGTGTAGACAAAAACTTGTTAGTTTCCTTTATATATGAGCTTATCTACCTCCAAATAAAATAATCAGATCTTTAAAATTACTATCAAAATTTTATTGTCACAAACCAGCGCCTCTTATTTTTTTTCATTTTTTATTCACGCACGCATTCATACATACCCCATTCCCTTAAGTGAGATCTCAGTTTAACAAAAATTAATAGTACTGCAATTTGGTTTGGCCCTTATTAAAATATTGTTCTACCCCCCCTATTTTGTTACTTAGCTGAATTTTCGTCCATATAGTCCAACCTCCCTACGTAATTGACTTCATTTCACATCTTCTTTTTCACTTTTTTGTTCACCACTCTTACCGAAATTGTTAATTAAAGACACAACTGTCACTTCATTTTAATTAATAATATACCTGTTGTAAATTTACATATTTTGCTGTTACGGGCGCCCGTAAATTTGTTTCGTAACTTATATTTGTGACCGGCCGGCACTAAGAGTAGATTTGAACTGGGGCGAGATGAACAGCACTATTTTCTGAGGTGGTCGGGGAGGTCACATGACCAATCTTATTGTCCTTTTTTGTATCACTACGCCAATTTCTGAACCTGGTCTGACCGCACCTCACATTCCAGCATGACGTATTTGGCTGACGTCAAATCGTACGATCTGTTGAATTACATAGCTGGCAAGTCCTGTGGCTAAAAATAACTGTTCTGCCTGCGTCTGGAGCTGACCTTGACACAGATCCACTCAATGCCTGTTGTGTTGTTATAAAACTTTACAATTATGATTTGTACTTCGTAATTATAAATCAAATTTATGTTTATTTTCCCCATAATTATTATTTATATTTTGATGTTTCCCAAAATTACCCCAGGTAGGCCTAAATGTCCCGTTACAATACCCCCTCAATGAGAGGTTTTATGCCGAAGCATAAAAACTCTCATTGACACATTTATACTTCCTAAAGGGATCAGCCAGGATATGTCGCCACAAACCCCTTTACGTTTTATAAAAAAAAATCGTGGTTCACTTACCCCCTGGTCTAGTGATTGTGACCGCACCTGAATGACCTTACTGGACTTCTCCTTCGAGATCCCAACACCGCAAGGCCAGTCAGGCACTTGATGCTCCTGCTCTGACGCGCTGGCCAGCTCAGGACCGCCGCCACAGCATCACCAGACTCTGAAACATCAAATCAAAAATATCAACTAGTGGCCTTGTATAATACCATATCCCTAACTGATCTGTTTCCTCTTAGCTGTGTTGGTTTGTGTTAAGAAGCACTGGTTTTTTCTTAACCCTTAACACACACGTATATATATATATATATTGTATAATAACGGTTTACCTTTCCTGTTAATTATTATTGAATAGTGTGTAGCGAACCGTTTTATACTTATTATTCGACCTTTTTTCTCGCCGTTAGAAGTTCGTATTTCTCTCTCTTCTAGCTCCAGCGGTTGGTCGTCAATTTGTAATGGAGTCGTGTGTACGGCTACCGTTTTACTCTGTAAAATGTGAATAATGTACAATTTGTGTGTAATGGGTGTAACGTGTCTTCTCTATCCGTAGTTCAAATGCGTGCAACTTCCGCAGATTTCGTCCGTTGCGAACGTACGAATAACCAGGTCTCGATGTTCTTACCTGTTGTTCACTAGGGGTGAGAAAATCCCGGTGGCGCCAAATTGTTTTCTTAAAACAATTAAAATAAAATTCAAAGGTGTATGACCAGCGCAGCTCAGGCGGTTTGAATAATTCAAATATTTCCGCCCGCCTAGGCCAACTGTAGCATTCAGCAATTCGTTGTGTGTGCTGTGTAAATCGTTAGTCGTCTGCTGAAATGTACATAAAATATTGTGCACCTCCTAATGAAATTATAACACCGTGGTTACACTCAATACTTATACATTTTTTATTAGTGATTAGTTATTCATTTGATACAAATTATTCTACTACAAAATGCTCCGGTTATTTATATGAGACATCTACAGGGTTTGACAAATCGATATTTGAATTGATAACCAGACGTTTAATAATGGCGTCTGTTGAAAATTGTATACAAGTTGTTAATGTTGGTTTGTCATAGGTTCTTGAGGTTACGTTAAAAGGATTACAAATGTTTAAAACAATAAAAATACACACCCTTACATCAAGTAAACTTAACTAACATATTGTGTAGGTATAATTTGTTTAGCGCAGTGTAGTAAAAGTGTTTACAAGTTATGGATCATTAACAACAGTTTATATTGGTTAGTTTATAAATTGTCAGTGACTTAGTATTCTTTTTAATCTTTGAAAGTAATTAATTTCAGTTCAGTGAGATTTCGACCTTTAGTGAGAAATAATTAACGTGAGTTTATTTATATATTTTGGGTAATTTAAGAGGTACTTATCACTTCCGTAGTTATGGCGAATTCATACGATCTGTTATTCATGGGTTATACTATAATCTTCTTTAATTTGCTGGGTTCAGGACATCAGGCATCTTTTCCAGTTTAATTGGTAGTAATTTATTTTCTTTTTTCGTTAATTTGGCCTCAACTTCAATAATATGGTTCCAGTCCTTGTCTTATGTCTTGGTATACACTTAGTAGTAACTTCTTCTGATATTTTCTATGTTTTAATTGACAATTTTGGTCACTCGAAAATTAGCGTCTATACCATTAAAGCGTCATTCATTCAGTAAAAAAATCTAACGGTATTTTTGCTTGTTACTCCACAGTTTCCATGGTAACGTAATTATTCTCCCTGGTCGATCTCAAAATAAACACATTGTTATCAAACTTTGAATTTTTTGTTTAATTTGAGTAAATATTTTATAATGGCTATATTCACTTGGGGATAATTTCAATGGTTGTAATCTTTACATAGATGTTCCTATTTTCTTTCAAAGATTAGTTTGATATCTTACAAGATTGGTCTAAGCCATGTATTAATGTTTTAGTCCAAAATTGATAATACTATGTTAATACATAATTTACTTATTTCTAAGTTTTAATATAATTCTGCCATGTTCCCTTTCGTTACACATAATTATTATATTTTGCCTATTATTTCTTATAAAGGTATTGCTATTATTTTCTTTATAAATTCCTTACTTACTTAAAACATACTAACATATTACTGTAAAACTATTTCTTCTGGTATTTATTGCCTTAAACATTAAGCCAATAACTTCTTTCTTTAAATTAACAAATGAACAAATTTGGTGAGTGTTATACCTACACCATCTCTTTTATAACAGTAATCACCCTGGTGCTTTTTATACTGAGATAATATTTTTTCTGTTTTTTACATTCACAATTATTCTGTGTCTTTCAGTCTAATATACTTAACTTAATTGCTCATTTAACATGTGCTTATGTTTTGGGTTTGTCACACTTGTTTAACTCTTTTTTCTTAAGATTATATGCTGTTTATTTTATTACACTTATCACTTCACTGTTCATCTTTGTCACTCCCTACCTATCTCTAATTACCCTTATATTTCTCACGATCTCACTATTATTACAATGTTTTTGTATCTAATGAGTTCATGTCTCTTTTGTTAACTTCAGACTGTCACATATCATTTTATAATATTCAACCAACATGGTATTGTAAATACATCTTTCAAATAAAACATAACTTTGTATACATTGTCATTAAAGTGATAAAAATTGGTCTGAAATGTCATAATTAATAATAATAACAACAATTTAATAATGTTAAAATATATTGTGTTAATTGAAACATACTACATCTGTAGCAACAGCAATAATATTAGCGAATAAATAAACTCTCCAAAACCTTATACTTTCAAACACATAATGCTGAAATAACATACATACTGCTGAAATAATCCTAGTAAAAGTTCCAAAGTATATAGTAGGCTATACAATTTGTTCTCTGATTGAATCACGCACACATTTCTATTCCCTGTCTGTATGAGTGTAATTTTAAACATAACAGCTGACACATCACCTATAGATAAGGATATACATACAATCATATCTACACATGGTTTTTTATGTGTAACAATTGCTGAGATACTGTCATTTTCAAGTTACCACTAATAAAAATTTAAACATAAATTATTAATAATAATAAAATATTATGCTCTTTTAAAACAATCTTATGAGTTAATTGTTATGGCCATGTAATTTTTTTCTTTTCTTTTTTTTCTTCACTGTCTTCTTGTCTCACTTTACTTTGGTTAATATCTGGCCAATCCCTGGGGTTGGGTCAATGTCAGTTGTCTGTCAGTCTAGTTCGTATTTTCTTGTTTTGTAACCACCTTTGGTTGTATTCTTCTTCCTTCACTATTGATTATATTTACTACTTTCATTCTCGTTATCATTTATCTATCAAAATATATTGTTTCTTGGCATTTTTTACATACTTATTTATATCAAATGTGATCAGGGTTTGGCAATGTTATATAATGCCCTTCCACCAAAATTGATCATTTTATAAAACGTGAATTTAAGTTTGATGAAATTATCAATTGTATCGTATCAATTTTTTTTTTCAAATTCTCCTGCTTCTCATTAATTTTTTATAATTAATTCGGTATCTTTTATTTCCATTCTTCTTAGTCTTTTCTTCATTATTTTCTCACATTGCGAACTGGCTTATTGATTTTTTATTATAACTTATTCCCTATAAATCTTATTTTTCATCAAAACTACTCTTATACTGATATCAGGGGAACATCATCCCTGCTCAGTAAAATGATTGCTGGTTCATTCAACAGACAATCTCAATTAATAATTCTTAAATATAGTCAACTCGTGACTCAAAATAATAATAATAATAATAATCATAATCATAATATTTGTTGGGAATCTTTTACTTTTATACTTCATTATTGCTCAGTTCGAATCATATATTGTTTCATCTTTCTTTATAGATACTATTTGAAGCATTGTTTTTTATTGATACAATTCACATTTTTATTCATTTTTAATTACTCTTTGTTTCATCTCATTTCACATTATAACTCTTAGAACGTTTATTTCATTTATATTGTTTTGTGATCATTGGTTTGGGTAATTTTACTTCCCCTCTTTCTAAATAGTTGTGGAAGCTGATCATTTTGATTGATTTTTTTTTCATAATTTTTTAGATATCATAGTAAGTTATTGCTTCTTACTAGTTAGGAATTTTTTGTAGCTTATTCCTTCATAGTATGTCATGCTTTTCATGCCTCATTTTTTTTTGGCTAAACATTATGGTAATTTAATCTTATTTTGTAGGAATGTTTTGTAACTACACTCCTCTATTGTTAATTTTTATTTAAATATTATAGTAAGTTGGTTGCTCTTACTTTGTATGAATGCCTTGTAACCTTTATCTCTCCATTTTTACTTGTTCTAAAATATTATCGAGATATTTGGGTAAGCTTTTCTTACATATCTTTTTTGATTTTTTATAATTTTTTATTCATCATAATGGTTTCTCTAATGCTTAGTGTAAGCTGTACTTACGAATGTTTTGGAATTTTGACATTCTTTAGAGATCTTTTCTTTATGACATTGGCAGACTTGTTTGTTTGTCACTTTATTTTTTTTTTCTTTATTTAAAGTATTTTTGTTGGTTTTTTACTTTAAATTGTTTTTTACAGTTATTGTTGATTGTCATAATATTTCTTAATTGAGGCTTGATTGTATACCCCCTTTATTTTCTTGGTGACGGGGTGAGTGATCTCGTAAGTGTTATTGCCCTTGTCTTTTGTTATAGTGTATGGTCCTATATTCCAGTGTTCATCTGCATTTGGTTTATCCATTGTCCATGATTACATAAGTTTCCTCCGTTGTTCGGACTGCTCTGGTGTGCATCACTGTTTCTGTCTGTGTTATATATGTCTCTTCTATCTGGTACAGCCACTCTTCTAATACCATGTGTTCTCTGGCATCAGTGCCTACCTCAATCACTTGATGATGTTGTTTACTACTCAACGAAGTTAATCGTACCTTCGTTATTGATCTTCTCACTGATATTGGTTTATTTGGTATTTCTATCTCTGGTAATTTCCCTTTTCTTGTAGACTTTCTCAATTTGTCATACATTGTTTTGTTGTGATGCTTTTCAACTTTGGATATCCTCCATTTAAAGATAGGTTTGTTGAAAGTTTTACTCGCTGGTTGATTGTTGATCCCTCCTAGAATTTCCTTCAGAGTTCTCCTACACTCCATAACATTCATCATTTCCGTATGGTCATTAATTGGTCGATTAAACGTCTCAAGTAGTCCGTTCTTCATCATCTCCAATTCCTCTCTGGTATTGATTCGTTTTCTCTGATGTATTTTCTTGGTCTTCTTAATTATCTGTTTTTTCTGTACTCCTCTACGGTTGGTTCCTTTGTGTTTACTTTTCTCTTTGTTTTCGTTACCTTTATTTTGATGTAACAATGTATGTGGGTCTTCTTGAATTTCTGTTTTTTCATTATTTCCTTCTGGAGTGGTGTTTATTGTTTCATTCACCTTCTTGAACCCGTTACCTAATGTCTCATTAAGTAGATCTATTTGGTAATTGGTTTCTTCCCCTTTCTTATTCATCTCCATTTTTGTCTGGTCGCTTTCTTCACGACATTCTCTGAAAATTAGTCTTATTTGCTGCTTCATTTCTTCTTTATTTTTCTCGTGGTCCTCCTTCAGCTGTTCCTTCAATTCTTCCTTTAATTCTTCGTTTCTTTGCTGAATTTCCTCCAGCAACCGTTGTTGTAGTGTTTCATTATTTTGGTTGACTGTTTTCCTCAATTCTTCCTTAGTACTCACTATTTTTTCATTGATCTGTTTCAAATTGTCACTGGTTTCTTTCTTCATGCCGTAGAATTTATTGTTCATCTCCTTCAAGCTCTCCTCATTCTTGTCGAATTTATTGTTCATCTCCTTCAAACTCTCCTCATTCTTGTCGAATTTATTGTTCATCTCCTTCAAACTCTCCTCATTCTTGTCGAATTTATTGTTCATCTCCTTCACGTTCTTGTCTAATTTTCCATTAATCAACTCCCATAATTTTTGTAAATCCATTCCTCCTCTGGCTTCCTCCCTATCTCCAGCCTGTGTTTCCATTTCTTCGTCTTGGCTTGGTTCTGTTGTGGTTATTACTGTCTCCACTTCTTCAATCGGTGTTCCTTCCTCTTCTTCCCCTCTGTTTTCTTCCATCTCCTTCTCCTTTGCCAATTTTTTCGACAATCCTCTGGTGTGCATATTGTAACCTTTCGTAATCGCCGCTAGAATTTATAGGGTTTAATTGTATAATTTCTTTATTATTCTAGCTCCACTAGTTGGCGCGCCACTTTGTATAATAACGGTTTACCTTTCCTGTTAATTATTATTGAATAGTGTGTAGCGAACCGTTTTATACTTATTATTCGACCTTTTTTCTCGCCGTTAGAAGTTCGTATTTCTCTCTCTTCTAGCTCCAGCGGTTGGTCGTCAATTTGTAATGGAGTCGTGTGTACGGCTACCGTTTTACTCTGTAAAATGTGAATAATGTACAATTTGTGTGTAATGGGTGTAACGTGTCTTCTCTATCCGTAGTTCAAATGCGTGCAACTTCCGCAGATTTCGTCCGTTGCGAACGTACGAATAACCAGGTCTCGATGTTCTTACCTGTTGTTCACTAGGGGTGAGAAAATCCCGGTGGCGCCAAATTGTTTTCTTAAAACAATTAAAATAAAATTCAAAGGTGTATGACCAGCGCAGCTCAGGCGGTTTGAATAATTCAAATATTTCCGCCCGCCTAGGCCAACTGTAGCATTCAGCAATTCGTTGTGTGTGCTGTGTAAATCGTTAGTCGTCTGCTGAAATGTACATAAAATATTGTGCACCTCCTAATGAAATTATAACACCGTGGTTACACTCAATACTTATACATTTTTTATTAGTGATTAGTTATTCATTTGATACAAATTATTCTACTACAAAATGCTCCGGTTATTTATATGAGACATCTACAGGGTTTGACAAATCGATATTTGAATTGATAACCAGACGTTTAATAATGGCGTCTGTTGAAAATTGTATACAAGTTATTAATGTTGGTTTGTCATAGGTTCTTGAGGTTACGTTAAAAGGATTACAAATGTTTAAAACAATAAAAATACACACCCTTACATCAAGTAAACTTAACTAACATATTGTGTAGGTATAATTTGTTTAGCGCAGTGTAGTAAAAGTGTTTACAAGTTATGGATCATTAACAACAGTTTATATTGGTTAGTTTATAAATTGTCAGTGACTTAGTATTCTTTTTAATCTTTGAAAGTAATTAATTTCAGTTCAGTGAGATTTCGACCTTTAGTGAGAAATAATTAACGGGAGTTTATTTATATATTTTGGGTAATTTAAGAGGTACTTATCACTTCCGTAGTTATGGCGAATTCATACGATCTGTTATTCATGGGTTATACTATAATCTTCTTTAATTTGCTGGGTTCAGGACATCAGGCATCTTTTCCAGTTTAATTGGTAGTAATTTATTTTCTTTTTTCGTTAATTTGGCCTCAACTTCAATAATATGGTTCCAGTCCTTGTCTTATGTCTTGGTATACACTTAGTAGTAACTTCTTCTGATGTTTTCTATGTTTTAATTGACAATTTTAGTCACTCGAAAATTAGCGTCTATACCATTAAAGCGTCATGCATTCAGTAAAAAAAATCTAACGGTATTTTTGCTTGTTACTCCACAGTTTCCATGGTAACGTAATTATTCTCCCTGGTCGATCTCAAAATAAACACATTGTTATCAAACTTTGAATTTTTTGTTTAATTTGAATAAATATTTTATAATGGCTATATTCACTTGGGGATAATTTCAATGGGTGTAATCTTTACATAGATGTTCCTATTTTCTTTCAAAGATTAGTTTGATATCTTACAAGATTGGTCTAAGCCATGTATTAATGTTTTAGTCCAAAATTGATAATACTATGTTAATACATAATTTACTTATTTCTAAGTTTTAATATAATTCTGCCATGTTCCCTTTCGTTACACATAATTATTATATTTTGCCTATTATTTCTTATAAAGGTATTGCTATTATTTTCTTTATAAATTCCTTACTTACTTAAAACATACTAACATATTACTGTAAAACTATTTCTTCTGGTATTTATTGCCTTAAACATTAAGCCAATAACTTCTTTCTTTAAATTAACAAATGAACAAATTTGGTGAGTGTTATACCTACACCATCTCTTTTATAACAGTAATCACCCTGGTGCTTTTTATACTGAGATAATATTTTTTCTGTTTTTTACATTCACAATTATTCTGTGTCTTTCAGTCTAATATACTTAACTTAATTGCTCATTTAACATGTGCTTATGTTTTGGGTTTGTCGCACTTGTTTAACTCTTTTTTCTTAAGATTATATGCTGTTTATTTTATTACACTTATCACTTCACTGTTCATCTTTGTCACTCCCTACCTATCTCTAATTACCCTTATATTTCTCACGATCTCACTATTATTACAAAGTTTTTGTATCTAATGAGTTCATGTCTCTTTTGTTAACTTCAGACTGTCACATATCATTTTATAATATTCAACCAACATGGTATTGTAAATACATCTTTCAAATAAAACATAACTTTGTATACATTGTCATTAAAGTGATAAAAATTGGTCTGAAATGTCATAATTAATAATAATAACAACAATTTAATAATGTTAAAATATATTGTGTTAATTGAAACATACTACATCTGTAGCAACAGCAATAATATTAGCGAATAAATAAACTCTCCAAAACCTTATACTTTCAAACACATAATGCGGAAATAACATACATACTGCTGAAATAATCCTAGTAAAAGTTCCAAAGTATATAGTAGGCTATACAATTTGTTCTCTGATTGAATCACGCACACATTTCTATTCCCTGTCTGTATGAGTGTAATTTTAAACATAACAGCTGACACATCACCTATAGATAAGGATATACATACAATCATATCTACACATGGTTTTTTATGTATAACAATTGCTGAGATACTGTCATTTACAAGTTACCACTAATAAAAATTTAAACATAAATTATTAATAATAATAAAATATTATGCTCTTTTAAAACAATCTTATGAGTTAATTGTTATGGCCATGTAATTTTTTTCTTTTCTTTTTTTTCTTCACTGTCTTCTTGTCTCACTTTACTTTGGTTAATATCTGGCCAATCCCTGGGGTTGGGTCAATGTCAGTTGTCTGTCAGTCTAGTTCGTATTTTCTTGTTTTGTAACCACCTTTGGTTGTATTCTTCTTCCTTCACTATTGATTATATTTACTACTTTCATTCTCGTTATCATTTATCTATCAAAATATATTGTTTCTTGGCATTTTTTATATACTTATTTATATCAAATGTGATCAGGGTTTGGCAATGTTATAATATATATATATATATATACTAGCAAAATACCCGTGCTTCGCAATGGAGTTTCACGTTGTACGTAATTGTACAATTATTGCTCGCTTAATAGTATAGGATTAGATAGATTGTACAAATTCTCAACTCTTAGTTTGTCTATTTACATTCATAGCAACAGCTATTTATTATTTATTTCGAGAAAATCGTTAGAGCCGTTTCCGAGAACAAAAAGGACATACATTTATTAATTAATTGAACTTCGAAATTTTCTCGACTATAAGAACCTGCAAACAACGAAGTTTTTTCAATTTAAAACAATGATTAAAAACTGAGGACTAAATGTATTCGGGGTTTCCAGTAAACTGAGATGTCAGCCACTTCATTTACCAAGTATGCATTTCCCACTATAAATTTCAGTATTTGGTTTTTTCCCCTTAGGAGTGAACGTTTTTAAAACCGTTTCTTAGTGAGCACCTGAGACCTATGATGATGCTATGTTTAAAGTTTCACTGATATCCATTCAGTGGTTTCAGAGATATCGTGATCAGTGAGTCAGTCAGTGGTATTTGGCTTATATAGATATCTATATCTAGCCGATTTACCCAGCGTTGCTCGGGTTCATAATTTATTCATAGGCTCATAGGCACCTATTCTTGTTCTAACGTTATATTACTTGTATACTGTATAATCTTCCTTATATTGTTACGTTCGCATTCTCACTGGAGGAATACTCTGTAGCGCACCTGTTTAAGAACATGTCATAAACTGTATTCTTATATCTGGAGAAGAATTCTGTTGCGCGTGATGCTCCTGCTCGATTTCTAACTCTGGGAGAGGGTGAACAGCTAAATTAGTTTTCAATAAAATGTCTACAGTACTTGCACGTGCTGCGTATTTAACTGTCGTTTTATAATTCATTGTGTTAATATTGAAATAAGGCATTTGTTAAATTAGTGTCTCCTAAACTTATTCTAACAATACAATACCTCTATAGATTTCAGCTTATCAATTTTTAAATTCAAACTGAAGCAAGTGCATTTATATTGTCTGAGCTCTATGGTCTGAATACATTCGCTATCAAAACTTTGTTTTTTGTACTCGCTTATAACTTACTTCGATCTTAACTCTTAAACACTTTACACACTTTTTAACACTTTTAAATTCAAACTGAAACAACTCTGAATTCACACACTATTAAGACGTTTCTTAAGATGCATACACCACCTTTGATATCATAACCTATATCTTTATTTATAAGAACCGTGGACTCTGGCCCCGCCGTCTTTCGCGGGATCCGACCTAAGACTCCCCGGGTTCCGTGGATGAACTCCGGGGAAGGCCTGTCGGACGACTCCTGCGCTATTTCCTACGCGGGAGACTTCCACCGATGCTATGGTAACAAGAATCTATTCTATTGGGTTGCCATAGTAACCAGATCTAATAGTTGTTTAAGACCCAAAGGACCCCCCAGAGGATCGTATCGAAAAGAAAAACACCTGTCCTATGTTGGTTCTCCCTTTGCATAAAATATTTGTGCCACGTTTGGTTGAAATCGGTCCACTGGTTTAGGAGGAGATGTGGAAGACCCCAAAGGATCGTATCAAAAAAACACTTGTCCTATGTTGGTTCTCCTGTTGCGTAAAATATTTGTGCCAAGTTTGGTTGAAATAGGTCCAGTGGTTTAGGAGGAGATGTGGAAGACCCCAAAGGACCCCCCGAAGGATCGTATCGAAAAAACACCTATCTTATGTTGGTTCTTCCGTTGCATAAAATATTTGTGCCAAGTTTGGTTGAAGTTGGTCCAGTGGTTTAGGAGGAGATGTGGAAGACCCCAAAGAACCCCCAAAGGACCCCATCGAAGAAAACACATATCCTATGTTGATTCTCCCGCTGCGTAAAATATTTGTCTCAAGTTTGGTTGAAATCGGTCCAGTGGTTTAGGAGGAGATGTGAAAAACCCCAAAGGACCCCATCGAAAAAACACCTATCCTATGTTGGTTCTCCCATCGCGTAAAATATTTGTGCCAAGTTTGGTTGAAATCGGTCCAGTGGTTTAGGAGGAGATGTGGAACATACATACATAGATACAATGGGGGGGGGGGTTGCCCCGTAGGAGTGAAAGTTTTTAAAACCGTTTCTTAGTGAGCACCTAAGACCTATGATGAAGCTATGTTCAAAGTTTCATTGATATCCATTCAGTAGTTTTGCTCTACGTTGATTCTATGTCAGTCAGTCAGGCAAACTCCCCCCCCTTTTTTCCCCCTTTAAAGGTCGAATTTCCAAAAAGCCCTTCTTAGCGGATACCTACATCACATAAGGAACCTACATGCCAAATTTCAAGTTTCTAGGTGTTATAGTTTCGGAGATTTCGTGATGAGTCAGTGAGTGAGTCAGTGGTATTTCTCTTTTATATATATAGATTTAACATATAGAAACATTTCAAATTTTTCTATCAACATTCTGTATGCCCCTCTCTTGTTAACTCTTCTTCGAAATTTAAAATATTTCCCTGATTCCAATCAGAATTTAAATAACCACCTCCCATTACATCATTACAAATATCTCTCATCACCCAAATTACATCTAAAAATATTTAAATTCATTGTTAAAATTCTCTTAAACACATTTAAATCAACTACATAATAACAACTTATTTACTTATATCTTTCTCAAACTTTGTTAACCATCTCCATCGAAACATCTCAGACCAACACAAATACACAAAATTATATACAGTACAGTCCCGTTTAACCGAATCCCGTTTAACCGAATTTCCGGGTCAACCGAATCACCGAAAATACTTTTGTATTACCATATTTTATACTGCTTTCATACAGGGACTGTACACAAACATTCAGCCGGCGCCGCGCGAGAACTCGTAGCGTTGACTGTCCACTGACTCAGCCCCCCTACCAGCGTCTATTTTTAGCACGCCTACTAACACTATTGTCACTGTCCAAGGACACCTGTCAGTTATGTTTTGAATTCTGTCTGATGTGGCTGGCTCATGATAATTTTTGTACATTAGTAGTGTATTGTTTGTCGCGTTGTGTTTAGTGTGTCAATATTGTTTATTGATCTGCAGTGATTATGGCAGAAAAGAGAAAACGAGTTGTTGTGACAATGCAGAAAAAACTGGAGGCTTTTAATCGTCTGGACAAGGGTGTGTCAGTAAAAAACATTTCTATTGAATATGGAGTTGGGGCAGCAACAGTTTGTGACTGGAAAAAAAATAGAAGTCAAATTGAAGATTTTTGCGCTAAAATGGGTAGTCAAGACTCTTTAGGGAATCGGTCCACTATAAAGAAACCTAAAAATGAATCCTTAGACGAGGCACTTTTAATGTGGTTTGAACAACAACGTGAGCGCGGCGTGCCTATATCCGGACCGATACTTAAGGAAAAGGCATTGAGTTTAAACCAAAAGTTGGGTGGAGATCCAAGCTTCACTGCCAGTATTGGATGGCTCAGTAGGTGGAAAGATCGACACTGGGTGAGGCAGCTGACGATAAGTGGGGAAAGTCTTTCAGGCACTGTTCTTGATGCTGAAGAGTTTAAGAAGAAGTTTGAAAAAATTGTTAAGGACGAAAAATTAAGTCCTGCTCAGATATACAATGCCGATGAAACTGGGCTGAACTACAAAATGTTGCCTACAAAAACATTGGCATCAAAACTAGACGAGGCAGCTCGTGGTCATAAGAAATATAAAGAAAGAGTTACGTTACTGGTTTGTAGCAACGCTTCAGGCACCCATAAACTGCCACTTGTTTTGATAGGGAAGTCAACCAACCCAAGGGCTTTAAAGAATGTCACCTCTACATTATGCGTCTGAAAAATCCGCCTGGATGTCATCAAATATCTTTAAGGACTGGTTTTTTCACCACTTTGTTCCGGTAGTAAAAATATTTTTGACAAAGGAAGGGTTGCCTCTAAAAGCCATTCTCCTCATAGACAACGCTCCCACCCACCCGGGAGCAGATGAGTTGAAATATGGTGACATACGAGTGTAGTTTTTACCTCCAAACGTCACAGCTCTTATACAGCCGATGGATCAAGGTGTGATTGAAACTTTGAAGAGACTACAGGAGGAAACTGCTCAGTAAAATCATTGATAATGATGAAGATGAAGAGCCTAATGACATCATATCCACGTTGAAACAAATAACGATCAAGGACGTGATCTACATGACAGCTGCAGCATGGGAGGAGGAAACGGCAGTTGCTCTAAACAAAACTTGGAGGAAACCCTGGCCCAACGTGCCTACAACAGTGTCGCAGAATGAAAATGAACCTGATGTTCCCGTGGAGTGTAGTGACGAGAACTTCGTATCACAGCTAAACAGTCTGGTAGGCGGATCGGAGTTTCAAATAAACGATATAGCGGAATGGATACAAGGTGATGAAGGACCATATCCAATTCTTAGTGAAGATGACATTGTTGCCACATGTTCAAGTCACCAGGGAGGTGAGCTCAGCTCCGATGATGATGATGGTCCATCCCTTCAAGAAAAGAAAGGGCCAAACCATTCAGAAGCAACTAGGATGTTTGAAGACCTCATGGTGTACCTTGAACAACAAGAGGAAACATCTCCTGCTGAGCTGCTTCTCATTAAACGCCTTAGAGATCGAGCTGCAAAGAAACGTTCTTCTCATATGAAGCAAAAGAAAATATCACATTTTTTTACTTCCTCGATTTAATTTTGCATTCCATCGCGCAGGAATGTTTTTGTGTTTTTAGAAATTTCATATTTTTATTCATTCTATGCCGCACATTTTCGCTACATTAAATTTTGTTTTACTGTACTGTATTCCACCATAATTCTTTCATGTTTGTTGCGAATTTCATCTTTTATTATTCATGTGCGTACGTTTTTATTTCCTACATAGAGTACTGTATAAATTTTTCACTGTACTATTGTATTTCACTACAATTTTTTGTTTGTTACGACTACTGTACTTTTCCAAAATGTCTCATTCATGTAAAATAAAATGTGTATTATTTCACTGCATTTTTAGCGTACTCTATTTATAAATTAATACCTGTAGAGTGTTGTGATGCATTCGTTTGTAATAGGCCTATTGTAATGTGCCTTGCTATTGTAGGCCTTGCTCGCCCATGGGTCATGACCCCGTGAACAACACAACTATCCGGTCTGAGATATGAAAATACATATTTTCCAGTTTAACCGAATTTTCGTTTAACCGAAGCCTTATGGGTCCCATCAAATTCGGTTAAACAGGACTGTAGTGTAATTACAATCATATATGTTCTTGTAGATTAAGATCATTACAATTGAATCTAGTACTTAAAATCGTTTGTTCTCATAAGTGAAATACATCACTAATCATCGAATCATAGTTATAGCAACTGTTACTGAACAGGAACTGGGTCACCAACCACCAACTCTCTCTTTAGAGTAAGTGAAATTGATCGGCCCGCTGTTTACAGAGGTCATTACCTTCTCACTGATTGCTCAGTTACTCCTCCTACTACATCTTTTTCTTAATTCCCCCTTTTCCCCAGTTACAATTAGGTAACCACCTGCCAGATAAACCGGATCGAGCGTTTGCTTTATTGCACAGATGCGTTATCTGTGCCCCTGGATTGTAACGGCCAGCTCCTTTTCCACACACACTATAGTTTCCTGATGGTGGACTGTAGCGCCCATTTGCATCCACAAGAACTGCAATTTAATTAGGGTGTAGATGCTGCCTACCCTGTTCTTGCTTCAGCGTTATATAAAAATTCAGCATTACTGATGTCCGAGGACACCAGTAATCCTACTATAATGATTCATACGCCCTTAACACGGCACTACCACCCCCTTCGATGATAGCCGCTGTTCCATAGTTATGTGGATTCCCCTGATATAAAACCCCCTGTTGATTTATAAATTATACCAATTTCACAGGCAACCAACTATGGTCAGTTTCACAATAATTCTGCCCACAGCTGATTGTCATCCAAAACCACGGCCTGGGCTGGTAAGACCGGGACCGCCCAAAAGTAGGGAATCTATTTAAAAAAAACATACAATTCATGTTTAAGATTCCTACACACTAACGTAATAAACATAATACACTCATAGTTAACATTGCGATTATTACATTAAAAATAAACAATTGACATTTAAGTTTGATCAAAATGTACACACCTTACAGTTTTACTTTAATTTCAAATTCTATTAAATCTTTCACTTGTTTCATTTATTATTACATTTCAACTATGATTTTCTATTTAACATTTTCGTCATTAATTGGTTTGGGTGACTCTCCGTTATTCACAATGATTTGATTTATTGAATGGGCATTTATATCTATAACCTTACTCACCTTCTTTCTACTAATAACCACTAACAGATTTGCACAGGGTGACACCAATCTCTCAAATATATTTATCTCCACTAATTTCTCTAAGTCACCTTAAATCATTCTCCCCTTACAACAAAATACCTGATACCCTCTTTGTACCCAGGATGTGTGTTCCCGCCCTACCAGCTCATTCCCTTATCGGTTCCTGGCCCTTCCAGGTAACCCGTAACCCTCTTTAAATCGTTCACCTACCGCCATAACGCCTGTCGTTGATGACTCCGTACCACACCACCCTCACTACAAAATTTCACCATCACCTATTTTACTCTCCATTTACATCACTCACTTTCTCTACATACAATCACTCTCACTACTGTGTCCCTACTATTAACCCGTTTCTGTATTACTTTTATTCCAAAATTCTTATTTTATCTAACACCCATTAACTCTGACTGACTTAATGCCTTATTTAAATAACCATCACCCAAACTCTATCTTTTACAACCTTTTACATTAATATAATCATTGAAAATTACCTTAGAAAATTCATCATTTACCTCATAATAACAATATAACTCAACACCTCAACATATTGTATGTTTAATCATTTACTATTCATTATAAAATCTAAATCTTAGAAAATCATTTAAATTCATCATCAAAGCTCCTCTGTACAACATTAATTAATTAATTATTCTCCAATTATTTAATTCAATCAGTTTTTTTTTAGAACACCAAGTTTTTTAATTACATTTTAAAATTTCACATTTACTCTCATCATTTATTTAGTCTGAAAAATGTTATAACTATTATTAAATCAATTCATATTACTTATATACATTGTTTACATAGTACATGTTAACTTAAAATTTTATTATAATTCATGTTGAAGAAATAAACAAAATCTCACCTCGTACGGATCCAGAGTCTTCACGTGAACTTGCTATAAATAAGTGATTTTGGGTTGCGCAATTAATGAACTCGACTCTTGTTACATTTTGTTAATCAACTCAATTTTTATTTAACATTCTTTTGAATTTCTCTGTTTACTCCTCTTTACTCTAAAACTAAACGCTTACTGTTCTTTCAATAATTATTTTAACTTGATAAACATTTTAAAAACTATTCTCAAAATTACTTACAGTCTAGGAAGACGACCCAGTTTGCCCATTCACTCATTCATACCGTTAAATTCCCCTTTTTAATTTATTTGAACCCCCTTTTTTTAATATGAAATTATTAATATTGGTCGTGGATTACCCAATCGGCGTCATTCCTCTCGTCGCCATGTGCCGCGTTATTTGTATATGTCCGAAAGTTTTTTTTTCAATTCACCACATTTTAATTTAGATTAGTTCACTTCACTGACTTCATTCTGATATAACGGATTATTTTTTAAGAACTGTTTGACACTTTTTACAGAAAAAAAGTTAATTTTGATGTGCACGCGTTCTTTGTGCTCCTGGCCGGGAAACGTAGTTATTCCAACTGAGATAGAGCGTTACCAACCAAACTCCCACCACGTCGATGATTGTTCATCACTGCACAGGGAACATGGGTTGTGAGTGCTCCCAAAGGGTTGATGAGATTCCACTGCCACGGGTCACAAGACTAATGTAGGTGGAGTCTTACGGTATTTCCGTCAGCATGAAACTACATGGCGAGACAATTGTTACACTTTGGCCATTTTATTTGGCTTGGCTCGAGGCTGCGCAGCGTCGTCTGCACGCATTGCTGGTGTTCGCGCGTTTGAATGTCACACAACACTGAAATTCTTGGAATTGTACTGCGTTGCCAAACATACATTGCATTCCACTGTTCTTTGTTCGAATAAAACCTTTTTATGTATGGGACTTGCTGCGTTGGTCACAGATATATTTGAGTACATTTAATAAAACAAAATAAAATGAAATACCCCTTTTTCGCCCCATTACAATACCTCCCCAATGAGAGATCTTCTGCCGAAACAGAAGAACTCTCATTGCTAAACCCCTAAGAGGATCGGTGAGGATATGGTGCCAACAACCCCCCGTTAATTTCTAAACGCATCATGGGTAACCTACCCCCCTAGCTCGGCGACTATGGCTGCACCTGAACGAGATTACTGGACTTCTCTATTCGAGATCCCAACACCATAAAATCGGACCGATACTCATCATAGTACACCCAACCTTCTAACATTCCACCCCAAAATCAAAACCCTGGCCTTATACCATACCAAATCCTCAACCGATATGTTCCCCCTTATCATGCATACTGGGATGCCTTTGGCAAGTACTGGGTGCGTACACATACTTATTATTACCGCATATAACATTTCTACACTACTTTGTTGCTTTAAAATTTATAAAAACATATCATACTTGAACTTTAATTTTCTCTTAGTATTTCATCGATTAGACGTTACAATTTCAACTCAAAGTAATTAAGAAAATCCCCTTAAATCATTTAAATTCTGTCAATTCAAAGAAAACAATCTAATTCCCATATCAAAATGTTATATTACCATTAATTTCATCAAAATACCAAAAATCTTTTATATGAATCTACCATTCTCCTTCACTAACTACTCACAATCATAAACTGAACATCTTATTAAAACATAGATTCACTTATCATTACCTTTGTTTACAATACATACAATATGAATGACACATTAACATATAATCCACAAAATATTCTGAACCTCAAAACACCATCTATACGGCAGGCATAAAAATAATTTTTTTTGTTTTTTTTTTTTTCAAAAAACTTTAATTTACCAAAATATCTCTTTTATCAATCTCAAAAAAAAAAATAAAATCATTTAATTTAATTAAGTAACACCATTGTGTGAATTAATTATTAGAAAATGGTTCTGTCTCTAACATCAGTCATCAGCTGATCTCTCTGGGTCAAGTGAACGACCTTGACATATATACACTACACAAAGCTACACTGTAAAATACATGAAACAGGTTTGTAAATTTTACCTTCACACATAATACAACATAATAAACATAGAACATTCAAAAATAACAGTGTTATCATTACCTTACAATAAACAATAAAATTCATATTTAAATTGACCAAAATTTACACATTTTACAGCTTTAGTTATTTTCAAATTCTATTAAATCTTACTTGTCTCAGTTATTATTACACTTTAACTCTGACTTTCTCTCTAACATTTTCATTCTCAATTAGTTTGGGTGACTCTTAGTTATTCGTAACATTTTGATTTACTAACTTGGCATTTATATATAATCTTACCCCCCTTCTGACTCTAACAATCACTAACAGATTTTATCTAGTATGACACCCATCTCTCAAAACACTTATCTCCACTAACTTACTACTCTAACTCCCATTTACTCATTCCACCCTTATAACAAAATATTACAAAATACCCTCTAACCTCTTTGTACTTAGGATGTGTGTTCCCTCCCTATGCTCATCCCCTTATTGGTTCCTGGACTCTCCCTAGGTAACCCCGCCAAACCCCATTGAAAACTATACACCTCCCGCCACAACACTTTTTGTTGAGGACTCCTTATCACACCACCCCCCTACAAAATTCCCCCATCATCTAATTACTCTCCCATTACCTCACTTTCATATTCTACATATACCCACTATCACTACTGTGTCACTATTAATTCTCAATTCTACATTACTTTTACTACCACAATCTTATTCTCGCTAATGCCCCTTCAAACTTAACTTGGATTGATTACTGCAAATGCCTTCTTTATGCTTGTCACCCAAATTCTAACATTTACCACATTTTACATTACATTAACCATTGAAAATTCAAAACTATCTCAAATCCATCTCATCACTTACTTATAACATTACCAGTTTATTATTGAAACATTTAATTATATTGAAAATCTGTACACTTAGAAGTGACATACTACATTTATAACACTAGTAATCAGCTGATGTTCCTGGTCAGGTGAATGACCTTTCTATAGATACATTTCACCAATCATATTAAGTACATATTTTTATCATCCTTATCCCTAACATACTGTATACAATTAACACAAATACACAAAATTATATATTTATCATCCTACAATGTTATCTGAAATCATTACAATTAAATCTGGTACTTAAAATCGTTTTGCTCTCATGCGTGAAATACATCACTAATCATTGAGTCGTAGTTATAGCAACAGTTACTGAACAGCTCTCTGGGTTGTCAACCCCCAACTCTCTCTATAGAGCCGTATTATAAGTTGACCGCCCGCTGTTTACAGAGGTCGTCACCCTCTCACTGAATTTTCAGGCTACCCTCCTACTACATCAATTACTTAAAATCCCCCCTTATACCCAGTTACAATTAGGTAACCACCCGGCGGATAGACCGGATCAAGCGTTTGCCTTATGCACAGATGCGTTATCTGTGCCCCTGGCTTGTAATGGCCAGCTCCTTTTCCACACACACTATTGTTTCCTGAGGGTGGACTGTGGCATGCATTTGCATCCCCAAAAACTGAAGTTTACATGTGTATGGTATAGACGCTGCCTATACCGTTCTTGGTTCAGCGTTATATAAAATTCGGTATTACTGATGTCCGAGGACACAAGTAATCCTACTAAAATGATTCACACACCCTTAAAACGGCACTATTGCCACCTTCGACGATAGCCGTTGTTCCATAGTTATGTAGTTTCCCCTGTTACCCCCCCCTGTCAATTTCTATGTTCACCAATTTAGTATCTACTTACATAAATCCACGGCCAGGGTTTGGTGAAACCGTGACCGCCCGAAATGTGGGGAAACTACCAAAAGACATATAAGGTTCACACTGACACCACTACTACAATTCACAGATGGTCAACTCTTATATGTTTGGTTATTTATTAATTGATTTTTCATGTTTACATCTCTTAGACTCATCTACACTTTTAACTTTTAAACATCAAACATTTCATTTAAAATTTGCTATTTAAACATTGAACATTTTATTTTATTGAAATTGCATTATAAACTTCATACTTACAGTACATCACTCACACCTGCTTCCTATTACTGACATAAAATTATAAACAGTTCATCACAAATATCACGTACACAGCTCCATGTACCTTCTGCAACATTATAACATTCATAAAATTCCATAACTAAGTACATTTTATATTTACTTATTTCTTATTTATTATCAAGTCCCAATCTCCTAAAAATCATTCAAATTCATTATCAAAATCTCTTTCTACAACATTTTAAATTAATCAAAAATATTTAAACATCTCAAATTATTTAATTCCATCAATTACTTAAAAACACAACATATTTTAATTACTTTACTCCAAAACAATTACAATTTATTTATTACCTTCATAATTATTCTCATTATTTATTTAGTCTATTAAAATATTATTATTATTAAATCAAATTCTATTACATACACACATTGTTTACATTACATACTTGTTACAATACAAACACAATTAATTTCACTATAAATTTATTTACAAATTCTTGTCATTAATTTTTCTGTTTACCACACCTCATTGCATAATCTAGCCGGGTCATAACCATAAACTAAAATATTTAAATTGTCCATTCACTGAGTTTATATTTACCCTCCATCATCATGTATGAGTCTTACTTTTATATAATAATTATCGTCCTTACTCACACTCGTTACACTATTATTATTATTGTAATGACCATTATCAACATAGTATTTAATACCATTATTACCTATTAATTCATAAAACCCGTCTACATTGGTAATTTCAGTTCTGTCTCCGTCAGTATTTTTGCTCAACATAAGGTAAGTTATTTTATCATCATATTCCTCCACTACATTCCTCACAGCATCAAAATAATCATCCATCTCTCTTTTACAAGGTAAGTATCCTATATCATCTATCTCCTTCAATTCTAACCTCTCTTTCAACTCTTTATAATTTCTCTTTAACTGAAATAATTCTATCTCCCTATCTGCACACAACTCTCTCTCAAAACATCTCTTATTATCATAACACATGTCACCACCCCACTGACCTATTTCATACCACGCAAAGGGCGCAACAAACTTACTATATGTCTTGGCACTTCCAAGACCATCACAAAAAATAAAGGGACCATTTGAAGACACCTCGTCTCCCATACAACTACCGGAGGAAACTCTGTCCTCATTAAACACATGTGGAGTCTTTACTCCACTTATATCACAGGGAAAATTTGCCCTCTGCCCTCCATACTCACCTAACTTCACTTCATACTCTCTCTCTAACTGATAAACATTTGTTTCTACCCCTTTACAACCTATTACTCTCTCACTCTCACTAACTATCTCACTAACTATTTCTATATCATCACTCTCTGATACCACATTTTCAATTACATTACCATTTGCAACATCATTGTTATCACTTGTTAACTCTTTGTTATAATTATCGTTATTACTCACCTTGTTATCAATCATTTCTTCACTAATTACATTCCCACTACACTTACCGGTATTTCTTGTAACGTTATCTACATCATCTCGTATTCGTTTTATAGCTGTCTGGAAACGTTCATCAATACGTTTACATAATGCATTACTTAGATCATCAAACTTTACACTTATACTCTGCTCAAACTTAATATTTTGTTCTTTAAGTTCTTTAAAATTAATATCATTTTTAACATTCTGTTGTTCACATTTTATTTTCTGTTCTTTAATGTCATTACTTAATTGGTCAAATTTGGTATCATTAACATCGAAACGACAATTTATTCTATCGAACTTTTCGTCATTAGCATCAAAACGTTTACTGAGAAGGTTAAATAGGTCATTCATTGACATCTCTTTTTCTTTTATATTTGTTACTTCGGGAGTCGATTTTGCTCCCGTCTCACTATTTATATTTTGTAACGTAACAGAAATACAGTCCTCGACGTTACATAAACCAAATTATAAGATTTAGAATAGAGAAGAAAATTTATTAATTATCCATACTTGTAAAAGGTCAGAAACCCAACCTATGATTGTTTAAATAAAATAAGAATGCAAGGTAAAAAGATAAGCAAGTAATAATGTTAATAATAATAAACCTCAAGGTTCAGTGAGAGGTAAATAACGGACATTGACACATATTGTAAAAAAAACTAATGTTGACTATTTCAGAATAATTGATGTTTTAAAGTAGATGAGAATGAGTAAATGTTTAATGAAGAAATTTGTGTTAGTGGTTGAAATCACAATCAGAATGATCACAGTTGCACACCACTATATAAAAATTATCCCGATTAGCGCTTTCAAGCCTCACAGCCCATCGTCAGATCGGAATAGGCAGAAATTATTTTAAAACAAACCCTTCACCCCTCTCCCTCACCCTGCTCACACACAACAAGCTATAATATAAATGCCCCTTCCCCACCCCCTAAACCCTGTCCACCATCTGTACAGTTACATATTTTTCTAGCAAATTCCTTGTGTTTCAGTGGTGTGTGTGTGTGTGTGTGTGCGTGCGTGCGTGCGTGCGTGCGTGCGCATCCTTTTAAACTTACCCTCTTCCTCTCCACACACCTGGGTCAGTCACACACCCTTATTTTAAAACATCCAATTAGTACTATGCAATATAATTCTTAATCTTATCTATCTGTCCTCTATCATTTACTTCTTAATCATGTTATAAAATATTTCTTCATTATCAAATTTAATTTTAATATTAATTAAATTGTCTAACCCTTTTTCTCTTTCTTTCAATATTTCTAACTCCTCTCTAAGCTTCCTTTCAACTGTGTTATTTACTACTTTTACAATTTCATATTCTTCTAAAGGATTAACAAACTTATGGTTGTCTTCTATGAAATGTCTTGCATATAACGAATTGGTTGTTCTATTACCTTCTCTGCGTTTGTGGTCAGACAACCTGCATACGAATTTTCGTCCTGTCTCACCTATGTACACTTTGTTGCAGTCTTTACATTTTAATTTATAAATTCCGCTTTTCTGTAATACTGGAATTTTTTCTATATTCTTATTCCTTATCTTATCAAATACCGTTTCACATTTTTTAATAGCTATATCTACTCCATATTTATTAAAACATTTTATAATTTTTCTAGTATGTGAACCTATGTATGTCAATGACCCTGCATAATTCTTTTGTTCTGGTTCTATTTTAGCTTTTTGTATGTTAACCCTTTTCATAACTTTATCCACTATGTTGGTGTTATAATTATTATTCCTTACAATTCCCTTTATCGTTTTTAACTCCCTATCTTTTGATTCGGTCTCTTTTAAACACTTCTGAGCTCTGTAACAAAATGAATTGATTGCCGACATTTTATATCTATATGGGTGGTAAGACTCTCTTGGTATAATTATATCAGAATACGACTCTTTCCTAAATATCCCAAACTGTAGTTTCTCATTATCCTTAATTTCTATGTTCAAATCTAAGTAATTTATTTTCTTACCTCCTATCTCTTCTTTAAATTGTAAGTTTTTATCCTTATTATTTACCTCATTTATAAACTCATGCACTTCTTCTATGCTTCCTTCCCAAATTACTAATACATCATCAACTTATCTAGACCATAATTTTATATTGTCTTTATACTTAGTGGAAGTTATTAATTGCTTTTCAAAATCATTCATGTATATTTCAGCAAGAATAGGGGATAATGAAGACCCCATAGGTAAACCTTTTTTCTGTGTATAAAACTTGTTATTAAACCTAAAATAGTTTTAAAATATGTAACTGTACAGATGGTGGACAGGGTTTAGGGGGTGGGGAAGGGGCATTTATATTATAGCTTGTTGTGTGTGAGCAGGGTGGGGGAGAGGGGTAAAGGGTTTGTTTTAAAATAATTTCTGCCTATTCCGATCTGACGATGGGCTGTGAGGCTTGAAAGCGCTAATCGGGATAATTTTTATATAGTGGTGTGCAACTGTGATCATTCTGAATGAGTAAATGGTGTATAACTTAAGTGACTCAAAAGTACTTGTTATTAATTGTATCATGTTATATTGTTATCATGATAGTGATGTTATATTTTGTGTTAACAAGTGAAAGTTTTCTGTTAATAGAATATCAGTTAATTAAGTATTATATTGTAACGTGTCAAAAATGGGGTATTTTATTTTATTTCATTTTCGGGGTTTCATAAAATATTGTGCAAGTTTCAATTCCATTGTAACAGACCACGTGTATGGAACAGTGTTGAAACGCAGCAGCAACGTAATATTCCATTGCGAAATCAGTTGAAGTATGTGTCCACCTCAAATTTCTCAGAACTTTGTTTGAATGTGACAGCGCACGCACGTGTGACAGGTATACGCTCGGAGTGACGCTACCGTCCAAAAAACCAAGATGTCAGGAAACCAATGTTATGCAGTCTCATTTACCATGAGGCCGGATGTGAAGACTTAAGGACCACCTCTTTAGCGACGTCAGACCAGAAGTGCCTAAATATCGTCGGCACACACTACCAAAACAACCACTATGTAGCATGTGCCTAGCCAATAAACCGCAACAAATCAACTATGAACGTCGATGAAATCCGTTGGCTGTGAACAGCAGCTTCCTCCCGCTCGCAAGGGACGCTTCCCAGTCCTTCTCTGATTGCGTCGGCCGACACATAGCCAAGTTAGGCTCTTTACAAAACTTCATATTTTACCGGTAATAAAGTGATACAACAGTTAAAAATACGTGACCGCGGTCGAGAATACAGGGAAGAACAGATAGAGTGTTATTTCGGACATGAATATTAACTAAAAAAGAGTCTCCATGAGTGCGAACGAAAACCACGTTGCCGGCGGGGGGATATTCCAAAAAATGTTAAGGGTTTTTTAATTTTCTGTGTGTTTGTGAGAGTGTAAAAAATTGCAGGCTGGGCTCGGTCTGAGTATGTGTAACAAGTAAGGTAAGATACTAATTTAAGCTAATATGTAGCAGATGATAAGCGAACAAAGAAAACTGTAATTTGATCTATAAAACAAGGAACTAAAATTTTGAACAAAATTTGAAATGAGTCTGAATTATTAAATTATCAATTCTCTTCAAAAATTGTGTCGAATTAGTTATTTCGATTACCTTGAACACAGGTTTGCATCTGACGTACATGTGATCGAATTCTGGACCCAAATAGAAGCTTTACAGGTAGGTGAAAAATAAATTTATATTTTGCTATCTATATATATTTAAAATGTATTTGAACATAACATTTGCGCCCGATACAGGGACTAGAGTGAACATAACATTGGCGCCCGTGACAGGAACGAATTTAATAAATTAATTAAATTCCACATCTACAAAGATGCAAACGTGTGTTGTTAGGTTAGCGGAAGAAAATAAAAAGTGCGTCATTCACACAAAATTTGCTATATAGTAGATTACATATTGATTATAGTATATGTACGCACAAGTATTATAAAAAAGTAAAAATGGCAGATAACGAAATTAACATAAATGAAATGACGAGTGTCGAAATTTTTGACGAGTCAAACATGAGTGATTTTGAGGTACATTCGACTCAAAGTGCGAGTCAAAATAAAATAGAAATAAATGTAACAGACCAAAACAATGTAACTGAAGATTCGGGGATTCAAATAACCCCAAAATTGAGTAGGGACTGTACAACTAATAATGAAGAAGTCAGCTTCACTGACAGTAATGCAGAAATAACCGAATCAAAAATAATGAAAGATGTCGAACATCAATCGACACCTATCCAAAGTAAAAAATCTGACGATACGTATGAAATGTTTAAAGTAATACAAGCAATGATAGAAAAACAGAGTGTAAAGTTTGATGAACAGAAAAACGAAATTCAAGAATTTAAAAGCAGTGTAAATGAGAAATTAGATATACAGAATGACAAATTTGACAGACAAAATAGGGATTTTAATGAGAAATTCGAGGTTCAAAAGAACAGTTTTTATGAGCTAAAAAACCAAATTAACGAAATTAATAGATGTTGTAAAAATGCCCATGAAACAATAAAAACTAGTTTGAGGAAATTAGAGCAGAGTAGTGAGCGATTGGGAGCAGTTGTAATGAATCCAAATAAGAATAAGACGAATGAAAATTATAATGACAAAGAGTCAACAAATGATAACAATAATGTCGAAAATAATGATTGTAATATTGAGAATAGTAATGTGTTTAAAGAGTTAATGTCAGAAAGTGATACGGTGAAAATAAATAAAGAGAGTACTGATGAGTTTGTAGAATGTGATATTGAAATGTTAATGTGTGTTTATGAGTTAGAGCGAGAGTGGAAAAATAGTATAGTAGCTGAATGTGTAGGGCAGAGGGTAAAATTTCCCCTTATTTGTGATGAACCAAGGTGTTCAAAAATGTTATTATTGGAGGGCAAGAGACCCTATTTAATGGAAGATTTGAGTTATATCCCTTTTTTGTATAAGTTAGTACCCTCTGTGTGGAATGATGTTGAAAGTATGATATGGTGTTATGATGAGAGAGATTTAGATGGAGAATTGTGTGTTGATAAAGAAATAGAATTATATAAGTTGCAGAGAAATTATAATGAGTTGAAAGAGATGTTAAATGATATGAAATACTTACTTGTTAAAAGAGAGAGTGAAGATTATTTTGATGATACAGTTTCAAATAATAATAATGTGGGGTTCTTTTTGATTTGCAGTGGACTGTATATTGTCAAAATAAATAGTTAAAAGGCTTTATTCCCATGTAATCAGCAATGCATAAAAATTAAGCGTTTACTGACCTTGTCCTTGTGCGTTGTAAATGTCCTGTTGTAAGCAACACTGGTGATTTTCTAGGCAGTCCTAAACTTAACAATAATATCCCAACAAACGTTAAACACATAAATAAACACATGAAAAAAAAGCACAAAGTAAAATAACAAGAGCGTTGAATAGTCTTTCTATTCTTGCGGTATGCGGGTATAAACGAAAAGAACTGAACTGCACGATATACCGTACACTACAGGAAAAAAAAACGCTCTAACTATGACTGCTGATTACAATGTGAATTGAACTTTGAAACAGGTAATGGGAGTGCATTCTATTAGAGATAATGAAATATAGATAGGGTGAGTTTAACTATTGTTATGAAAACAAAATATCTGACATACCGGCCCCTTTGAACCAACTGGTTCAACAAGAAACATTAAAAGAACATAAGAACAAATTTGATCCTTTGGAAGAGTATAATAAAACTAAATTATAAGGGGCAGTAGCCAATTGACTGGTCGAGGATTTTAGTAAATGGGAAGACGGGATACCTTAACAGAAGGACGGGTCAAGGTTCCACCGGCAGTCTTCATGTTGACGACACGTACCACTCCATCATTCCCTGTAGATACGGAGATGACTCTCCCGAGCTTCCACTTGAGGGGTGGCAGGTTTGTTTCATGAATAACGACTAAATCTCCTATTTTGAGATTTTCTTGAGGTCTGATCCATTTGGACCGTTCTTGAAGTGTGTGGAGGTACTCCATTTGCCATCTTTTCCAGAGATGTTGTGTGAAGGCTTGAACCAATTTCCAGCGTTTTATGTGATTAAGTGGTGCATTGGTTAGTTGAGGTTCGATCAGGGCATTAAGAGGTCCTCCAGTTAGAAAATGTCCTGGTGTAAGAGGTTGAAGATCTGAAGGGTCATTCGAGAGAGGAGCTATCGGCCTCGAATTAAGGATAGCTTCAACACGCACAACTAAGGTGGTAAATTCTTCGTACGTTAAAATGTGTTCACCTATGACTCTGGTGAGATGATATTTTGCACCTTTAATGGCACGTTCCCAAAGTCCACCTTGGTGAGGTGCACGCGGAGGAATGAAATGGAATGTGATACTGTTGGTCGTAGCAAAATCTTGCATCTCTGGTTGCTTCATGAGATCTTGAAAACATCTTTTGAGCGAAGAAGCAGCTCCTATGAAATTAGTCCCACAATCAGAGTAGAGGTCTGATACAAGACCTCTCCTAGAGATGAATCTCGTAAGGGCTGCAATGAAGGCGTCTGTAGTTAAATCAGTAACCACTTCCAAGTGTACAGCTTTTGTTGCAAAACAGATGAACAGACAGAGGTACACCTTTATAGGCTGTATCCTGCGAAGTGTAAAAAACTTGACCGTGTAAGGACCAGCATAATCAACTCCAGAAGCGTTGAAACAACGAGTAGGGGTAACACGACCGGCTGGTAGATCACCCATGAGCGGAGACGTGTTTGTTGATTTTGCACGAAAACATCGTACGCATTTAAATATTCTTGAGCGTATAACACTGCGGGCGGAGAGGATCCAAAAGCGTTGAGATAGTGTTGCTTGGAGGAACTGGGGACCAGCGTGCAGGTACATGCCATGATAGTAATCAATGAGTAAATGAATAGCGACATGATTTTTTGACAGAAGAATAGGATGTTTGGCATTGTAAGTAAGCGCAGAGTTTTTCAGTCGACCTCCGACACGGACTATTCCTGCATCATCAATAAAGGGTGCTAGACGTTGGATGCGGTTTGAGCATGTCCTTTTCTTGGAGAGTAGATCTATGTCTTCTGCAAAGTGAAGTCTCTGAATGAGCCAGCAAATGCGGTTACAGGCGTTATTTAATTCAGTTACTGTAAATGATCCACTTATGGTGGTTTTAAATTTCAAACTGGTTATAAAGCGAAGGACATAAGCCATTACATGAAGAAGAGTCTTCCAAGAAGAAAACTTTGTAAGAAATCCAAATGTTGGGACTTCTTTTGTGGTCATCATAAGATTAAGCACATTTGGTTTCATTTCAGGAATAGACTCCTCCGAAATTGGATGAAGGATAGATTGTGGCCAGGTCTGCGTTGATTTAGCGAGCCATGGTGGTCCTAGCCACCACTGACTATGTTTCATCAGAACCATGGGTGTCAAGCCTCGAGAAGCACAATCAGCAGGATTGTCAACAGTTGAAACATATTTCCAGATGTGCGGTGAAACTAAGTCTTGTATTTGTGCCACACGATTAGCAACATACACCTTGAGACGAAAAGATAGAGTGCGTATCCAAGATAGAACTACTGTCGAGTCGCACCATGCTGAAATGTTGTCGATCTTGTGATGTTGTGAGAGCTGTTCTGTACAGTAATGTAGCAATTTGGCTAACATGTGCGCACCACAAAGTTCCAAGCGGGGAATAGTCACACGCTTCAGTGGAGCTACTCTTGATTTTGCGATCAGCAGTCGTATGTTGACATCTCCTTCTGCGTCTTCTGTGCACAGGAAGACACAAGCTGCATATCCGGATTCACTTCCATCTGAAAATCCATGAAGCTGGATATTGACTGCAGTTGCTAAGGATATGAAACGTGGTATCCTTAGCTTTTCTATTTCTGGAAGTTCTTTCACGAATCGTGACCACTTCTCGGAAATATGATCAGGTAATGGAGAATCCCAATCTAAGCCTAAGGTCCATACATGCTGCATTAAGACTTTAGACCAAAAAACTATTGGGGATATCCAACCACAAGGGTCATAAATCTGAGCAATTGATGAAAGTAAAGTTCTTTTTGTGTAATTACTTGAAGGTGTGTGCATCACATATGAAAAGACATCAATATCTGGGATCCATTTTAGCCCTAATACACTTGAAAATGGCTGTTCCGATGTGCGTAACATGAGGGGTGTCTCAGGATTATCTTGCATGACATTTTCTAAGAGTTTAGGATGGTTTGAAGACCACTTGCTCAGTTCGAATCCACCCTTTTTCAAAAGTAAAACAACATCCTCTTGAAGGTGGAGAGCTTCTTCCAGAGAATTGCTCCCTAATAGAGCATCATCAACATATATTTGCTGTTGGAGTGCTTCAGCAGCAAGTGGATGATTTTTTCCTTCGTCCATAATGAGCTGTTGTACTACTCTATTAGCAAGGTAAGGCGAGGACGTCATACCATAAGTGACAGTAGTCAATTGGTAGACCTTTAGCGGGACTGAAGTGTCTTCTCTCCAGTATATTAACTGAAAGATCTGATCATCTTCATGGATGGATATCTGTCTAAACATTTGTTTGATATCACAAGAGAAAACAAATTTATGTTGACGAAAGCGAAGAATTATATCAGTAATGTCATTGTGCAACTTTGGACCCTGATGTAGAATGTGGTTCAGTGAGACACCTGAAGAAGATGGTGCTGATGCATTGAAAACAACACGGATTTTCCTATCTTTAAAAACGCCATGATGTGGCAAAAAGTAATGCGGCTTGTTCAGAGATGGCACAGATGTGCACAGTTTCATGTGCCCACATGCTAAGTAGTCATTCATAAAATTGACATACTTCTGTTTAAACTCAGGTTGAGATTCAAATTTGCGTTCCAGTGTATTAAACAGGCGTTTTGCCAAAGTTGTAGAGTCACCTAGTTGAGCAGGGTTTCCGCTGAAAGGCAAGTGACAAACATATCTGCCGGAGGCATCTCTCTTATGAGTAGAGACGAAGTGAGCTTCACATTTTTCATCTTGTGGAGCGAGTTTTGTAGTGTGAGGTGGTTCCTCTATGGACCAAAAACGTTGCAATGTTGCGTGCAGATCACGATCATTCGTCGATAAAAGGGTCACTAAGCCTGAGTAAGGATTAGACTTAAGTGAAACAGGTGTCGGACCAAGCACAACATAGCCAAAGATTGTATTGACAGCGTATGGCATATTCTTGCCGAGATTGATAAAGGTACCATTAAGAGTCAATGCAAATAAATCTGCTCCAATCAGAAGGTCAACTGGACCCGGAACATCAAAAGTTGGATCCGCTAGCATATAACCTTTGAGTCGCTCTTTAATTTCTGGTGGGAGCTGAACACGAGGCAGATTGCATGATATTTTATTAAGAATCATGACTGGGTGAGATTTTGCTAAAATATTCCCACTGAGCGAAGACAATGTCACAAAGGTAAGTCCCTTCGTTTCACTGGGGCTGTAGAGATGCCACTAAGTTCTGGAACATCTGTTTGAGAGCGGTACAAACACAAAGTCTTTGCACAACTTTCTGAAATAATTGTTGTTTGGGATGCACTATCAAGCACAGCTCGTACAACTGCTGCATTTCCATTGGCAGATGTGATATGCACCAAAGCGGTTGCGAGTAACACAGTGTTATTCTGGTTGCAAGAAACACCTATCAAGGTAGTATCCTGGTGACACTCTGCAGAGTGGTTTTGCTTATTCATCGTCGTTTCAACAGAAGGGCACAAGGTAGGTTTATTTGACTGAGTCAATTTTTGTTGCGGTTGTGCGGAGCGGTTCTCAACAAAAAAATGTAGTAGGCTATGGTGACGCCTATGACATACATTGCATGTGTGGACGGACTTACAGGTGACTAACTTATGTGTTCCAAAACAATTTTGACACAAGTTCTTATTTTTAACAAAAGCTTGTCTCTCTTGTACAGTAGGTGCGGAAAAATCTGCACATCTATATATGTTGTGTGAATTTGATGAACAGAAGATACAATGCTGAGTGTGAGTAGTGACCATCGCTATTTTGTGCGGTTTAAACTGGTTTGTATTCATTTTAAAGCCACTGATTTTTTGAGAGGTTTGAAGAGAAGGTTCATTTTTTGAGATGATATTAGTTAAACCCGCTGCCTCTTTGCAAGAACATTCATTTTCTAAGAATGTAATTACTTCTGTAATGGTAGGAACATTTTGTAAATTATCTCGCGAACGTTCAAGTTTGGTCCTGAATTCCGTGTCAAATCTACGCAAAATATATGAGGTCAACAACAAACTTTCACTAGCAATATCATGTCCTAGTGCTTTGAGCGCTTGATAATTTTCATTGTAGGTCAACAGAAAATTCCTCATTTGTTTAACTGAAGGATTGTGCAATTGTGGTAACTCAAATATATTGTTTATGTGAAGCGTTATCAACAATCTAGAATTTTGATATCTTTTTAGCAAAGTTTGCCAGGCTATGGCATAGTTTGTATTAGTGACAGGCAACGATTTAATTAAATTTAGCGGCTCATCAGTCAAACAAGAAAGCAAGTATGTAAATTTCTCCACATTAGAAATGGTTTCATTTTTGTGCACTGCATTTTCAAACAGACTGTGAAAGGCTACCCATTTCTCAGGTTGTCCAGAAAATGTTCCCAAGTTTAAGCGAGGTAAATTTACGGTGGGAGTGGGTGCAACTAGTTGTGGTGCACCAGTGTGAGACTGATCCAAGGTTTCCTGCGGTTGCGATGGTAGAAGAGGAGCACACGAACTTTGTATAGATATATTTAAGTCTGATATACAATCTTGTAATCTTGAAATCTGTTCATTATCCAGATCTTCTGGTAAAGGTGTTGTACTAAATAGTTTATTTATAAGCCTTTCAAATTCAGCATATTTATTTTCTGCGGTGGAACTAAGCAAACTAACTTTTCGTGTTTGCTGTTCAGTTAAATTACCTATACCAATAACCTCAAGAGCAACAATTTGCTTGTTAATATTATGAAGCCTACTCTCAATCAGTTCACATTGCTTCACAAAAGAAGAAAATCTCATTTTGGTAATTTATGAATACACTCGGTTTAAAAAACAGATTCAGATGTAAATAACAAAAGAGTTCTGAGTAAAAGTTGTAATTCACAATGTTCTTCCACTATTCAGTAATTTCCAGTCCAAATAATTTTAATTTATTTAATTTTTATCACTCTAATACCAATAGCGTAGATGACAATAATAATGGTAATATGGTAATAAAGGAATATGGCTACTGTATTTTAGAAACTAATACAGAGGTCGGTTTTGAAGAAACACACTACACTTCAGAACTATGCTTGCTAGATAAAACATGAAATAACACACGCTGCACAATGAATCAATAAAACTATGCTTGCATGAAAAAACAAGAGAAAATCATAACAAAATGAAAAGAGCACTGAGTATTGGCAATACTTGCCAGTAGTAAATAATTGTTTTTTTATTTTTTTTTATTTAAGCGTTACAATAATTCAATAAACATAATAATAAAGAGCGTAATAATTAATAAAAATCTTGCTTTCCAACGTGCTGGATTCTGAATGAAAGATGCTATCCGGGCTGGACGGACCAAAAATGTGGGGTTCTTTTTGATTTGCAGTGGACTGTATATTGTCAAAATAAATAGTTAAAAGGCTTTATTCCCATGTAATCAGCAATGCATAAAAATTAAGCGTTTACTGACCTTGTCCTTGTGCGTTGTAAATGTCCTGTTGTAAGCAACACTGGTGATTTTCTAGGCAGTCCTAAACTTAACAATAATATCCCAACAAACGTTAAACACATAAATAAACACATGAAAAAAAAGCACAAAGTAAAATAACAAGAGCGTTGAATAGTCTTTCTATTCTTGCGGTATGCGGGTGTAAACGAAAAGAACTGAACTGCACGATATACCGTACACTACAGGAAAAAAAAACGCTCTAACTATGACTGCCGATTACAATGTGAATTGAACTTTGAAACAGGTAATGGGAGTGCATTCTATTAGAGATAATGAAATATAGATAGGGTGAGTTTAACTATTGTTATGAAAACAAAATATCTGACAAATAACTTACCTTATGTTGTAATGAATGATAAAACAACTGACTTGACAATGAACATAATTATTGATGGAGACTTAACAAAAATACTTAACGTTGACTTCGTTAATGATTATTTTGGTAAAATGAATGAATTTGGTCTTTATGATTACAACACACAAAACAGTAATTTGTGTGTTAATGAAATTGAACAATGTTATATAAAACCAAGATTAATCTATGACAATGGTGGGTAGGCTATAAAACGATAAAAGACAGTTATAAACATTTTTGTTTTATGGTTTTGACCCGGCAGATTTGGACACTGAAGTGCGAAAAAACGGAACAGTTAATAACAAAAGTTTGTAAATAGTTGTAGTGAATTCAATTGTATGCGTTGTGGTTAAGTGAACAGTGTATGTAGGTAGGTAATTGTTGTAACAATAATAATATTAATATTTTGCAATTTAATAAATACCAGAATTAATTTTGAAAACAGGAATTGGTTAATGGTAAATATTTTGATAGTATTGGAATTTGTATTTTAATAATGATGTTTTAAATAATTGGAGATGTTTTAAATATTTTGATTGATTATTTAAATGTTAATTAATTAAATTTTCTAATGAATTGAAATTATGTTACGAGGTGAATTTGGTAATTAAATGATAAATTGTTTGATTTAAACTAATATTTGTATTAAATGTTTCAGAGGTGAGGTGAAAGTATTGGGGTGTAGGGGGTATATGTTTTGTGTGTCGTTTTTAAATGAACTGCAAGTATAAAAATTTTTATAATACCAATCATGTATGATAAAGATGTTTACAGAGGTAACTCAGATAAAGAGATTTTAATTCTATAATGAGATGATTTGCAATAATGGTGTTAAATAAAAATGATAATTAAAAATGTAATAATAACTGAAAGATGATATATAATAATTATTAATAATAAATTTGAAAATTTTAAGAAAATTCAATGGTAGAAAGTGATGAATGATTTGAATGTTGATGAATAAATGGGTAATGAAAAGGTTACGATAGAGTGTATATAAAATTTTTTAAGTATTTAGTTAGTAAGTTGCTATTGCGGGGGTGGCCTGTGCCCGAGTAGATAGTGTAATGGGTTGGGGGTAACAGAGAGTGTTACCTCCATCGGAGGCCAACATGGCGACAATGTGCGGCACATTTTTTTTGGTACACATTCAATTGATACCCTGATAGATGGTCGTGTCGCACATACTAATAACGAAGTAGAACAGGCATTGAAATAAAAGTTAGATTTCCCCGACTTTTCGGGCGATTACTGCCTTACCAGCACTAATCGTGGATTTGGCTAGCGGCCAGCTATGGCCATAATCAAGTCCCTTGACCATAGCTGACTTGAAATTGGTATATAGTAGAAATTAAATGGGGGGTGAAATTTAAGGGGAAATCCAGGTACTATGGAACAGCGGCTGCCACTCTGTTCGAGTAGGAACAGCAAGGCCAGGTGGTAGACCCGTTTAAGGGCGTTTAAATATAACCACGAATATGTTGATATTCAAAAATGTTAAAATGTAACTGCCGAAGCAAAGACACGGAGATGTCAGATTACTCCAAAATATGCAGTCTTTGTGGAAGCAAAAAGGCGCTACAGTCTTACATAACTTGCAATAGAGTGTGTGGATGGGAGGTGGCTCAGAGGAGCCACGAATTTAAATTCTATGTCATAAAAATTGCTAACTCTAATTTTGATCAAATAAAAATGCTTGTGTTCCGTTTAAATAACTAGATGCTCATACATTCACTATAAGGTGTTCATTCTATGTTTTAAATGTAATATTTTATTGTAGTAGGATAGATATAAGAGTTGATAGAAAGTATATGTTTTATATAATTTGTGTATTTTTTTTAAACTAAGCAAATAATTAAACCGACTGGCAGGCGGGTAACATAAATTATCAGACTCAGAAAAGGGGGAAACAAGGAGGTTGGAAGTAAGGATGGATATATATATATATATATCATGTGATTTGCTAAATTTTGAGATGTGTTTTCACTTTGTTAAGCATGTCAGCTGATCAGCAATAAAATGTCACTGTTATATTGGTTGTAAATGTTCCAGGTAATTAATATTTAATATAATGTTTCAATGTATTACAGATGCTATTTAAATAATGAGAAAAGGGAATTTAATGTAGTAAGATTTTAAATGAAGTGTTAGGAATAATAAAAGATGAAGGGTGATTAGTATTTTATTGGGACATATTGATCAGTCCAAGTTGAAGTTAGAGTTGAAGTAGTAAAGATCGAAATATTGTTTTGAAGTAATGTAATGTTGTTATGAGATAAGGTAATAGAATTTGAGAAGTATTGATGTTGACACAGTAGTTGTGGAGAATATATGTAGAGCTTTGAGTGATATATTGATGTTTATAATTGATGATGTTATTTTATTGTAGTTGAAGTAAGGAAATAAGATTGAGATTATTGGGGATGGTAATTTTGTAATAGGGGGTAGTGTAATGTAGGAGTCCGCAACAAATATGGTTGGGACGGGAAGGGACTGATTTAGGGGGAAGGGGTCGCCTTAGGTAGAATCCAGGGGACAGATTAATGGAAATGAGTTTTGGGGGGGGGAAACACGTATCCTAAGTACAAAGGGTTAGAGTATTTTTTTTATATATATAGAGAGAAGGTGGCGATTTGAGTTTAATGATAAGTTGGGGTTTAGAGAGTGTTTTGATAGATATTTTGATAGAGATGGGTGTCCTGATAGTTGAAGTTATTAGTGGTTAGAGTCAGAGAGAGGTAAAGATGATATATGTATAAAGGTCAAGTAGTAAATTAAATTGTTATAAATATTTAAATCACCTACAGAAATGGAGAATAAGATTGTTAAATAAAGAACCAGATGTATAGTAAGAACATGAAATTTTTAGTTGCAACCAGTGACAAATTTTGATAGAATGTGGAAATGTAAAGTTGTCAAGTTTATTTGAATAATTTAAATGTCAATTTGATTATCATTTATAACGATGTTTTGTTAATTTTAAATGTTTTATTTTATTATGTTTTTGTGTTTCAAGTTAGAATGTTACAGATGTTAAATGTATTTTCAGATAGAACTTGTACATAACGTATGTGGGTCAAGGTTTTTGGACTTGACCTAGTTTGGATCAGCTGACAGTGAGGTCATGTCATATAAGTTAATAGTAAGGAAGTTGATTCAGCTTGTGGGTTTTGATCAATTTAAACAAATTCTAAATAATTTCCGTATAAAAAAAAACAATATTTTAATAAATTCAAATTTTTGAATTTAAAATTTTTTGGAAAATATTTTCTTAAAAAAAAAAAAAATTTTTTTTTTTTGATTTCACGCCTGCCAGCTAATGGGTATTTTAAGCTTTGATTATTTTATTGTTTGTGTACTAACCATGTTTAGTTTTATTGAATTATTTTATTGAATTGTATTGTTAGACTCTAGGTAATCCATGGTAGGTTAAGGCTGTTCTTAATTGTAAGAAATGTCTAAATTGATTTATTTTAAATAACAGAAAAAACCAATGAAGAGAATAATTCAAAATAGATACAAAATTTGTGATTTGATTTTAAATGAAAACAACCAATGAGTTGTAAATTAAACAAATTTTAAAGAATTTTTCAATTTATAATATGTAATGTGAGTGTGTGTGAGCCCAGTATCTGCTAAAGGCAGCCCAGCTTGCATATGAGGGGAACCATATCGGTTGAGGATCTGGCATAATCTAAGCCAGGGATTGAGGATTTTTGGGGTCGCATGGTAGAAGGCGAGGTGCGCTGTGGTGCGTGTCTGTTCGATTTTTCGGTGTTGGGATCTCTTACAGAGAAGTCCAGTGATCTCGTTCAGATGCAGCCATAGTCGCCGAGCCAGGGGGGTCGTTTACCCATGCAGAGTAAGAACAAAGGGGGGTTGTTGGCACCAGTTCCTCACCGGTCCTCTTAGGGGTTTTATCAATGAGATTTCTTCTGTTCTGACAGAAGACTTCTCATGGGGGGGGGGTATTGTAACGTGTCAAAAATGGGGTATTTTATTTTATTTCATTTTCGGGGTTTCATAAAAATATTGTGCAAGTTTGAATTCCATTGTAACAGACCACGTGTATGGAACAGTGTTGAAACGCAGCAGCAACGTAATATTCCGTTGCGAAATCAGTTGAAGTATGTGGCCACCTCAGATTTCTCAGAACTTTGTTTGAATGTGACAGCGCACGCACGCGCGACACAGGTATACGCTTGGAGTGATGCTACCGTCCAAAAACCAAGATGTCAGGAAACCAATGTTATGCAGTCTCATTTACCATGAGGCCGGATGTGAAGACTTAAGGACCACCTCTTTAGCGACGTCAGACCAGAAGTGCCTAAATATCATCGGCACACACTTCCGAAACAACCACTATGTAGCATGTGCCTAGCCAATAAACCGCAACAAATCAACTATGAACGTCAACGAAATCCGTTGGCTGTGAACAGCAGCTTCCTCCCGCTCGCAAGGGACGCTTCCCAGTCCTTCTCTGATTGTGTCGGCCGACACAGAGCCAAATTAGGCTCTTTACAAAACTTCATATTTTACCGGTAATAAAGTGATACAACAGTTAAAAATACGTGACCGCGGTCGAGAATACAGGGAAGAACAGATCGAGTGTTATTTCGGACATGAATATTAACTAAAAAGAGTCTCCATGAGTGCGAACGAAAACCACGTTGCCGGCGGGGGGATATTCCAAAAAATGTTAAGGGTTTTATAATTTTCTGTGTGTTTGTGAGAGTGTAAAAAATTGCAGGCTGGGCTCGGTCTGAGTATGTGTAACAAGTAAGGTAAGATACTAATTTAAGCTAATATGTAGCAGATGATAAGCGAACAAAGAAAACTGTAATTTGATCTATAAAACAAGGAACTAAAATTTTGAACAAAATTTAAAATGAGTCTGAATTATTAAATTATCAATTCTCTTCAAAAATTGTGTCGAATTAGTTATTTCGATTACCTTTAACACAGGTTTGCATCTGACGTACATGTGATCGAATTCTGGACCCAAATAGAAGCTTTACAGGTAGGTGAAAAATAAATTTATATTTTGCTATCTATATATATTTAAAATGTATTTGAACATAACAATATGTTATTAATTGACCATTGTAGAGCTGTTGTTGAACTCAGTAATTGATTACGAATTAATTTCATTTTATGTGTTATCCATAGGTCACGATAAAGCTTTTGTTAGATTTTATAAAATTATTTATCTGTATACATGTAATTAGATAATAAGGTGATTATAATTGTAAACTTGGACAAAAGGCTATAATTGTTAACGGGAGACAAAAGAGTTTAATACCACCATGTCATAAATAGATAAAAGATTCTATAATATTGCAGATAGTAACAAGTTAAATTCAGAAGTAGATCTTGAAGTGAAAAGCTGTTGTAATGTCTGTGACACAATGCAGTTCTTGAGCACAGTGGTGAAATTTTGTTTGGAAATATTTGTTTCGTTGTCTTGACCTTGAGCTCATTATAACACTCATGTTGATTCACACTACACGTGGTAAGCCTGTGCAGCTGGCTAATGGTGCAAAATATGATGGACTTTTATAGGTACAAACATGAAATTTTTAAATTTTAAGTTGTACGTAATAAGATGGGTAAGGTTTTTGAAGAGCATTTTAAGAAAAAAAATTCAGGCAATAACAAATGTATGGTGAGTTTATATTTGAATTTATGATGCAATGGTAGTCAACTATAAAATTGATTCTTTGTTATAGTATGATTTTTTTAATCACTTGCAGGATCCTTTTGGTGAGAAACGTGGTATCTTTCAATACAAACAGGTTCTAAATCGACTTCAAACAATCTGTGCAAGGCTTAAGGAAAGCAATGAAGGTGGCAGTGATGATAGTTCAAGCCAAGAATCGATTGACTAAACAATCTACACAAGTACATATATATATATATATTCTTTGTTATTATACTAATATTTAAAGTTTTATGTTTTTTATAATTGAATTAGCTAGTTTTTTATACAGAATAAAATTTAAAAATTTATTTGAGCACAAAGTATTTTAATTACAGAATAAAATGTTGTTTAAAGCTCATGATCAATAAACAATATATTCAGCAATAGGGCCAATACCAATGATTATAATAATTTGTGTATCAAAATTATATAAGGAATTATTTTTTTTTATTTTACCTTTTTCAGAAAATGAAGTCATATGAGGAGCATCACATTAAATTTATTAAAAGAACACACACACACACACACACACACACACACACACACACACACACACACACACACACACACACACACACACACACACACACACACACACACACACACACAATATGACCATTGTACAATTTTTATTTGACCTGTATGTATTCTTGAAAATGCATATAAACTGAAAACAATACCTGACGTGTCAGTACTGACAATTCTTAAAAGTATTATTTGTTGTGTTTTAAGTGATAGTTTTTATGTGTTTTGGTTTCAAAAACCACAGGAGATGTTAACACTGTGATGCAAGTTTGTTGATTGTTAAACATGTTGTAAGGTTATTGTTTTGATCACTGCTGGTTGGTGATTATGCATATTTTTATACAAATATGTGTGTCTTTTATGCTTTGGAGTTTATGCAAAAATATTCATTTACGAATAGTAATTAATCACTTATAACATTTTCTTCTTGTAGAAAGTATTTTTTTGAATGTCCAAAATGCAATTTATTGTACATATCTTCTAGTGATATATTTGTGTATAACTACATTTTGTCATTTGCTTACCATATAAAAAAAATTGAATGTGTTGCTTTATTCTCTTGAGTGGCACATGTTCAGTAACAAAAGTGAAGGTTTGAGACACTCACAGAAATGGAAGTTTGAGATTACCACAATTAAAAAACAAAAATTTGCTAAAAAGTCACATTCACAAAGAATTTTCTTTTCCTTTAACACTTACCTGGCTGAGCGATTCTGGGTCTGTCCATCCGTCATGTCTGGCCATTTTTTACACATTTTGACATAGTACATAATCAACAATTATACTTATAAGTAATTCAAGCTTTACTTTTTTTGTAAATTCAGCTATTCTCTGAAACACTATATAAAAGTGAAACTTGTATTTTAAATAACATTTTTTTCTATGTCATTATAAAGTTGCCATGTTTTTGCAAATAAAAAAAGTTGATACATTATTACAATTAGGCTATAACACAACATATTGCCACAAAAAAACCGAAACTTGTCTTCTGAATGTTCACTAATATTGTTAGTACACTATATACACAACTTTGTTTACATTCAATAAAATTTTTCTTTGGTATGGTATGTTTTGAAGCACTTACACATTCGACTACAAAACCATTTACCGAACACAAAGCATATGTGAATGGAAATGTATATACTTCTGCAATCTAGGTGCAAAATTGTGAACTAGTAATGTCATTCTTTATAGTTACATGTTTAGATATTCTCTAAAAGCGTAAGTCAGTGGCTTTTGTCATGTAAAACAGTGCTATATGCGAAGACATACACTTACGTCTCTCGTAAAAACTCGGAAGTTACATAAGCTGTACATGGACGTCTTTCGTCAGCAAAGTGTTAACGTTGTGTACACTACGTAACAATTAAAATAGTGTAGCATCTCATTTGTAGGGCAGAAACCTTGTACGGATGGAGTTCTGAAAAAAGCAATTGTAGGTGCAGTGGTTTTTGTGTAAAACGTGGTTGAAGCGCTTACTCTTTGCGCGTGCGTGAATCTGCACAGTGTACAGTCACGTTGCTATCAGAGTCCATTGTTCAGTTCTTATAAATGTTAATCATATGGTGATATTGAAACTTAAATGTACTAGGAATTATTTTTGTGTGTGTAGAGCATGGTAGGTATCTGAATAACATAGATGAATAAATGTAATACGGAGTGTGATTATATTTATAGGCGTGTTAATAAAAATTGTTACAGTTGATTACTATGACATTTCATGACTTATTATAATGTTTTATCATTGTATTTAAGCTGTTATTCTCACAGTATTATTTACTTATTTCAGGAGAATGTAAAACTGTTTAGTTATTTGACGAAATACTGACAAAATAAAAAAAAATCATATGTTCTTTTTATACTTGTTGTTCATATGAAAAATGTACAGTTATGTTAATTAATGGTTAAAAAAAAAGAGTTCATTTTGAAAATTTTATCATGCACTGACACCATATTAGTTCATGTCTTGTAAACCCGGTAAAGTGTTCTATAAAATGGTTAAAAATTGTAGATACAGAATATAAAGTATTACATAAAACTGAATGTATTTGATTCATAATTTATTTGCTAGCGTGAACTAGAAATTTTTCATTTCTTTTTGTTGTGAAATTATATTTAGGAGTTTCAGAAATACTTTTGAGAATGTACAATGCACAAATACATAATACAGTAAACCCTCGATTTAACGGACCTCGGTTTAACGAACTTCGGATTTAACGGACAGAATTTGACAGACATCACGGAAAAAACCATCAAAGCATGATAATGTTTTTAGGCTTTTGAAATGTATAATGTGCATAAACTGCAGACTCTCCTGTTCTGGCAATATTGCTTGGCTATCGCAGCATTCTTTCGTTCCTTTTCTTCTTGTTTCTTGTTTTGGAACACGCAGATTTTCTCATCTTCAATTGTATTTGATGAGAACGGAGTATTCATCAAGAATTCATTTAATTCTTTGCGATCCCTGTCTTTGTGTTGTCGTTGATGCAGGCGTCGCACACGTTCAGTGGAAGACATCACGACGACTAACACCGAACAATATACACTGATATGCATCTTATTTCACTGTGAAATATTCGTCCATCGGCTAATACAGCAAGCATTACAGTGGCATGTAATTTTTCATTTCACGTAATCAATGTGTTCAAGTGAATAATTATGCTTCTTGCGTAAATGAATGACAAACCGCTGATACTGTAGGAGTTTTTCTTCATAATCACTCGGTAGTTTTAGCGCGAGTGATGTACGTCATTTAAGCGCAAATCCATTTCGCCGCATCATTCGTCTTATACACCCGAAGCTGGCTTTGAAACCGGAGACTTTTAATTCTTCTGCGATTTCTAAAGCTTTTAATTTTAAAACATGTCTAGTGACTGGGAGTCCTTGCCTTCTTAAAAGCCGTACATATTCACAGACGCTGGACTCTACTGCTACAAAATGCCCAACTTGAGGTCCCGCGAATGCTCGTCGCGCAGTATTTGCATTTGAAAGTCGTTCCTTCTGTTTTCTCCATCGTTGAATACAGGATTCATCAATATCGAATTTCCTTGCAGCTTCGATATTGCATGTTTTTCTACATTTTGTATCACAATTAATTTATAATTCGCATCGTACGGGTTACGTTTAATTTGATTTGACTGCGTGCCTATAGTCTCCACAATATCACCCATACCGCAAACGCACTACAAAAATGCCAAATGAAAACAGAGTACAGATAAGCGATGTTGTCACTGTTACAATAGAAAACCACACTGGCAGTTTACCCATTATTTAGAAACATGTTACTGCACACACACTTACACTTTATCTTCCTATTCTTTCTTCAGTTTGCTGTTAAAACATTCGGTTGTAGTCATAAATCATAACGCCAGAGTTAACTACAGCCAGGCAAACTGCTGTTGCTTAGGCAGTAAACAACTCATAGATACCAAAAGCGTTCGTCCCGCCAGAAGTCAGGTATAACTTCGAATTTCGTTAGCGCGCGAATGCAAGACGCAGGCCAAATTAGCGACCATGTTTTTAGGAGAAAAAGTGCAGCTTGTATTCGGAACAATACGGTATTTGCATGATATTAATAGTATTAAATTTTCAAGTGTTATAGGTCTATTTGACTTAAATATATCCTCAACAAAACAAAATTTGCGATTTAACGGACTTTTGATTTTACGGACACCCCTCAGCCCCAATTAGTCCATTAAATCGAGGGTTTACTATATGTACTTCAAAACAATGTGATCACAACATACCTACACGCTTGTGGTATGGTGTGGTGTAGGTGTGAAATTCCAGATATGATTGCCATGTTTAGGTCTGCGGGGGCACAGTTTGAACTCTCGTTGTACAGGAATTAAATAAGCAGTTATGTTAATAAATATAAATTAAAATTAATTGAAATGATTCTTTCTTTAATAAATTACAATAATTTTTATAGAAGTTATTTTAACTTTTTGTGCACCAGAATTCATGTATTTTTAATTTAAAATTACTTCTATATAGCTGTGCACTAACTTCAACAGAAGCAGATGAACTAATTTTATACAAAAACCATAAACCCAGGAAAACGTTTGTCCCAACAATTTTTCTGAACAGTATTTACTCTATAAATAGAACATATGCTTTTTATTGTACATGTTTTTGAAAAAAAAAACATTAAAAATTTTTTTTTCAGACTGATTATCACTGCCATATAAACTTATTCTTATTTAAGAGACATTAACCTAGCAACTTGCCAATTTCATTTAGTCAAGAAAGACTAAAACTTATAGGTGTGGTTAAAACTTTTACTGGCTATTATTTCAGTGTGTTACAGTACAACAAACCGATAATTAATTCTCATTTCTGACAAAGCTTCTCACAAATTGTATGACCTCTTTTATACACATCTTCAATAAACCTTACAAAAAGGATAAATTGGGTTAGGGTAAGCCACTGTTAAGGCAGAACACTGACATGTTCTTTTAGGCAATGCAAAAAATGGTATGAGTTTATTATAGGTTTAAATTATTCCTTAGGCTTTCACGGCCGGTTGAATTATGTAAGATATCGGGGCTGTTTGGCCGTGGTCCCTGGTTTAAAACAAAACCAAAAGTTTCGGCAGCTCCACTGGCTGCCATCATCAGTCGTATAAAATTTTCTGCACTTTGGGTGTCTACGTGCAGGCCCACAGTACTGTGGTATAGACTCATAGGTGGTTATTATAGGTTTGATTTGTTGTAAGTTTGAATTATTTGTTATTGTTGAACCTCTGATTGCTTTGTGCCGTAGGAGACCTGTTGGTGTTTCCATCATTATCAGTGTCTACATCATTATGTCTCTAACTTGGACATCACGTTGGAGTAGATAATGGTGGAGATATTGAAAGGCTTTTTCCAGTATGAACCAGTTAGTGGTTGGGAGCTACAGTGAGTTGGAATTATGAAAACTGCTAAGAAAATTGTGAGTGACAAGAAAAATAGTTTCGTTTTTCCCTGATCATAATAATGATCTTTGAATTAAGTATGAATTTTTGTCACAAAGTCATTAAAAGAAAACAATTATAGCATTTCTAAACACAAGTAGTAATTAAATTAAATACTTAAATCCAAAGTTTCATTAAAACAAGTATTGAGAACAAGCTTGCCCATTACTTTCTTGAAAATTCAATTAATGTCACTGTATGTGAAGTATTAATTTAATGTTGAAATTTTCTAATTTAATGTTATAAAAACTTTTCATTTGCAAAAATTAATTTATTATAACTGTTTCAGTGAAATAAATCAGTTCATTCTGGAAGCATTCAAAGTAGAAATTCAGTTTGATACATTTTCAAAATCAGAGCTACCAGAAATAATATATGAAGATATATGAGCAATATATGTATTTTTGACATTAAATATCTTGTGACATTATTAATACCACTTTAATAGTAGAGCAAATTTCTTTTTGTCTTTTTTAAGAAACTTAAATTCACTGTGTGTAATCAATAAACTTGTAATCAGTGGTCATAATATTGATCATAACAATACTTAAAAAAGGCAATAGCACTCTTAGAGTATTTGTAATTGTTTACCAGCAAATTACAGAAAAAAAAAAACAGTTTTTGAAACCAAAGCTCTTTTGTGTTGGAAATCAACAAGGCTGACCCACACACTTGTGTGATTAACCGGTTGTGTGTTAAAAACAAAATTGAGCAAATTAAGTGTGATTGAGATTTTGAAACTATGTATTGCCATCAAGTTGCTTAAAGTGCTTTATATCAGATGAATGTTGTGACAAGAAACGAAGTAAGATACAGTTTTGAATTTTAACTAATAATGAACTAAAAAGAGAAGTATTGTAACAAGCTTTGAACAGGTTTATGGGAATGTAGATGACAGATCTTTAATTTTTTTTAGCATCATGAGAAGTTGTTTTAAGTTGTTAGTCGTGTATAGTGTATAATATTAAGTTGTATTAGCTGCTTTGAAACCTGACAGACTAGGAAGATTAAATAAGAAATAATATTACTGTTTGGTCAATTGTAGTTTTCCCCCAAACAGTTATCAAAAAAACGGATAACGAAAATTTTCTCATATGAAATAATATATTTTTACAAACAAAATTATCACTGTTACACACCACTATAGAAAAATTATTCCGATTAGCGATTTCAAGCTCCTCAGTTCATTGTCAGATCGGAAATGATCAGTTCTCATTTCTGATCTGATCAGATTTCCGATCTGATCAGACTTCCTATCTGACGATGAGCTGAGAAGCTTGAAAGCGCTAATCGGAATAATTTTTCTATAGTGGTGTGCAACAGCGATAATTCTGTTTGTGATTATAACCACTAACACAACTTTTTTAATTAAAAATATATTTTTACATTACAAAAACAAGTTTATGCACGCTATACGAGGCAAGTCAAAAAGTAACCTTAATTATTTTTTATTGACAAAATGCAAATGAATGAAAAGTTTCATTACTTTTCAGAGTAATTTTCTGGCACATTCAATGAATTTGTACCAGTGCTTTGATTTCATGAGAACAAATTCTTTTGATTGACTGCACAGCCATGCATGCACTGCTGTTTTCTTCATCTTGTCATCCATAGAAAATATCTAGCCACTAAGAGTCTTCTTAAGTGGATAAAGGATATGATCATTACTCGGTGCGTGGTCTGGTGAATAGGTGAATGGGTGGGGGGTGGGGTGGAAGACACTGGAATGGAGATTTTTGACCGTGTGTGCGACTGTCCATTGCCATGCTGTAACAGCATGCTAGAACTGAGCAAACCATGACATTTAGACCTTATTGTGGGTTTCAAATGCTTCTGAAAGAGGTTACAATATGACTCACTGTTCACTGTTGGTCCTCTGGCCATATAATGTTCCAGAATTATACCCTTATGGTCCCAAAAAAGTGTGAGCATTACTTTGCCTGCTGACAGACTTGTGTGCAACATTTTTGATTTTGGTGATATTGATTCCTTGCTTGCTCACTTGACTTCTGGATAAAAATAAAGCCGTGGTTCATTGCTACTAACTGGGCATAGCAAAAAGTCATCTTCAGCTTCATACCATTGTAACAATGCTGAACAAGCATCCATACAATGGTCTTTCATTTTGTGGGTTAGGTGCTTCAGTGTCTTCACTGATGATTTTATGTGCTGAACACTGTTTCAACCATCTCATCGACTGTGACTCATCTTTTGTCTCTGATAACTTGTATCACAGCAGTAGCAGCGTAGTTGCTATTGAGTGCTGCATCAGTCACATTTGTCATACCACTTTTGAATTTACTGTGCTGTTCATAACTTGTAATGATAAATGACTCTGCACTGCTTTTTCATTCTTTGATGGATATCAACTGGATGAAATACTCAAACTCTTAACTACTTTTCTGTTTCACTACTCAAAAAAAAATGTATCAGCTTATGCTGCTTGTCTTTGAAACATCTACATAAAGGCACTGCAGTTGTTGTTATGGTCTGCTGATGTCATGATGGATGTGACAGCTGCTGTACCTGTATGTGCCGATTCTGTATGCTTGAAGACACAATCATATCAGATCACAACATGATTAAACATTTTTAAGATCATATTAAGGTTACTTTTAACTTCCTCTTGTCAAACAGTTTAGATGAAACAGCACAGTACGTATGTCACATATATTCAAACAGAAGTATCATAAGTGTAAATGTTGTTACTGGGCAGTGATAGTTTAGATGTAATTTGAGTGGGCTATAATTCCGTTTCTATTACGAGAGTGAATTGATCAAAGAGGCATTAAGAAAAGCAGAGAGAGAAAATGTCGTAGTGAGAGTGTACTGTAATGTAGAGGTTCTCAGACTTTTTATCCCTATACCCCCTCCACGGTGCTTCACACAGTTCAAAACTATCCACTTGGATAGAATAAATGTTTTTTTTTTAAATTGTATTTAACATGTTAAAACTTGTCTGTAAGACCAACCATCGACTTATCTCTAATACCTCTTAATACTAAATACATATCAGCCAAATTAAGTCCAATGACATCCTTTAGTTAGTTCTGGTGTTCTTAACTAAACACTCTCACAATGCTCTGCTTTTATAACTCAAAACACTACACAAGTTCAAATGGCTTTGTTCTCTTCAGTCTTCGGAACATGTGTTGATTGTCCAGCAGCTGAAGAACTTCTGCATTTTCGTGGAGGTGAAGCCTTTCTTCATGCTTCTTCAAACCTTTTAATCTCTTCTTTAATTGTTCGAATACCTAGATCTCTGTGGATATCGGCGTTTCTAACATACCATGGTGCATTCACCATGGTCTGCAAAACTTTGTTTTGGAATGTTTGTATTATCCTGATGTTACTATCTTTCACAAACCCCCAGAGTTGAATGCCATACAGCCAGGTGGGTTTAATTATCTAATTATAGATCAGAGTTTTACTGTATAAAGACGGGTTGGAATGTTTTCCTATGAGCCATTTATATTGACGGAATTTTATGTTAAGTTTCTCTTTTTTCTTTTTTACATGCTCTTTCCATCTCAGTTTGGTATCCAATGTCATACCCAGGTATTTGGCTTTGTTTTCATAAGGAGCTACCGTTCCATTTATGACCAATGATGGAAGATTATTCAATCTTTTATAGAATAAATCTGATAAAAAATTTTGTACACTACACTGGTTGCCTCTAGTCAACATACAATTTTTTTTTAACTACTTACTATAGATTGAGGTAACAACAATTTAATGTCTAACAACTTTTGTGCACCTTTTTTAAGAAGTATTATTATTTATTGATAGAAGAATTTAGAATTGACATCTAACAGGGAAATAAGTGTAAACCTAGAAAAAAATTTACTAGTGCATGACTTCCCAAATTCAGTAAGAAGGAAAATTTTGTATTAATTACATGGAATTTCTCATTTATATATTAAGATTAATTTGTAATTTTTAAAGAAGTTGTGCATTTAAGTTTATTTGATGACTATTATTGTAGGCATAATATTATATATGTTAAAAAACTGTAAAATTGAATTCTAAAACTAGAGTTCTAAACTGTTAAAGAAAATTCTGTTAATAATGCTGTTAGATTGTAATAGAGTTATAATAAATCGTATTGCTGCCTGAAAAATAAATTAAGCCTTCAGCTGCGACAAGGTCTTTCAATTTCTCGGTTCTGTAATCATGTAATACTACAGTATATGGTATATATTTTTTTTTCATTAAAGCGTAAATTTTAGTGTGAAAAGTTGCATGCACATAGAGGTTTGATTATTCGTGTTCAGTAACGCAGTGTGAAAATGGCTGTAGTACTTATGTGCTGTCGCTCAGTACAATTTGTTATAAATACAACCTAGTACAGTGTGGTTAGTGTAATAATTTTTCATACATTTGTACACTGTGTGATGTGGCATTCATAAAAAAATTAGTCAACAATTATAATATAGGTTTTGAGTATGTGCTTAAACATTTGAAAATGGCTTTTCAGTAAAGAAGTTCCAAAGATGAAGAAGTTGCTGGAGCCAGCAGAAGTGGTCAGTGTATATAAGTTGATTCACAAATAAAACAAAAAGATTGACTATAAAAAACAGTTAAGTGTACCCTCATTTTGGCAGTACCATACAAATTGTCAAACATATCATATATTCACTTTGAAAAATAGTTGTTTGTTAATAATTTTTGAATATTTGGAAGTCTATTTTTATAGTATAACATTTTTGTTTAAAAAGAGACGTAAGCCATGTGAAATTTTTGGTGATAAAAAAATTAAAAATTAAGAACTGTAAAGCAACTTGTTTGATGGTATTAAAGTTTCTCTGTCAAAAATTAAAAGTAAAAATTCTCTTGAAAAAAAAAAAAATTTAGAATAAAAAGTTTAGTTTGTGTTGTAACTTTATTTTTGTTTTAAATATGAATCATGCATATAAAAAGTTTAATGATAAAAATGTAATAAACATACAGTTTTATTTCCATACGCAATGAAATATCCAAGCTCCTATTATAATAATGATAGTAACAATAAGATAACTTTCAGTTGTATGAGCTTTTAAGACGCTGTGCAGAAAAAATAAACTTCGTTGGTATCATATTTGTTTAATCTTCCTTGCATGAGTAAAATCATGAATAAGAAACGTAATAAGATTATTGTAAATATTTGGAAATGAATATGTCTGAGTGCAAGTGTGATCCGGCGTGTAGTTGTTTTTGATCTTTGGTGATGTTTAAATGACACAATTATCTCTTTTGGACAAAAAGTTCTCACATATATTACAAGCGCAAAAGTATTGTTACATGTTGTATAAGTAACATTTAATTGTTGATTGGGTTTGATATCCTAATGCTTTGTCTTCCTTAAATCTTTCAATAAATAATTGTATATATAACTGTGCCATTAAAGGAGATTTGTTTCTGTTGAAGTGAGATACAGTCTATTTTTTCTCAATGTGGCATGTGAATGTTCACTGTATTTATATAGTATATGTTGATATTGCACTCTCTCTCTTATTTATATGTTAATATAAGTTTATAAGTTTGTGTTAATAAATATTTATATGGTTCTTGAGTATACTGGTTTAAATTACCTTTTAAAATAATAGTCAACATTTTTTTTTCACTCCTGTGTACAGTTAGTGATATCAGATAGTCAATTCTTGCATTCTCTGAATTAGTTATATGACTGCCATGAACTAGAAGTATAGGTTGTAAATTTAAGCAAAAGTTTATGAAGAATAATTATACTAACCAGCATCCTTTTGAAATTTCAATAGTGGATTATAAATTTCTATGATAACTTTATGAATTGAGTACAATACAACTTAAATATTGACAATAGTTTAATATGAACAATAATTATGTAGATTTGTTAATTGAAATTGGCTTTTAGCAATCCATTTGAAGGGAGCCTGTAAGTTTTGTTTAATAAACATATCGTTAGCCAGCATGTTTTTGTAAACTGGTGCATCTGAAGGTTCCATAACATAATTAATTCCATAAATTAAAATGCACACACACACACATTTAAAATATGTCTAATAAATGTAAATTTGATATATTTAATGACAATAAACGTAATTGCAAGTTGACAACAAAAATAAATAAATGTTTAACAATTCATTAATTAAAATTTATTTTAGTTTAGTGACTTTTAGCTAACTAAATTGTTAGTAATTATATTTAATGTTCCATGATTACTGAAATCCTTTATTCTTTGTATAATCGCTACATCATTTGTAAATGCGGAAGTTACCCTGTTAATTTAGTCCAAAAATGATGGTTTGAGCTATCAAAAGATATGTACCACCTCTGCCCCAGTTTCTGTCCAGCAAGAACCAGTTATTTATAAAGAAACGTGTGATGTCATTAATTGAATTGTCATTTAGAGTAAACCCTCGATTTAACGGACCTCGGTTTAACGGACTTCAGATTTAACGGACAGAATTTGAAAAAAAAACAATGTTTTTAGGCTTTTGAAACGTATAATGTGCATAAACTGCAGAGTCTCCTGTCCTGGCGATATTGCTTGGCTATTGCAGCATTCTTTCGTTTCTTTTCTTCTTGTTTCTTGTTTTGAAACACGCAAATTTTCTCATCTTCAATATTGTATTTGATGAGAACGGAGTATTCATCAAGAATTCATTTAATTCTTCATGATCCCTGTCTTTGCGTTGTCGTTGACGCATGCGTCGCACATGTTCAGTGGAAGACATCACGACGACTAACACTGAACAGTATACACTGATCAATATAATATCTTATTTCACTGTGAAATATTCGTCCATTGGCTAATACAGCAAGCATTACACTGGCACGTAATTTTTCATTTCCCGTAATCTTTATTGTTACAGATTTGGTTCCCTTTTGGTCCACCGTAAATATATGTAAATAAAAAATACGGGCGTTTCATCGGCATTTCCCATGTGTTCAAGTGAATAATTATGCTTCTTGCGTAAATGAATGACAAATCGCTGATACTGTAGGAGTTTTTCTTCATAGTCACTCGGTAGTTTTAGCGCGAGTGATGTACGTCATTTAAGCGCAAATCCATTTCGCTGCATCATTTGTCTTATACACCCAAAGCTGTCTTTGAAACCGGAGACTTTTAATTCTTCTGCGATTTCTAAAGCTTTTAATTTTAAAACATGTCTAGTGACAGGGAGTCCTTGCCTTCTTAAAAGCCGTACGTATTCACTGACGCTGGACTCTACTGCTACAAAACGCCCAACTTGAGGTCCCGCGAATGCTCGTCGCGCAGTATTTGCATTTAAAAGTCGTTCCTTCTGTTTTCTCCATCGTCGAATACAGGATTCATCAATATCGAATTTCCTTGCGGCTTCGCGATTGCATGTTTTTTCTACATTTTGTATCACAATTAATTTATAATTCGCATCGTACGGGTTACGTTTAATTTGATTTGACTGCGTGCCTTTAGTCTCCACAATATCACTCATACTGCAAACGCACTACAAAAATGCCGAATGAAAACAAAGTACAGATAAGCGATGTTGTCGCTGTTACAATAGAAAACCACACTGGCAGTTTACCCGTTATTTAGAAACATGTTACTCACACCCCCTCTACTCATCCTTTGTCTTGCTGCCTACAGAAGGATGCGAGCATGCGCACGCACTTACACTTTATCTTCCTATTCTTTCTTCAGTTTGCTGTTAAAACATTCGGTTGTAGTCATAAATCATAACGCCAGAGTTAACTATAGCCGGGCAAACTGCTGTTCCTTAGGCAGTAAACAACTCATAGATACCAAAAGCGTTTGTCCCGCCAGAAGTCAGGTATAACTTCGAATTTCGTTAGCGCACGAATGCAAACCGCAGGCCAAATTAGCGACCATGTTTTTAGGAGAAAAAGTGCAGCTTGTATTCAGAACAATACGGTATTTGCATGATATTAATAGTATTAAAATTTCAAGTGTTTAGGCCTATTTGACTTAAATATATCCTCAAAAAACAAAATTTGCGATTTAACGGACTTTCGATTTTACGGACACCCCTCAGCCCCAATTAGTCTGTTAAATCGAGGGTTTACTGTATAAGGAAGTAATTTATTTGTAAATAAAGAAAATTGGTTATTCCTAAGAAAACATTGATAAAAGCATTACTATTAGTGAGGAATGATGGAACATAAATTATAATTGGTGAGTTTCAAGATAAGTGATATCATATAATTAGTGGTTAGTGAATCATTAAAATGTTTGCTTGTGTATTCTATTTCAACACATCACAATAAGTGGAAAGGGATATTTCAAGGGATAAAGGGCCAAGTAGCAGCCCGTGGCCCAGGTTTGCCATGGCGCAACAATCTATATTTCATATTTCAAAGGATGTTTCTAGTAACATTTGCAAATCATAATAATGTGCAAATCCATATGTTTAATATTATAAAATTCCTTCTATAGGGTGATTCAAAAAAGACTTTACAACTTTGAAATCATATAGAAATTTGTTCAGCTGATGTATGGAGTCAGTTGAGGTGCCATTTTAAAGCAAAACACATCAAGTTTTTCATGAGTTATTTTAGTTTGATGTGACATTTCAGCCATTTGTGGTACGGCAGACATCTCATGTGAGTCAATTTCATTCCACACTTGAGCCACTGTCGGGTGTCACTTCTGCAACTGTGGCGTAGATGTGATTTCTCAGGTCAGGGAGATCAGCAGATAAATGTGGAACAAACAATCTTTAATGAAATCCGAAAAGAAAAAGTTAAGAGGGGTCAAATCTGGGGAGTGAAGTGGCCATGCAACAGGCCTTGTTTAACCAATCCAACGACCTGGTAAATCGCTTATCAAGGAAATCTTGTAGCTTTCGTGTAAGCTGAAGTGAGGCGGTGCCACATCTTTCTGGCAGTGAAGCCAGCGATTTTGGTCATCTTAGTCTAACTGTAGAATGTGGAAATTTTCAAGCCTGTCCAGATACACGATACCATTTATGTTTTTCTCCATAAAAATGAACAGGCCATACACTTTAAGTTTGCTGAGGGCACAAGAAACACTCACTTTTAGGCTGTCACACTCATGCTGCAATGTTTCATGTGCATTTTCACTATGTGAGTCAAACTTGATATGTTTTGCTTAAAAATGACATCTCAGCTGACTCTGTAAGTCAGCTCAGTAAATTTCTATATGCTTTGAACATTGTAAATTCCTTTTTGAATCACCCTGTATATAACATTTTTTCCTGATGTCCTGTGTAAAAGTATGAAGAGGCTCCACCTTAGTAACAAAAGATAAGATAACAGTTAAAGTTTGTGTTAAGAAAGTATCTTAATGAGTGTTGTAAACACTATATGTTATATAGTGTGTGAAGACTTAAAAAGTATGGCACTTAAAGTAAAGTTCCATATATCTGTATCATAACCATGAATTTGCTTTATTATCATAAAAGATGCATGGTTAGTTAAACATAGGAGCTACTGTAAAAAAAACAACAAGGCTGTACACGGCTTTCTTTTGTGTCATCGGTGATAAAATAAGATATAAAACATGAATGGTTTATATTTTGTGGAGCATAGATAGAAATATTAGGGAAAGTTGTGAACTTTTTTTTATTTTGGGGCAGTTTAGATTGAGTGGAAATGTCAATTATATTCACAATATGCACATTACATTTTTGTTACCACTCATATCACTTCCACTTGCAGAAAACAGGTGTACCATAACAATGCATTCAATATTATTTCAATAGAAAGAGACATTATTGAGGATTGAAGGTTATTAAAATTAAGACCTTTTTTGCTACAACATTTGCAGCTACCATTAACATGTGCAATAAAAATTTTTCATATATATTCTAAGCCAAAATTTGTAACTTTTATACAGCCACAATGATTGGAAATGTTTACTACTGTGAAAATACTGTTTATGCAAGTTTGTAAAGACAGGGCCCAATGTATCTATGTATATATCACTTATTTAGTTTTTTGAAATACTTGTGGATTGCTAAGAGCAGAGAATGCAGATCAATATTTTATTTTTATAATTAAATAAAAGTATTTTTCAGATATGCATATCTTCATAAATTAATTGTAAATATTGTATATTAGAATTATATCATTCCTGAGTTAAATGTTGAAATTTAGTTTTGTTATATTTAATGTAATAGTTTTAACAAAATAAAATTATGGTAAGTTGCTCGAAACCTACAGTGTCCTTAATTCATTTTATTCTTTTTCCTTGCTCTTTTTCTCATGTCTTGTAATTTTATTTTAAGTAAAAATATATGAGTAACTATATAAAACAGAAGTACATTAAGTGAATGTGTGTGCACACATGATAGAGTGAAGGAGGAGGCAGAGAGACCCTCTGCAACCACTTTCATGAGTATTGTTGAATTTTATATGCGTTTTCATTTATATATGGCTTGAGACAAGCATTCCCCCATGTTTATACTTAGAACAAATTAAATTATGAGGATAACCAGTATCGAACAAGAAGCTGAGAAAGTATTTTCAATATGAAGTAAGAAAGTTTAGAAATACATCTTCTTTTGTATCTTAGGGTGAAGATCTAATATTACTCTGTTTGTGACTAAACTGGTCACCTCTAAACCAATCACCTCACTTTTGCACTTTTCTTCATTCCATCAGTACATAAGAGGTGTGGCTATGAAATATTCAGACTGATTTTAACATTGAAAATGTTTATAAGGATGTGTCGCACATTTGAAAACGACCGCTGGTGCGTGATCGAAAATGGGAACCGGTGAGTTTCCATAGAAACTACTTCTTTGTTGTCAATAACGTAGTACACATATAAAACTTCGCTTATGAATGCGATTACATTTAACTTATAATCTGTACATTGGTAAATGAAGAATGAATTCATTTATTGGTGAATGAACATAAATATATATATATATATTTTTTAGATGTATTGAAGCATTTTCAATGTCCTTTGTGCATTGCATTTTTGCAATGCCTGTACATTTTTTTACAGCATTCTTGTAATATTGGTAACAGTGAGCAGTGTGGATCACTGACTTGTATATATAGTCCAGTCAAATTAGCTCGAAAATAAGCCTCAGACCAAACAAAATTGTAGACGGCTGAAACTTTGAGGACATCATCCCTACATGTCCTACTACAATTAAACAATAAGTTCACCCCTGTCATACACATCAAACGTAAAAAAAAAAGGAGAATATAAAAAATAACATTTTTTGTAGTTTTTTTTAAACAAGTGTAATGTAAATTTAATCGACACATTTAATTTTAATTTCTTGAGTGATTTTTATAAAGTAATGAAAAGTTAATAGAACCGTAAAATAAAATGTAAAATTATAGAGGGCGCAACCGTCCAGGCTAGAAAATGCGAACATTAAAAGCGAAAACGAAGGGTATCTTTGGGAATTTTTTTTAAACTATTAAATCTTTGGATTTGAAAACTTTTGCATCTTATTAACTATCAGTTAAAGTCTACAAAAACATTTTTATTTAATCATTAAACTCAATTAAATTTATTTTATAATTATAGCTAGAATTCTTCCTCTGAAAGTTCGTTGTCATCAGATTCAATATCTAGGTTAGTATTTTCATTCTCATCTTCATCGCTTATTTCCTCTGGCAATGATGGACTCACAATATTGTCTTCTGCTTCGTTTTCAATTACACAATTATTTTTAAAATTTTTGCATTTTTCACTTGTGCAACAACCACAAACGTCCGTAAATAAAAGCCCAGTAGTTTTGTAGGGACACTGTTTTGATGTGCAATCTTTTTTACAGTTACAAAATATCTTTTGAATTAAGTTTTTAGGGGCTACTGGTTTGGACATTCGAATTGGGGTAAGGATTTGTCCCCTTTTCCATCCCCAATCTTCAGCAGGTAAATCATTAGACTTTTGTACTTGTAGATACACTCTAAAAATGATATTTTACTGTACCTGAAGTTGGATGCAGAGATTCCAGTTTTACGTATTTTGCAAGAGTTTCCTTTTTCTTTGTACCTTGTTTAAACACAGATTTTTTAAAGCAGATGTACCTGTAGTCATCTAATGTTACTCCAGTTGGTTATTGTATAGGAAAGAAACGAAGTTTACTCCACTCTCGAAGATACATTCTTTCAATTGATTTTTTTATAGAAGTTTCCAATCGATTTTTTAAAAGTCTCATCATGACATTTTTCTCGAATTTCTTAAAAATGCTTATCTTGCCCTTTCGAAAAAAACAGGATGTATCGCAACCGGTTACTGCATGAAGAAATAATATATATTTCTTGCAAAAGGATAATTCATTGAGACTGTTTTGTGAATAATTAGTAGGCGGAGTTCCGTTTTTTCCTTATTTCAACATACACATTTCCTGTTCTTCCGGGATTAATGCTGATAGAAGAACCAAAATATCTGAGTCGCCAGCAACCATAACAGGTATTTTATTGGTAATTTGTGAAGCTGTCTTTACAATTAATAAGTCAGCATCATTTTCTGCTTGTATGACTGTAATGTTAGCATTTCTTAAATATTATATTAAATATTTAATGAAACGAATTTTATTCTGCTTGTCTGAGAGCAAAGTATCCTGTTGTACCGTACTACACATTTCCACATCCAAAAATAATGTCAGGGCATAAGTTTTTATTGGCGTGACATGTTTGTTCAGCGCCTTGTATGTTATCCAAATTATTTTCGTAGCCATCAAAAATCACAGTGACATTATTAGATTTGAAGTGTTTTTTAATATAAGCTATGTAGGAATTAAATATGTCATTAAACTGATCATTTTTATTCCAAGGCACGCGACGAAAGTAGGCTACATTTGCCGTCATCAAACTCAATTTTTTTCATTTTGGCACAAACCATATATTTTAGATTTATCAGTCTTATGTAGCGTACGTTGATCAAATAATGCCATTGGGTAAGGCGCAAGCTTGTAATACATGTAACTTTTAAATTCTTCCACAGTTCCCTCGCTAACATATATCTGTTGGAACAGAAGTGTTGGATCAGTAGGTATAATCTCGTCATCTACTACAATGAACTATTACCGCTAATTAATGGCAAGACTTTATCTTTGGGTTTGAATGATAAATCCTTGAATTTTTGCCCTTCCATTTTGCTTAACCCTATTTTACCAACCTCAAAAGCGTCACAACAATTTATATTTTCATTGCCAATTACACCAGTAAATATCGCCATTATTTCTTTTTGATGAGGAAAGAGTTCGTGAAGATTAAACCACTGAGTAATTTTTTTTATATCTTCTTGATCACGACTCTTACGGGCATCTCTTGCATCTACATACTGATCAGATGACGAAAATTTTATACCACAAAAACAGCACTCAATCTCATTACAAATATCGTACGTATATGGTAAACTTAAAATCTATTGATGTGTCGTGCTTTCTGATACGCCCCTACCAACTATTCCCCTGACCACTTTCATACTTCGCATGATATCTTGTTCAATGGTCACATCAGTAAATTTTCCGTACCAAAATTTGTAGGTTCACCTTGTAGTAGCTTATCCATTTTCAAGAAAATTTTGTAATTCCGTTATTTCCTGAGATTCGCATTCAGTTAATAAGTCCTCTTCTCATATAGAACGTATTCGCTCTTCGCCATTTTTAATAAATTCGGTCATTTGTTGAGTGTACATGTAAGCAGACTTTGTATATAGTTAAAATGCCCTGCAGCAAAAAAATATGGCATCATTTGTTTTAAATATAGTACAAATTTCACTCTTATTGCACGATTGTTATTAAAAACGCAAAATTAAAGAAATTTTAAGTATATTCTTAATTATAAATTTACACAAATAGCAAAATCAAGAAACACAATCACATCCTGTATTGTTTATTGTGCACTGAACGCTCCGTTTTGCTAGATCACATTATGCTTAGCCGATTTGTGCGCGCATACTCCCCCGAGTTGCCAGCCGATGGCAGATGTTCGAGTGCCGTACGTGCAAACGGCAGATGTACAGTTTTCAAAAGGTATTTTAAAAGGAACCCGGCTTCTCAGGTATACATCCTTACCGAAGATTGATAATGAGGGTATTGAATACTATATTCCAAAAGTATTAAATCTTAAAATTTAAAACAAAGCGTAAGAAGTAATAATGTGAAAAAAAGCACATTTTATGCAGTTACTTGTTCTATAATTATTTTTTTGATAATTAACAATTTAATTAAAATAATAATTACACATCTCAAAAGTAGACTCTTTAAGCTTTAAAATACATGCTTTATATTTATTTTAATTGGGACAAACTCTCATTGTTGTATATTGGTTTTAAGTTGTAATTTTATGCAAATTTACAGAAAATCGAAATTTTGCGATTTTCAGTCTTGTTTTTTAAAAACAGCTTTATATTTTAATTGGGACAAACTCTCATTGTTGTATATTGGTTTTAAGTTGTAATTTTATGCAAATTTACAGAAAATCGAAATTTTGCGATTTTTAGTCTTGTTTTTTAAAAACAGTAAATAATATCAACTTTTTATGTTTTGGATTCTCATATATATAGTATCAGTAATTAAAACCCACATTATCTTGTGAATAAAACTGTTACATTTTTAAATATTATTATTTGTAGGATAAAACGACACTTCGAAGCCATCATGTATATATAGTACCTAATATTGTAATGAAAAAATAAAGAACTATATAGGCGTATAGCTGCATCTTACTTTTAAACAAGAGCGTTTATTTTTTTTTAATTCGAACATTATTTTTGAAACTACAAGCGAATAACTGGTTGCGTGCCGTCTAAAACTTGTGCCAACTAACCCAACCCGCGCTCTCCGAGCAACAAATTACTCGTACACTTCAATATTTTTTTATGTAAAAACTATTAGCTGTAGAAAAAAATTCTTAAGACATTTTTTGTGAGAAATTTTCTCTACTGTACGGTGGTATTTTTTATTTTCACAGTATACGAATCGTTTAAAAGTTATTATCAAAAAACGGAATTTTTGAATTTTAAGGGTTGTTTAGGGGTGTTTTGACATAGGGCTGAGGGGTGAACAATATTTTAAAATAATGTTCTAGATTAAATTACTTTATTAAAAAAAGTCCCATCTTTCTACTATTTATTTCGATCTCCAACTCTAATTTGACTGGAGTAAATACTCTTCCTGCCATCTACAATTAAATTTTCAAGCACATGAAACCAGTTGTTTAGCTGTAGCATGTGTTTGAAACAGATTGTGAATCTGAGCTCTGTCAGATTAACATAAGTATTAACATGAAGCAGTATGTTAATATCAAATTTTTTTTAACGTTTTAAAAAATCTGCTACAGAAACATAACATTTGTTGATGGTGATGAGTGTTGATTGTTACCCAAGTTTTCTAATTGTTAAACAAAACTTTAAGCAGGAAGGGAATGATTGAAGACGATTTGTGATCTGGTCATCCTTTGCACATCAAAATCAGATTCTAACATTCCAAATGCCGGTGACATTTTTTGAAAACTTGTTGCCTGAGCCTTCCAGCAGTTCTGAATTGGCTAGCACTAATAATGAAACTGTTCAACAAATTTTACATGAAAATTTTAATGTGAAAAAGTGTGACCAAAAATGGTGACTGATGAAACTCGCCCAAGCATTTGTGCAGTTGTCTTAAAAAAAATGTAATAACTTGTTTTGAGTCATGGTTTTCTTCAGTATGACTCAGAATCAAAATGACAAATCATAGATTGACAGGTTCCCAATTCTACAAGACAAAAGAAAACATGGATAAACACATCAAAATTCACAGCAATGTTAATTGTTTTTCTATATTGGAAGAATTAATTATTTGCAATGATTGAATGCCTGGAATTTGGACTGTTAATTAGGCTTACTATAAGGTGGTCTTGTCTGGTTTTAATTAATGAATGAGAAGAAAGAGACCTGAAATATGGAATATCGATTATAATATTGTTGAAACATGTTTAAACATGTATCCAGTTGTTTTCCAGGCATGAATTCTCCATATGTGCGATGTGTGCGCTGCACGCGTCAAAATTATTGCTGTGAATAAATAATTTAAAACTCTACTTATGTTTCAAATGAAGATGTGTTATTGCAAGGAATGTGTGCGCTGGGAGCGGCCGCACCTCATGGCTATTGCTCAGGTAGCTGACTGGCGAGAAGTGCGTGCTAGACTTGTAGAGGGGAGCGGAGAGGTAAAGTGGGGGTGCATCAGTGTTAGCGTGCCTTGAGTGCGGCTTCAGTACCGGACCAACCAGGCATGCCGAGAGTTGTATGGTTTCTAAAGTTCTTTGAGATTTTCGAATAATTTCTGTTGATCATGATTCTGTTTTTGTGATGTGCTTCTAAATCATGGAAAATCGTAATTGTACAATTGATGACATTTTGAAAAATGGATTTTCATGTAGAAGTTTCGAAGAAAAACTTAAAATTGTTACAAATGGAAGACCGTGCCCTCCATTGCCTAATTTAACAACTAAACACAAGGGCAAAAAGGAAGAATACACTAGACACTTTTCAGTATCATCTTTCAACTCGATTCCATGGTTAACTGGCTGTGAGAAATTAAATAAATTATTTTGTTGGCCATGTATTCTTTTTTCCAAAGAAAAAAGTGTGTGGACGAAAACTGGATTTTCCGATCTCGGTCATTTATCCTCTGCACAGCAACGGCACGAAAGATCGCAGTCTCATGTAGAATCATTTCTTAAATGCAAGATGTTTGGAAAGCAGAGAATTGACGTTTTAATTGACTCCCAACATAAAGACAGTATCAGCAAACACAATGAGCTTGTTAAAAAAAATCGAGACATATTGAAGAGATTAATAGATGCTGTTTGTTATCTTGCAAAGCAGGAACTTCCTCTGAGAGGCCATGATGAATCAGCCGACTCATTAGACAAAGGAAATTACTGGGAGTTTCTTGAGGCACTCAGAGCATATGATCCTCTTTTAGACAACCATCTAAAAACAGCTACTGTGTTTCGAGGTACATCTCCAGCAATACAAAATGACATAATCCATGCTATATGGGATGTTATTATAGACAAAATAAAGGAAGAAGTTTCTTCAGCAACCTTCACTTCTATCATGCTGGACGAGTCGTCTGATATCTCATGTAAATCCCAACTTTCAACTGTGCTCTGGTTTGTTAAGGATGGTGCTGCTAGTGAACGATTTGTTGGATTTACTGACATAAGTTCAGATAGAACAGCTGAAGGACTACTTGCACATGTGACAAGTTTCATGGAAGAGTTTAATATCAGTGACAGATTGGTAGGGCAGACGTATGATGGTGCCGCAGTAATGAGCAGTCACTTGAACGGGCTTCAAGCTAAAGTTCTAGAATCTTACCCAAAGGCTCTCTTTACACATTGTTATGCCGATGTTTTAAACTTAGTTCTTCAACAATGTCTCTCAAATATAAAAGACTGCAGGATTTTTTTTCAAACACTTAGTGGGCTTCCAGCGTTCTTTTCCAAATCCTCAAAAAGGACAATTGCTTTGGAAGAATTTGTACAGAGGAAACTGCCATCAGTTGCTCCTACCAGATGGAATTTTACTTCAAGGTTAGTGCAAACTGTCAAAGAATATAATGTTCAACTTATAGAATTTTTTGAAAGTATTGTGGAAAACTGTAGTCAATGGGAAAATGATACAGTAGTCAAATCAAGAGGTTTCTCTCTTTTTTGAGTGAGTTCAATACCGTATTTTTGTTGGAAGTATTTTCCAAACTGTTTTCATACATAGATGTACTGTATAATATTCTCCAGAGTGAATCTGTAGATATAATGTACTGTCATCAAAAAGTTATTGATACTGTACAACAATTGCAAAGTGAGAGACAAAATGGTTTTGATGCCCTATGGATAGCAGCTAAAGGTGAGAGAAGAGGAGCTGAGCCTAGAACTAAAAGAATTTGTCAGGACTCTGAGGACAACTATTGTCGTCGATTGTTCTGTGAAATCATTGACAATATTGTGCAACAAATAGATGTGAGGTATGGTTCAGTTTCGAAGTTGAGATTCTGTCATCTCCTCTCACCTAATAAATTTTCCATTTACAAGGAAAATTTTCCGTCTGTCCTTATGGAGTCCTTAGGATCAGTGTATGAGTCATTATTTGATCTTGTAAGACTCAAAAGTGAACTTTTAGTGGTATATTCCAGTGATGAATTTCATGGTCTACATGTCTTTGAGTTGGTCAGGTTTCTAAAGAACAATGACATAATTTCTGCATTCAAAGAAGTATACATGTTAGCTGAGTTAATTCTGACTATACCAAGTACCACAAGTTCAGTTGAACGTTCTTTTTCGGTTCTAAAACGCATTCACAACTACTGCAGGAGCACTCAGAGCGAGGACAGGTTAAGCAGTTTAAGTATTATTTCTACTGAGAAAGAAATACTCCACAGACAGACCAAAGACTCATTTCATGAAAGGGTAATTGAGAAGTTTTTATGTAAAGAAAGAAGAGCAGAACTTGTTTATAAATAGATATGTAAACAGGAGAAAAGTTGACTGAACTAACTTTTATTATTAGTATTATTATTATTATTATTATTATTATTACTATTATTATTATTTTGTTGTTGCATTTCCCTAAATAATGCAGCTTATAAACTTGATAATTAAATAGTTTCATAGCAGACGGATATGATTATTTTTTAAGCAGTACACCCACCTTGTCAAAGCAGGATACGCCCCTGTTGTTTTTGTAGCTACAGGTTATATATAAGAATGGAGCTGAGTGAAAGTGGATGTATTCATTAATTCATATTACCTCTGTGTTATGTCACTGCAAGTTTAGTACGGAAAACTTAATATGTAATGGTATACAGTGGTGTCTAATTTCAGTTTTCAAAGAGATGATAATTGTTTTACTAACATAATCAGGTTATAAACAGCTGATGTAGTTTTTTTGTACCATAACTTATTACATGATTTGTAGCATCCATTCTGTTTTGTAATTAAAAAAGTAGCAAACAATTAAAACATTATCCAGTTTATGTTGGCTGAACTAATAGAAGATTCTGGATCAAAAAGGACATTGGCAATTGTGAGCAGGGGTGGCTTAAAAGTACGTACTGCAGAGCTGCAGAACAACCTATAATATATCTGCGGATACTGTAATATAGTATCAAAATACAGATACAAAATATTAAGCGGGGGGGGGGGCAAATAATTATAGTGTATTCTGTAGACAGGAACTGGTACATTTAACACCACTGGCATCTCAGCACAGTCTGAAATCAAATGTATACATATACATAAACTAGCGATCAGTATGGACAGTGGGTATATGGGACTTATGATTAAATGCTGGATCTAAACAGCTAAGAAGAAATGTACTATTAACAGTTATAGTACTGCTTATTTGCAATTGTATTTAAGAGGAATGTGTAACATGATTGTGTAAAAGCCAGCTTATGTTGTACGTTGTCCAAGTTCAAGATATAAAATATCTTTTTGAATTTAAATATTTGGTATAAATATTATGAAAAACTACAAATTAAAAATCCTGTTAATTCAAGTAGGGAAATAAAATGAAGGTTCCGGTCTCGAACTTGTGTGGCCTCTGTAGGTTTGTTACAGAATTCACGGGTCATTACCAACACATCACGTAGTTTGTTGGGAATATGTCTAAACGTAGCCACATAACAATCATTTAAATGTAGCTGTGTTGTGTATATTGTTTTTGGAATAGAAACAGTTTTAATTTCGATAGAATGTGTACAGTTTTCATGATTAGTATGGTGAGGGAATGCGACATTGGAAAATTACAAAGTTGAAGTGACTTACTGCTACATATAAATGTTTGTTTTTAAACAAGAAGCCTCAAGTAGAATATGAAGTAGGTAGTCTTAGGTCTTAGATCTAAAGTAACTTGAAGAGACTGCAGTACTTTTCCTGCCTGTGGAAGGCCGGGAACTTCATTCTGGTTCCTAGTCCTAAGAAGCTGCCAATGTTTTCTGGAAGTTACTGCATGATACGTCTCATGCTAGCAATCTTGAAGATACAGGAGCAACTCCTGTTAGCCCCTAGTGGCAGACAACATCATCAGCGAGGAGCAGTTCAGGTTTCATCTGCTCTTAAGTTAGTGAGATTTGTCATTCACCAGCAGATGCCGCCACCAACAGTCATCAGTCTACGCTTTCCTGTTGAACATCATAAAACCTTCGACAAAGTCTGGAATGAAGGCCTGCTCTACAGATTGGCTTTCACACAAATACCAGTGTTCATTGTGTAATTCATTATTGAATTTAATTGACTGAATCTTTAGTATGGGAGTCGATGCAGGATGCTCTCGACTTTGGCTCAACATGCTGGTGTTCCTCAAGAATTTATCCTCGGCCCATATCTGTATCTTGTGTACACGTATGATCTGCCAATGTATGCTGGAACACCTTGTCATTCTTCGCTAAGCGAGCGATGTCCCATTATATAGCTTCCTGTTCCTATGCCAGATGAGCATAATGATGCATTGCCAGTCAGCCATTCTTTATGACTGGCTGCGGAAGTGGAAGGTCCAACGCAGAAAAATCCGAAGTGATCTGATTTACAAGTAAGTCATCTTTTGCATGACAGTCGCTCTTCTTGGAGGGGGAGATGCATCCGGTGGTCTTGAGGGGTCAGAGCCAAACTTTTCCCCATTCTTTCATGTGACTATGACCGGTTACTATGTCCGGCTGCTAATTAACTTGAACTCTTCATCGCCATCATCTGCAATACACCACAATTGACGGAGGACCACAGGACCACCATCAACAACAGGCTATAGAATACTGAGGAACCATCATCATCATCATTGGCATTGTCATGATTTCGGAGATGCTCACGCACGTACACATGTAACTTTAACAATATGAAGGTGAACAATTATATTGTTATGAGTATGGTATTGAACTGCGTAGAACAGCTGAGAACATTCTCCACTCCCTCCACCCAGTGTGGCAGATGTGCCTTATTCAAGTAGGTAGTCTAGTGTGTTCCAAGAAAACTTGAGATATGTATTAATCCGTCATGCAGTAAGGAGGGAAAGGTGTACTGGACCTCTGCACGACCTATATAAAACCATAGCAGTCAGGTTGTCACTTCAGTTACATGATCGATTTTCATTAGTGTGGATCTAGTGTTTGTTGAAGTGAAGAATTATTGTGTTAATAATTGTATGGAATTCGATTAATTGACATTGTTATTGGGTGTGGACAAATCTAACTGGAATTATTGTACGAGTTGATTATTAAACTGTCATTGATGTCTTGTATTTTGTTTTTCTACTGTACCAAACGACAATCAGTAGACCATCTTAACAATATGTTCGTGTTAAACAAAGAACTCATAAAGAACAGAATATGAGATAAAGTAATACAAAGACTTAAATGTAAGTAGTGTAAATATTGAAAGTAAAATCATAATTGTAAATTAGTGTTAAAAATAATTTTATTGTTTAATTTAAAAATTGGGCGTATCATTATAAAAAAATAATTATTCATAAAGTAAATATATCTTTATTAAAATATTAGTAACAACTGTTCAATTTGTATTTGGTAAAAAAAAAAAAAAAAAATATCGCAATTTCCTAACCACGCTCTGCTACCATTTATAGCGGCTACTCATTGCAAGGGCTGCTATGTAAAATTTAAGACTAGGTTAGTATACCTAGAGGAAGTGAAAAGTGTGCTGGAGCCCAAACAGAGGGACAGGATTTGCAATCAACACTCTTTTAACGAGTAACAAAATTTATTAAAGTTTAAGTTAGTGACACAATGTTCCAGTATCATGTTATCTTTTTACATAAAGTCATTAATTTATATTGTTGTAAGAAAAATGACATAAGGTATATACATATATTAATGTGCAGACCAGCATACCCCATGAGGGAGAACACGTGAACATGCTTACAGTTGAAATAATGAACCAATTAAGTTAACACCACCCCTTAATGGAAACATGAATAACGCTTTACTCTAATTATAATAAATAAGGGTAATACAGATCAGACTCGAAATAGTTTAGGGGAGGAAACCATGCTCTAGCAAAACAATTTAACTACTCCCTCATCTTGTATGTTGCACCAGTTACAGAATAATCAATTACAATCATTTAAGTATTTGAGTTCTTGTGATTTGAGATATTTTAAGTTCTTAATAAAGATTTTTAATGTGAACACAAGGGTAGCCGGTCTATGGAGTTGATGCTGATTGAAGAGTGATAATTGAAACGTTCCCACCTGTAATTTTGTGGAGACAAATTCAACTGGAAGCATGGTGAACGGTGTATGAGCAGAGTTGCAAAGTTTATTCCTGAACTACGGTGCACATCTACTTGAATTCATTCTGGGGGGTTTCTGGGTCCTTCGGTGTCTTAGGCTCGTTCAGCATGCCTAGGTCTGACGGCTTCGGGGAGCATTCTGGTGCACTGCTCTGTCGGTAGTCACTGGTGTTGTGACTACCACTCTTCCCCTTTTTCCTGGCTGGTGCAGGGACCCTGTAACATTTTTATTTGTGGATTAGCTGCCAGTTAATACACCTAGACATAACACTCTCTCGCCTCGGAACACAAGTACCGCAATCACTTTCACAATCTTTTATCAACACCTTATTTACTCTTAATTAATTCAGTATTGCTTATTTTTATTCAATTATAGTAATTACTTTCAATTAGTTTGATCAGAATAAGTGTTAACAAGCAACAATTGTTTCCAGACCGGAAGTAACGAGTAGATTAAATTGTACAAGACAAGAGTTTTACAATAAAATAAGTTTTACGTAAGTCTGGGCCACACACACGCTTACACAATAATAACACACATAATCCATAATTAAATAAACATAGAATAATATAATGAAGTCCACACTAACCTGAACATCTCTACAAGATTACAGACGCATGTTAAAAAGATCTATACACATTCCGGGCCATCAGACTGGTGGAACTTTCAGATCGAAGGCTGGCAGAGAAATGAAGATGACACACAAGTTAGTTGGTCCCACATCCTGCATAAAACAACCTGTCCCAATTTGCAAGAAATAAGCCTGGTCTGTGGTCTTGCTACATTTCCTGAATTGTAGGGAACTCAAGGCCTGTTGATTTTGGTGAAGATCGGTTAAGGGAAAGGGGTAGTTTACCTGCAACATTTTATGTTTTAACAAGGGAGTAATTTTTTTTGACGAACGATAACTGCCGTAAATTCAAACAGAATCAAGTAATGTTTTGCAGGCTTGCCTAAATTGTAGAGAACTCAAGGCCTGTTGATTTTGGTGAAGATTGGTTAAGGGAAAGGGGTAGTTTACCTGCAACATTTTATGTTTTAACAAGAGAAATGTTTTCATGACGAACGATAACTGACGCACATTCAAACAGAATCAAATATTTTTTTTTATGCATCCCTGAATTGTAGAAGACTGAAGGCCTATTGATTTTGGTGAAGATCGGTTAAGAGAAAGGGGTAGTTTACCAGAAACATTTTATGTTTTAACAAGAGTAAAGTACTGTGTGACGATTTAAATTGTACCAATAATCAAAATAATAAAAAATTTTAAAAATTAAGGTTGCGAGCTCTTAAGCCATTTAAATCTCACTGTAATAATATAAAAAAACCTGTATGTACTCAGTATGAGAGGAAGCAGTAATTAGTTAGTAAGAAGATACTCTAATAAAAAGATAAATTGTAAAGAGTTATTAATATCGTATTTAACCCTTTGCTTGTGATCAAGCACTGACCTGTTGATTCCAGACCGACATGTTTTCCGAGTCTTGTGTAAGTTAGAATAAGATAAAAAACCTAATGTTAATAATTAAAAATCTGAAAACACAGATAGTCGCTAAAACAACTAATTTAAATTATGTATATTTGTTTAGGGATAGTTTGTATAAATAAAAATGTTAACATAAAGAGAGACAGGGACTATATTCTCGCGCAGTAATTGCCCCTCTACCATTTTGTCCAGTACCAGGCGAAGGGAGCAGAATTTCGCTCTCTCGCAATGGTGACTTCATACAGTACGGACGTAAGAGTTATGCTCTTACACTATGTTACCGATATTTTCGTTTACCTTAATGTGGTATACAAGAAATAGCTGCTTAAAGCATATGTATGTGTTAACTAGTATAGTTATGTAAAAAACAAGAGATTTAAAGTGTAACTCGAAACGTAAAAAAAGGTGTAACACGAGATGACTTCGAACTTCAAGAACTAACAACACTTCCAACATCATACCTGGAGATGTGAACTATCAGAAGCCACAAGCTCTAGTACACATGACAGAACATGCAGATCAGGACATCCGAGAATCTACAAGTACCATCGTAGAAGGTTCAACCTGCGGACTTTGGAGCCCTTTACTGACGAAGACCAGACCGAGATGACGGCGTCTCTATTCCGATTTCCCAAGACGGACACCCCAGGACGAGTTTTCTGAATACCAATTAAAAGGTGACTCGATAGCCTGTCTATCGAGGCTTACTAATATTTGTTACACAACACACCTTGAAAGAGACTTTTCAGAAACTATTAACTTTGTAAAGATTAATAAATTAAATGTAAGAATTTCGTGTAACTATTCAAACTTCATACGTTGTAACAGCTTATATGCTAATGTATAGTAATATAATTCAAGTAATAATACCATTCTTCCAATGGTTAAATAAAAGAAAGTCTTGCAAGCTAATATCATGAATTGAGTATGACTAAAAGTTTTAATGAATAAATACCGAAGGTTACCCGGATCCGAGGTATAGCTAAATAGAATCAATTTTGATCCCAAAGGTTAAAGAAAGCATTCAAATAACTCTAATAATTTAATTAGTAATGTCATGGGATCTGTCAGTAAATGTTTTTAAATGTTAAATAAAGAGAAGTCTTCTTGTTACACACATATGAGGAGTGCTTAAATCAATTGTATACCTTGCCATTGTTTCCTTACACAGTTAGTAAGTAATTTGTCATATTAATTATTTGTGATACATTCTGTTACAACGTAGGCAGCTCATCTAATTAACGGAGTTTAATTACGATGGGTTCCCTGGATTTGTAACGCGGCGTACAGACGTAACAACTGTACTTAATTTTGATAAACAAAGTATCCTGATAAGAAGCTCATAATAATCCACTGTAGAAACGTAGATGAAATATCTATAAATGAAGAGGCTAGTTGAACGGGGTGGGGGTAATTTTCTATAAATGAAAATTATAGTTGAAGAGGAAGGGGAGAATTTTATATATGTGTACTATGTTATCGGCTACAAAGAAGTAGTTTTTTGTTAAAATTCCTTCCTGGGCTGTTTAGCCGTAGTTCAATGTTTTCTTGCAAAACCAGACGTTTCGGCAGTGCCATCAACAGTGAAAATTGAGTGGGAAAACGTGAGGTGGTATACGTTAGTGACCACAGTACTGTGGTTAAGGCTGAAGCAATTACTTCCATGTTCCATAAGGAAATGGAAGTATGGTGATGGCAAAAAAAATCGTGTTAGAGATTATTGCAGATTCTGATTGCACTACCTTCAAAACATGAAAAAATATCGGTATGGAGAACCATACATGACTTCCATATTCTAAGATTTATTTTTAAAATCATTTTCGAAATGAAATATTACCATAGAAACTACTTCTTTCTACTTACTGCTTCAGCCTTAACCACAGTACTGTGGTCACTAACATATACCACCTCACGTTATCGCACTCGATTTTCACTGATGATGGAAGTCAATGGCATTGCCGAAACGTCTGGTTTTGTAGAAAACATTGGACTACGGCCAAATATCCCGGGAAGGAATTTTGACAAAAACTACTTCTTTGTTGCCGATAACGTTGTACACATATATATAAAAAATATGCATAAAATTAATGGCTTGTATAATTTAATGATCGATCTCCATTAAGTAGTGCTCAAGTTTGTAATTATGATGTCCGTAATTAAAACATCAGAGCAGGTTTAGTGTGTATGAGGGTTCACCGTGGACAAAAATTTTCAACATTTCCTATTGTGCGTTGCTTAGAATAAATCTGCGAATCTACAGTGTACGTTTCACAGAACAAACACGCGGAAAAGAAGGAGCGCTCCGAAGTCACTCATGGACCCTCAGCATCTTGCAGAGGGTTCATTCCCTAAAGACGAAAAGTCTGTCTATGAATCGTTCCTCTGTAAACACGTGCAGTTACACTGCCCAGCGATCCACAGGAAGCAAATCGCTATCCACGCTGGACACTTTTTCGGCTTGCATGCGTTATGTTGGTATGGGTTCGGCACTTTCCATTTAAAAACCGTGCAAATGTAAGAAAATAAACATGAATGAGGCCAGAAATAACGCGAATTGTGTGTGTGTGTGTGTGTGTGTGTGTGTCTTCCCTGCCTTTTTATTGCGGTAGTGATAATAATAAAATGGAAACGTAAACAGTACATAACTGAGATATGCTTGCCTGCCACGCACGATATATTTTCTCTTATACATGACTAGCAGAATACCCGAGCTTCGCTACGGAGTTTTACGTTGTACGTAATGAAAATGTTAGTTTAATTAATAAAGTTTAATTAAAGTAGGCTTCTTAAAAATAAATAGCTGTTGCCCACAACTTCGTTCGCGTGGTCTTCAATTTAATGCGATAATATATTTAGAACAGAATCTATTCTATTGGGTTGCCATAGTAACCAGATCTAATAGTTTTTTAAGACCGCAAAGGACCCCCCAGAGGATCGTATCGAAAAAAACACCTGTCCTATGTTGGTTCTCCCGTTGCGTAAAATATTTGTGCCAAGTTTGGTTGAAATCGGTCCAATGGTTTAGGTGGAGACGTGGAAGACCCCAAAGGACCCCCCAAAGGATCGTATCGAAAAAACACTTGTCCTATGTTGGTTCTCCCTTTGCGTAAAATATTTGTGCCAAGTTTGGTTGAAATCGGTCCAGTGGTTTAGGAGGCGATGTGGAAGACCCAAAAGGACCCCATCGAAAAAACACCTATCCTATGTTGGTTCTCCCGTTGCATAAAATATTTGTGCCAAGTTTGGTTGAAATCGGTACAGTGGTTTAGGAGGAGATGTGGAAGAAACCTTCGCGGACGTGCGCACAACAACTCACCGTTGTGTTCGAGATTATTGCAGATTCTGATTGCACTACCTTCAAAACATGAAAAAAAGTAATTTTTCGAAAAGTGTCTGTGTGTGTCTGTCTGTAGATTTTTTCTATGGGAAACGATAACAGCCGCAAAATTAAACAGAATCAAATAATTTTTTGCATACAGCCCTGGTTTGTAGAGCACTCAAGACCTTTTGTTTTTGGTGAAGATCGGTTAAGGGAAAGGGGTAGTTTACCAGCAACGTTTTTTTTTTAATCAAGGGTAATTTTTTTCTATGGCAAACGATAACAGCCGTAAATACAAACAGAATCAAATACGTTTTAGCAAACCTTCTTGAATGATAGATAACTCAAGGTCTGTTGATTTTGGTGAAGATCGGTTAAGAGGAAAGGGTAGTTTACCTGCAACGTTTTATGTTTTAAAAGGGTAATTTTTTTATGACGAATGATAACTGCCGCATATTCAAAGAGAATCAAATAATATACTGTATACATTCCTGAATTTGTAAGTACTCAAGGTCTGTTGATTTTGGTAAAGATCGGTTAAGAAAAAGGGGTAGTTTACCAGCAACATTTTATGTTTTAACAACGGTAATGTTTTCTATGATGAACGATAACTGCCGCACATTCAAAGAGAATCAAATATTTTTTTGCATACATTCCTGAATTGTAAAGGACTGAAGGTCTGTTGATTTTGGCGAAGATCAGTTAAGAGAAAGGGGTAGTTTACCAGCAACATTTTATGTTTTAACAACAGTAATGTTTTCTATGAAGAACGATAACTGCCGCACATTCAAAGAGAATCAAATATTTTTTTGCATACATTCCTGAATTGTAAAGGACTGAAAACATGTTACACTGTTTCTTAAAGCAATGGAAATTCGGGGAAGGCCTTGTTTTCAGTTCAGTTTTTTCCTTTAACCCCAAATAATTGGTTCATGCTCCAGAACTTTTTGAGTACACAACAAAGTGAAATTGGCCTGGGGGTGCACCATCGTCAATTCCGGTTAGCGCATGTCTATGCAGGGTAAAATTAATAAAGGGTTTCCCTATCTTTACACTCGCATTACTTTTTGCCATTTAATCTCTTTATTAAATATTATTATGATTTATGGTACGGATATAAAATTAGTTTAAATGTGCGATTTATTAAAATTTAAATTTCTCAGCTTTTGCATTTCCTATTTTATTATTTATTTTATTTTTAGTTAATGAAATCGTCACACCATGGCACTTACACTATTATTTACATTAGTTATGTGGAACTTACACCCTTAATAGATAAGGTAGAGTAATGATTATAATGAAATGAACTCACCAGTGCTTTACACACGTCAGATTTTATTGATACAAATGAAATTTTCATAATAAAACATATATGTATTTAGATTAACACTGTCAACTAAAAACACACTATACCTTACTTTACTACTCTACTTTAAAGTACTGTTAATACAGTAAGTTACTTTACTGTTTTATGAAGTATCTACTATAGTCCATGAAAAATAATAAGCTTTTATTTAGAAATAAGATTTTCATAAAACTCTTCGTCTTCTGGCTTTTGTAGGAACAGAATCAAGTTTTTCAAGTCAACTTTTTTAGCTTCAGATATTTGTGATGTACAGGTTAACATCGGGAGTGCAGAATTTAATATGTCCTCAACAGTAACGCCTTTTTTGAAGACATTAATTTCCATCCAAGGCTCGATATCATTAAAGGTTTTCTTTACCTGAATAATGCCAGGTTTTTCTGCGGATACTTTTAACCAGGATAGTGTAGATATTTTTACATGTTTGGTGTTGATGTATTCTTTTGCTGCCATTTTAAAATAAAAAAAATGAGATTCTTCCATAGTGTTAACAATGAAAGGGTTTCCGTAACATCCTCTATCAATGTTTTTAAGTCATTTGGTACAATACACTTCAAAAGTCTTTTGCGCTTTTCAATTAACGCAAAATCGCGGTCACAGTTCAGAAAAGAATGTCCCCCAACTAAAAATTTGTGATTAACTTCCTTGTAAAGCCCAATACAGGTTAAATAGATCCACAGAAATAGTAACATTTTATTTTTGTTTTGGCCTGCACAGTTGTCACTCCAGGCCGTTAGGGTTTCCGTAGGAACAACTTCCTTAAGAGCTCGGAACACACAAGATGCTATTTCATTTCCCCCTCTTCATGCCAAAGGTTCATGAAACTAATGTTGTTGTGAAAATGAGTGCAAAGGTTGTAATTAGATAACTAGCGGCAATAGTACATATTTATATGCGTTAAAGTTGGCAATGAGAGAACTTTTTCAAGATCAAGGGGAAAACTTGTGTCCGTACTGTTTGGCAACTGAGCTTCAGTGAAATTTTTTTTTGCATTTCTTCCCGTGCTTTTTTTGCCTTTAAATGGTGTAATTTAAGTTTATTTTGAAAACTAGTTCTGTCCGCACCTGATGATGCAGATGATGCTGCAATTTGACAAGATAATAAATCACATGTCGGGCAAGTGTCAGAGCGAGGTGCATGAAAAGACAACTTTGGGAAATTTTCTTTAAAAACTATGTAATAATAGCGGTATGTAATAGGACTGTCAGGATACAGTTTCTTAAAAGTCCTGTATAACCTATGTATGTTTAAATCTGAAGATAGATACTCCTTTTCTGTTTTAGAATGGCCATAATGGCTGACATCCCTTGGAATGGAGTTTATATGATCGCAAACGAGTGTCTTATCGTCTCGTGTGAACTTTCTCTCTTTTTTCATTGTAAATGGGAGTAGATGGTTGTTTGAGTTTAACTAAACATTGTTTTCCCGCACTAGTATACATTCATTGCAGTCACATATGATTTTCCAGCATTCCTTAGCTTCTTGTTTTCTTCTGTAAGCCTTCCTTCTCCTTTCCTTCGTCGTGTCGTTTCTTAACCACACTAACATCAGACATAACTATTTTTACTTAGTAAACGATCAAAATTGACACACACTAGTAAGTGCCGCGAGGTCACATGGCAACGAGCTTAGCCTGTTTTGTTGAGGTTATGTTGTGAGTGTTAAAGCTTGTACAGACCGGGATACAAAATGTTGCCAATATGTTGATAGATGTTGGCAACATATTTGTTGGATATGGCAACTTGTATCTGGATACATGTTGTCAACAGTGTTGCGCATCCAAACCAAACTCAGTGTTGTGCGAAAAATGGAAGAGACTGTTGCTGCTGGTGCTTGTGCCGTGTTCATCATTATTGCTGCAAATGCTGAGAAAAGAAAAAGAAGGTGGTGGCAGAGAGACTTTTTAAAACACGGAACAAGCCATGGCGACAACTTGATGTCTGAGCTACTTTTAAACGATGGTAGCTCGTTTCGTAATTTCGTCAGATTAACGAAATCTGATTTCGAAGAACTTCTGTGTTTAGTGGCCGCTAAAATCTCAAAAAATAATACGAACTACCGTGCTGCTATTTCTCCATCAATAAGGTTGGCAGTTACTCTGAGATATTTAGCCACTGGCGATTCGTTTACTAGTCTTATGTATTTGTTTAAATTATCGAAGCAATCAATTTCCTCAATTGTACCCGAAGTGTGCGAAGCCATCATTGAAGTTCTTAAAGGATATTATCAAGTAAGTAGATAAAAAACATCAATTAATAATGTAATCTTATACATGTAAATATGCCTACAGGCATGGTGCATATATTATTTCAAATATTCAGTCGAACCTATAGAACAAAAAGTAAGATTTGAAAAACTATAAAATGTAATTATCATCAAAAAGGGACCTTAGTTTACGTTCATAAGAATGGGTAATAATTAAATAAGAAAAAAGAAAAAAACAAAAAAAAACATGTTACACTGTTTCTTAAAGCAATGGAAATTCGGGGAAGGCCTTGTTTTCAGTTCAGTTTTTTCCTTTAACCCCAAATAATTGCCTTTGATACTTCTTTAACCCTTAAAAAAAACTGTAATTGTTTTTTTAGTATGACAAGGATGAAAAATTGCGATCTTTCTATATATGGAAATTTCTTTATATCACATTTTTTTCAAGGAACGTTAATGTTCGATATATAGAGGTTCGACTGTTATTTATTACCTTTTCAAAGGGTTACTTTTGGAAGAGAAAAAAATATCAATTATTTATTATTAATTTATTGTTAATAGATCTAGTACATTGTATTAAAAAAAGAAGTTATGAATTTTGAGAATGTGAATTTTCTTTAGGTGCTAGGAATTCGTGAAGGTCTGTCATTACCAACGGTGACCGAGATTCTGTTGTATCTATATGTTGTTGTGGCAAAGACGAGGGTGGTTGAGTCTGTTGAGTTTCAGCAAGATTAAAATTTTGTTGTGGCAAAGACATTTGCGATGGACGTTGATTTTCTGGCATGTTATATGAACGTTGCTGCCAAGGTATTTCTGCCCGATATCCTGAATTGTAAGGTTGTGGTCCTGATTGATATTGTGGTTGCAATGTATGAAGAGAACGCTGACTTGATGTTGCTGACGGTGACGGTGAAGACAATGGCATTGAAGCTGAAGACGGTGTAGGTGATGCTTCAATAGGATAGTAGGGCACTGGGTAATAAGTATTTACCGATGATGCTGTTATTCATTACTACTTCACGCACTACTAATTCTCCCATTTCCAGCTGGAATAGTATGTTATCTATGCGGTTTTTCGCTATAGATATAGCCCGACTGTCTTGTTTTGCGCCGCGCATTCTGCTGGCTACATTTTCACCATAAACTGCGAAGTCATCTTTTGGTTTAACGTTATCTTGTACACTCCGCATAAATTTGTAGGCTTCATCCACCCGCGGATCAGTATTTGATTTTCTTTTTGGATTTGGTCTCGGCGTTGATGTTACACACTGAGCGTTGGCGTTAACACACTGAGATGTCGAAGGAATCATCACTTTCATGTTGTGCTTCATCTTCCTGGTCATGTTCGGTTAGTGAATCACTAGCGTCGTCGCCGTCGTCATTGGGGTTTCTGACTTCTTCTGCATCTTCCTATTAAACATAGAAATGCATTATTATTATTATTTATTTATTTAATATAAAATGTTTGTAAACTATGTTTAAAAACAACTTGTGCTGGCAAAGTAGCGGATGTAATTAAATCTTTTGTGACTATATATTTTGTATTGGTGTTTACAGATACCACAATCAGAGGAAGAATGGCGTGAAATTGCAAACGGATTTAATTTAAAATGGAATTTTCCCCACTGCATTGGCGCAATTGATGGGAAGCATGTGCAGATTGAAGCACCAGAAAACAGTGGAAGTGTGTATTACAACTACCATGGCACATACAGTATCGTATTGATGGCTATTGCAGATGCTGAGTACCGAATTAGGTATGCCGATGTGGGATGCCAGGGAAGAATCTCTGACGGTGGTGTTTTTACGAACACAACATTTTATAAGAAGCTTATTAAAAATGAACTGCAACTTCCAAAACCGACATTTAATCAGAGAAAAGCCAAGCGCGTGTTATTCCTTTTGTATTGGTAGCAGATGACGCATTTGCACTAAGCCCAAACCTCATGAAGCCCTTCCCAGGTCCATACCCAAAAGGTTCCCTGGAGAGAGCTTTTAATTATCGATTGAGCAGAGCTCGACGCATTATCGAGAATGATTTGGTTTGTTGGCGACTGTTTTCCGAGTGTTTAGAAGGCCTATTCCACAAAATCGTAATAAAGTTGAAAGTGTAGTACTTACTTGCATTTCTCTACACAACTTTCTTGGACGAGATGCAAAGTCAGTACGGACATACACACCGCCTGGTACATTTGACATGGAAGATTTAGAGACTGGTACAATAACGCAGGGTTCATGGAGGTCAGAAGATGAGAGAGGTTTACTCTATTTACAGCGCATCCCGAGAAATGCTTCTCAGGAGGCAAAAGAAATTAGAAAAGAAATCGGTCAATTTTTTATTTCAGAAGGGAAAGTACCGTGGCAAGATAACTTTGCATAAATAGATATGTACTTTACGTTGCTTTATGTTATTATACTTTACGTTGCTTTATGTTATTATACATTGCAGTTTTTTTTTTTTTTTTCTTTTTTTTTTTTGTGATTGATTATAGCTTTGAGTGGTCATAAATACCGTATGTAGCTAAATGTAATAAAATAGTATAGTATAAAAAGTAATTCATTTTTATCCTTATACATATTATTTTCCTAATTGATGATGACGCAATCAAGTAAATATGCATCACTCAATGTTAGGTTAGGATCAATCTAACCTAACACTGCATTATGATGTTACTTGTTTTGGTTAAGATGTCTTTAAAATTTTTATAATTCTTGTATAACTTTGCTATGCTAATTCAATTCTGTGTTTTCGAGCAATTTTTATATTTTACTGGACTACCATAACGAGTTGATGACCAAGTTGACGGTTTGAAATCTAGTTTAATCTTAATATTAAAAATCAGCTGAGTGCAGTGCCACCAGATATAATAGAGAAAGTAGCACACCAGTGGTAAAAACGTCAAATATTTAAGAAATCAAGATGGCTGGCAAGCCATCATATGCTTGCTTGTTGAATAACCAATTCAAGGGAGATGACCAGTTAGAGTGCTATCTTGTTTTAAAACGTACACTTAATGTTATGTTAACTGTAAAACATGTATACAACCTAACCTGACTAACTGTTAGAGCACTATCTCGTTTTAAAACATACACTTAACGCTGCGTTAATTTTAAAACATTGTAGACTTAATGTTAGGTTAGGATCAATCTAACCTAACACTTCATTATGATGTTACTTGTTTTGGTTAAGATGTCTTTAAAATTTTTATAATTCTTGTATAACTATGCTATGCTAATTCAATTCAATTCAATTCTGTGTTTTCCAGCAATTTTTATATTTTACTGGACTACCATAACGAGTTGATGACCAAGTTGGCGGTTTGAATTCCTAATGAAATAAAACCTAATTAAGTAAACAATAATAATAAATATTTACCTCAATAGTACTTCGACTGCCTTTGGAGATGTTGTTTTCTCTGAGAAAGCTCATCATATTGTACCCAAACCACATATTGTCTTCCGACATTGTACCAGCTCCACTTTCACTTGTCTCCTCTATTTTCTTCCGTTCCCGGCTGCATTGAGTTTGAAGGGACTTAATTTTTCTGGATATTTCATCCACATTTGTTTTGAAATGCGAAGCCATTTTTGACATTTCGTCATATTTCAGATTTCTGTCCCTATATTCTTTGCTCTCGATGTCCCACAACGCAGGAGCAGCTCTCAACATTTCGATTAGCTCTATTACTTACTCTTTCGTCCATATCATGTTTCCTACAAATATAATAAGTCATGCAATACATTATAAAAATAATAAATATGCATAAATAATAACCTACCTAATAACTATAAATCATAACTAAGGACCAGATTTAAATGTGAAATAAAACTAAAAATATAAATGTGAATATTATTGTATTTATTTTTTGATTGTGTAAATAAAATAGAAAAAAAGTCTGGCAAGGGGGATGGCACATAGCTTCCACAGAACACAAGAAATTTTCTGTGGAAATAGGCATATAAATCCGGTCCCTAATAATAGCCTACCTATTAAAAATAATAAAATATGAACAAATAATATCTACTATGACTTACCTGATAAAATTTTAATGGTTTTCTCTGGCACACTTGTTGAGGAGTTGATGTTGCAACACTGTTGCCCGGTACAGACTGAGCGATGTTTTCCATTTGGAGTGGGATACAAGCAACAGGCAACAAATTTCTTTGATACTATGCCGCCCGATGTTGCCGTGTATCCCGTCAACTTTTGCGTGTTGATGGGATACATGTTGCCAACACCAATTTCAACATGTTGGCAACATATTGTATCCCGGTCTGTACGTAGCTTTAGATCCCAATATACATTAATATGCGGGGCACTTACACCTAGCGCTATCTATGAGCAAACACTAGAACTACTTAATATTCATTCTGGCACTTAGAACCTATTTTACATATAGAGTGCATTTTCGGTTAAAACTAAATTTGAACAAAAGTGGCACTTAGTTTACTTCAAGTCTTCATGTGTTGTGACATATTGAGAGCATGGATATCTAGAGTGGCCTCGGGAATACAGCTTATCAAATCCATTTATATAGGTCACCTACTATATACAGATGACGGAGATGTTATTAATGAAAGTGAGGTTGATTTAGCAAGATTTGTGTTTCACTAATAAGAAGTAGCAACAAAGTACTCGGTGATAATTTCACAGGAAAAGACAAAAATTATGGCTTTGAAAGGTAAGTATCCAGTGAAGATTTAAGGTAGTACTTTAGAACAAGTGAGCTGTTCTCTGGTGTGAAGGGAGATATAAGTGTGAATCTATATCTATACATAGTATAAAGTAAAGTCGGTCCGTTTTCTCTCTGTGTTTGAAATCGCTAATCTCAGGAAGTAATGAACGGATTTTATTCAAGTTTTCGCCAATAGATAGTGTGTCTATCGAGGAACATTTATGTGTATAATTAATACATATGTTGTACATTAGCTTAGCTATCACGATTTATGTCAAGTAAGTGGTATAGTTTACATCTTATATATAAATATCGGTATGGAGAACCATACATGACTTCCATATTCTAAGATTTATATTTAAAATCATTTTCAGCCAAACAGCCAGGGAAGGAATTTTAACAAAAAAATACTTCTTTGTTGCCAATAACGTAGTACACATATAAAAAAAAATTATCCCCTCCCCCTTCAACTATAATTTTGATTTATAGAAAATTACCCCCAGCCCGTTCAACTAGCCTCTACATTTATAGATATTTCATCTATGTTTCTACAGTGGATTATTAAGATCTTATCAGGATACTTTATCAAAATTAAGTACTTTACTCATGTTACAACAAAAAATGTTTCAGGTAAACTGCCCTTTCCCCGTAACCGATCTTCACCAAAATCAACAGACATTGAGTTCTCTATAGCTCAGGCACATATGTAAAAAATTATTTGATTCTGTTTGAATTTACGGCAGTTATGGTTCGTCATATAAAAAATTACCCATGTTAAAACATACAACATGAGATTTATAAAACATATCTAAGATTTATATTTAAAATCATTTTTGAAATAAAATATTTTCATAGACCCTACTAACGCTGGGGAAATCTGAGGAGCCAATCAGAGTTGGGCCTACCTGTCACTCTGCTGAATTTGGTGGAAAGCCCTGTCACTGTCGTCAAAGTATCAGCCTTGACAGGGTCCTCTTTTTCTGCAAAATGGGAGAGGCTTGAGATGGAGTGAGTGACATGGTCCCCACCTCAATGAAGAACCCATTGTTTTATAAAAATATATTTAAATTTTGAAAACTGAAAATTCTTTTCTTGTTGTAAATATTTATATTTTATAATAAAAATGACTTTATTTTTGTTACCTGGCAACAAAATTATTTTATTTTAAACAATTACCATTGTTTCAAAAAGTTTAAATAAATTTTCAAGTACTTTACTCTTGTTAAAACGTAAAAGGTTGCAGGTAAACTACCCCTTTCCCTTAACCGATCTTCACCAAAATCGAAAGTCCTTGAGATCTCTACAATTCAGGGATGTATGCAAAACATTATTTGATTCTGTTTGAATTTGCGGCAGTTATCGTTTGCCATAGAAAAAAAACGTTGCAGGTAAACTACCCTTTCCCCTCAACCGATCTTCACCAAAAACAATAGGTCTTGAGTACTCTACAAATCAGGGCTGTATGCAGAAAATTATTTGATTCTGTTTGAACTTGCGGCTGTTATCGTTTGCCATAGAAAATACACTTGTTAAAAAAATGTTGTAGGTAAACTACCCCTTTCCCTTAACCGATCTTCACCAAAAACAATAGGTCTTGAGAACTCTACAATTTAGGGCTGTATGCAAATAATCTTTTGATTCTGTTTGAATTTGCGGCTGTTATCGTTTGCCATAGGAAATACCCTTGTTAAAACATAAAACGTTACAGGTAAACTACCCCTTTCCCTTAACCGATCTTCACCAAAAACAATAGGTCTTGAGAACTCTACAATTCAGGGCTGTATGCGAAACATTATTTGATTCTGTTTGAATTTGCGGCTGTTATCGTTTGCCAAAAAAAAAAAAATTTCCCTTGATAAAAAAAAACCGTTGCAGGTAAACTACCCCTTTCCCTCAACCGATCTTCACCAAAAACAATAGGTCTTGAGTAAGCTACAAATCAGGGCTGTATGCAAAAAATTATTTGATTCTGTTTGAATTTGCGGCAGTTATCGTTTGCCATAGAAAAAAAATCTACGGACAGACACACAGACAGACAGACACACACACAGACACTTTTCGGAAAACGACTTTTTTTCATGTTTTGAGTGTAGTAGAATCAGAATCTGCAATAATCTCGAACACGATTTTTTTTGCCATCACCATACTTCCATTCCTTAAGGAATATGGAAGTAAAAATGAATGTTTCTTTGTTTGTCCCGTATGCATTCCTGTACCATTCATCCGATTGCGATGAAACGTCGGTGAGTTGTGCGCACGCCCGCGAAGGTTTCTGTATTTTTTTCGATGGGGTCCTTTGGGGGGGGGGGTTCTTTGGGGTCTTCCACATCTCCTCCTAAACCACTGGACCGATTTCAACCAAACTTGGCACAAATATTTTACGCGCCGGGAGAACCAACATAGGATAGGTGTTTTTTCGATGGGGTCCTTTTGGGGGTTCTTTGGGGTCTTCCACATCTTCTCCTAAACCACTGGACCGATTTCAACCAAACTTGGCACAAATATTTTACGCAATGGGAGAACCAACATAGGATAGGTGTTTTTTCGATGGGGTCTTTGGGGGGGGGTTCTTTGAGGTCTTCCACATCTCCTCTTAAACCACTGGACCGATTTCAACCAAACTTGGCACAAATATTTTACGCAACGGGAGAACCAACATAGGACAGGTGTTTTTTTTCGATACGATCCTCAGGGGGGTCCTTTGCGGTCTTAAAAAACTATTAGATCTGGTTACTATGGCAACCCAATAGAATAGATTCTGTTCTAAATATATTATCGCATTAAATTGAAGACCACGCGAATGAAGTTGTGGGCAACAGCTATTTATTTTTAAGAAGCCTACTTTAATTGAACTTTATTAATTAAACTAACATTTTCATTACGTACAACGTGAAACTCCGTAGCGAAGCACGGGTATTCTGCTAGTCTAATATAAAAGACAAGATAAATAAACTTAGGCATATTTAAGGAACAATTCATAGAAATCTTGGAAGTAAAACAAGATACAGCACAAGAATTAAATTTTATAAAACAATTGGAATACCCACATAGACATGCGAGTGAGGTGTGGGTCATGATGAAAAAGGAATGCGGCAATAGTCAAAGTGCCGAAATGTAGTCTCTTCGAAGTTCTTTAAACCGTACATTGCAAGATGGGAAGAGGAACGAGGATATAAGAGCAGAACTAGAAGTAAAAGATATAAATACAAATATTTCAACTTATAGGAGTTAATGATGTAATCATTTGCAAAAGATGCCGGAGGATCGATTGCCAAAAGAGGCGCTGAAATATAAAGCCATTGGTAGAAGAGACGTGGGTCATTGGACGATGAGATGGGTGCTGGAACAGTTTATGTAGCTTTGGCCTTGTAATGAAGAAGACGAACTAATATTCAAATTTATCTAATAATAAATGTATTTTGTTCAAAACAGTGAGAGAGTTCTGCACCTGAGGGAGCTTACTAGTAATACACAAAAAGATTTGTTTTTCAAATTAATATACAAGGGTCGATCAGATATAAATAAGATTTTATTTAAGAAACGTTTTATTGAATTAATATAGTCCTATGTGAGAATAAATACACGGCTATTTTTCTAAATAGCTATCTCTGTTATCTAGACATTTTTGCATCGCACTGGCAATTTTGTTATTCATTTTCCTTTGCCAAAGCTAACAAAGTCTTGTACTTCTTTGTAACTGGAAAATTTTTCCAAAATATTTTTTTGAGTGGTCTTCTTCTTCTTCTTTAGCGGCACGACAATCCACTACTGAGTCAAGGTCTCCTTTAGGTTTCTGCACATAAAAGAGTTTGACAGATGGGATATATGAATTCTCTGATCCAACCCCCCAACCTGGAGAACCAGGAACTTTTATTTCGGGGTGCTCTTCACCTAGAGAGTTGCTTTCACCTCAGCTGACGAGCTCTCTCTGCTCGGTCGCAGTAGACTAACTGACTCAGCCCATGTGTGCAGCCGTTGGGCTACTATAGCCTCCTCCCCCTCCACACTAGATGCATACCCTGCTGCCAATGTGCACCATTCTACCAGGTCAGGACCCAAGATACCCCCGGACTGCCCTGACAGAACCCCCATCTCTCGTTTGCTTACCGATCCACTACGCCGAAGGGATTGGTTACCACAACCTTGGAGTGGATTGATCGGCGTAACAGGGCCCACCGACGTGTAGGTAAGAGTGGAGTTGGGGTGGAGAGGCTGATGCATTTCTCTTCTATGCATATGTTCGCGTCACACCCCCTTTGGACCCCTTTTTGAGTGGTCTAAAGAAATCAAAGTCCCACAGTGATAAATGTGGACTATAGGAGGATGATGATGATCCAAAGCTGTCCAAGGAAGTTCTTCCAATTTTGCTTATGTAACAGCAGCAACATGCGGTCAGGCGTTATCGTGAAGAAGCAAGAGCTGCGGATCGGTATCTTTCGTCTTTTAGACTGATAGGCCTCTCTAACCTTGCCCAAAAGTTCAGGTTATCGGTGTGTCTGATATTATCAATTGGGTTGATATAGATAAATTAGACGCAGGATATGAAATTTTGATTGACGACGAGATCATCGAAGCAGTACATAAAGAGCATACTCCTAACAGTGAAGCAGATAATGACGACGAAAAGATTTCTGTCAACGACGACAGAAGTCATAGCAAGTAAGCCTACTATGTGGTACAAGAAACAAAAAAAAGCCGATCTCTCTAAACTGTTTTGCAAAATAAGCCAAAAATTAGTCCATCGTAAAATTACGCAATTTTTTGTAAAGCAAAATTGTAATGTTTGTGAGTAATTTTTAAGTAGGCCTACAGTACGTTCTGTAGTTGAGTAAAATTCTCATATAGGCCTACAATGATGTTTTTTGTTTACAAAAATGTAGGCCCTAGTTGTGTTAACTGTGTGTAATATAGAATAAACGTTTCGTAATGGAAGTGAAGTAATGTACGATACAGTAATGTGATTCAATAACATCGCATTTAACACGCAAATTCCAATTCAATAACGTGATTACTGTATACTTATATTTTCCTAATTTTGTAATTCCGTATATAAGTTTACATGCATTGTACCGTAATTAATTATACCATTTATTTTTAAGCGCGTGCAGGCCTTTTTTTTGTTATTCCGTAATTCGTCTATTTTCTCTCCTCCCACGAATGTGACAAGTTAGCGAGTTTCTACTGTAATTATTTTTTAAACTTAATCGGTGTATGATTAAACAAAAAATAATTTCTAAACCTTTTTCGTGTAGGTTAACACATATAATATTATGCTTTTACATGTCTTTAAAAAAAAAAACACGACTTGGAAAGATAATGTAAATATAAAAATTTATTGCAAAAGGTAAAAGACATTATTGCAATATTGCTGCATTTTTCTGCAATTTTGTGAGGTCGTTTTGTGCTTCGCAAAAATACAGTATAAATTGCAACTAGTGAATTTCTGATGACGATTCACAAACCGTGACGACATCGACCAACGGGTTTATCTGCGTTTGTCTGAAGCGACGTCGTAGTGGTGGTTGGCGCTGCAGCGAATCACGGTAACAGAACAACGCAATTAGTTTTGTTTATTAGTTTGAACTTAAAACATGATCCCCGAACAGTTCGGCTTTCGTGAGCTGCACTCCTCGACTCATCAGCTGATGCGACTCGTGGAATGCATTACCGAGGCTGGCTGCCAGGGCAAACAGACGACTGCGATCTTCCTAGACGTAGAGAAAGCCTTTGACCGCGTGTGGCACGAGGGTGTCCTGTACAAACTCACGGAAGTCCTTCTCCCAGACTGCTACGTTCACTTGATCGGCAGCTTTCTGCGAGACCGTAGCTTCCGAGTGAGAGTAGACCACGCTCTCTCTTCGGAGAGGCGTATTACCGCTGGCGTCCCTCAGGGAAGTGTCCTTGGGCCTCTCCTGTTCTCGTTGTTTGTCAACGACACGCCCCGAGTTCCTGGAGTGAAATTGTCGCTGTTCGCGGAAGACACTGCGGCTTTTGCCTCAGAGCCGAACGCGAGTTATGCGGCAGTTAAGCTCCAGCGCCAACTCGACGCGTATGTCGGGTGGACCGATGACTGGAGAGTTGCCGTTAACGCTTCCAAGAGCGCCGCGGTAATATTCTCGCGAAAACGTAAGCGGCCTCGGCCGCTTAAAGTAGGCCCCGTCGAGGTGCCCTGGACCAATAGCGTCAAGTACCTCGGGCTCCACGTGGATTCCCGACTCACCTGGCAAACCCATACACAGTACATCAGACAACGCGCTTCGGTGCAACTCAGTAGACTCTGGCCCGTGCTATCTAATCCGGCAATGACCCCCCGGCTAGGTAAGCTCATATTCAACATGTACGTGTTGCCCGTGATTACCTACGCCTGTCCTGTTTGGGGATACCTGGCTCGTGGTCATAGAACAACGCTCCAGCGCGTACTCGACCGGGGACTGAAGCTCGCGTGCAAAGTCCCCCGGAGGTACTCTTCTCGTCTTTTGAGGAGAGGACTCGGTGTCCGCTCTCTTGATGACACCGTGAGACGCCTGGCGCGTAGATTCTATGTTCGTTCCGACAGAGTGACCCACAATTCCCTCATTGCCGGACTTGGTAAATACACCCCGCGACCAGATGAGTCCTGGAAGCGACCTCGTTTGCTAGTCCCGGTGGTATAATCCACCAATCGCAGGTCGCTTCAGACCCCCCCCATAAGTAGATAAAAAGTATATAATGAACTCCAACAGACCCAGTGGTAGGAGTCCTTTCTGAGACTCGGGACACTGCACTACTCGCGACCCCCAGTTGTGTGTGTGAACTTAGAACAGAGCCATTCACGTCTGGGGTTACTTTGCAGCCGTTCATAAAAGAAAGTTGCAAAGCATTGTCTATAAGGGTCTTCGGCTAACTGCCAAAGCCCCCTATCGGTTCCTTTCTCAACTTTTGAGAAGTTGACTCGGTGTCCACTCCTTGGATGACACCGTGGGACGACTTGCACGTAAATTTTACGCCCGAGCTGCAAGGACCCAGGCAAACACACTCATACCCGGTCCCCGGCCTTGGCAAGTACCGACCACGTCCAGGTGATTCTTGGAAACGGCCTCGGCACTTACTGCACTAGAACGACCTAGTGCGAGCATGCCGTTGTAGCGGCCACTAAATAAATTAAATATCGAGTTATTTAGTGTGCTCGTGTAATGATCAACCTGTCAAATTCGTTAATACTCAATACATTGCGTTGTTTACATATTTACTTACAGTAAAACAGTTTCCTATGAAAATGTACAAACGATTCTCAGTACAAAATTAAATTGTTGCTTAAGGTTTTGGCTTGCTGCATCTGGTATGACATAATATAAAAGTGCTCTCTTTCTCAGATAACTCATGAGTACTTGCAGAAGACCATGAGCCACTGCTGATCACGCTCATAGAATAGAGATTGCTACATTTTAGTTTCCTATTGAGCTACAAGTTTATTAATTACGCTGGTGTATTTCTTCAGATCTACACTTACTTGTTTACACAGGCCAAGCTGTGCCACTGCAGCATCATATTCCTGTTCTCAACGTCTTAATCATCCCGGCAACCACAGTGCATCTCACTCAACACATTTTGAGGCCTCTGCCACAATCTATTTCGTGACACTTTGCCCTCAAGAATGTTTTGCAGAACGGTGTCATTAAGAAGTATATAAAATCCTTGCTATTCTAATACCTGTACTGTTTATCAAAGCCCTTCTCTCCTGAACTCCTCACAAAACTTTATAGTTTCTCCTCTCTTCTACCCAATTTGTTTTGGTAAGTTCCCAAAACCATAATTTCGCAGCTTCAATGCTTCCACTCTAGCGCCTCTCCAAAGTAATCAAAAGGCTGACACTTATACATCAGCATACTCCAAACAAAGGAATTAATAAAAGACTTCATAGTTTCAATACTAATATGCATAGTATTGTGAAAAAAAAAAACAATGCAATCTTACTGTGCTTAATGTGGAACCTTTTATTACGAAAGATTCATTTTGCCACTGCTATTCTCATTTAAGATACGAACGACGTTTATTGTTAGAAGCATAGGTGTAACTTGGGAGGGGCAAGGGGGCACTGGCCCCCCCCTCCAATGTTCCGAGCATTATAAAATTTTGTTTCCAGTTGTTTAAAAATAAAAACTAACAAATAATCAAACAGGAGATAGTTTCTATGCTTGTGAGCACAGTAAGCACTATTTATCAACGTCTGTACTATTATCAGACGACTAGTTGCCATACATTTATTATTCTTATTTCTTTCGAAGAAACTTGTAAGGAAAATGTTTGACAGATTTGAATGATATACGTGAAAATAATATTTCTGTTCGAAAAAAAAAACAAAAGCTAGAGACCTAATTAACTGGAATACAATGCGTGTCTTTTACACAAACAAAGACTTATTTTCGTACACCGCAAGACGTTGATGGCTTTGTTCACGAGTCTTAAAAGACGGTCGTTTGGAACTGTTATTTGTTAATGATTACTGATACAAGTGCGGTCGGTTACTCGGTCGTGTACGTAGTCCGTTAAAGTACACATCGCTTGTCTCTTTCATAATTTGTTATTGTTGTGATTGTTTTGGTTTTTTGTGTTGATAAGTGCTGGGAAATGGGAGATAAGAAACGCAAAGGAGTAACACGGCTTAATTTAAACAAAGGTTTTGTAAAATATTGTAGCGTGACAGATAATCCACACAAATGCATTACTCAATGATCATTAATAAAGCTCTAATATATGGAATATCCAGATGAGAATCAATTAAAATGCACTATTTAATAATATATTCACAAGAAAGGTTGAATAAAGAAAATTTCTGCAAATAATATAATATAATACAAATTTAAAAACCCAGAAGACTAAAAATAATAATAACAAAATTACCCAGGTAAGATAGAAGCAGGCAATTAATATACCCCGTCAAAGAAACCAGACCAGAAGAAACGAAGGCATACACGGCGAAAAACTACAGAAGAAGGAAGAATAGTCAAAACTACCACTACTGAAGACAGAAGAAAGAAGAATAATTAGAACTAAAGAAGAAAGAAGACTAATTAAAACTACTACTACTGAAGAATGAAGAAAGAAGAACAATCAAAGATACAGAAGACAGAAGAAGGAAGAATAGTCAAAACTACCACTACTGAAGACAGAAGAAAGAAGAATAATTAAAACTAAAGAAGAAAGAAGACTAATTATAACTACTACTACTGAAGAATGAAGAAAGAAGAACAATCAAAGATACAGAAGACAGAAGAAAGAAGAATAATTAAAACTACTATTACTGAAGAAAGAAGAACAATCAAAGATACAGAAGACAGAAGAAAGAATAATAATTAAAACTACTATTACTGAAGAAAGAAGAGCAATCAAAGATACAGAAGACAGAAGAAAGAAGAATAATTAAAACTAAAGAAGAAAGAAGACTAATTATAACTACTACTACTGAAGAATGAAGAAAGAAGAACAATCAAAGATACAGAAGACAGAAGAAAGAAGAATAATTAAAACTACTATTACTGAAGAAAGAAGAACAATCGAAGATACAGAAGACAGAAGAAAGAAGAATAATTAAAACTACTATTACTGAAGAAAGAAGAACAATCGAAGATACAGAAGACAGAAGAAGGAAGACTAATTAAAACTACTACTACTGAAGAAGGAAGAATAAAGAAGAACCAAACTCAAAGAAGAAAGAAGAAGAATAAAAATAAGAACTACAGAAGAAAGAAGAAGGAAGGATAATCCAAAACTACAGAAGAAGGAAGAATAACCAAACTCAAAGAAGAAAGAAGAATAATTAAGACGACCCATATAAAACAAAAACCCCATAGGGAAAGAACCCCAAAAACCCCAAAACCAATAAATGCCCAAAAAAAAAAAGAAAGTATAACACATTAAAAAACCATATCACTGTAAAACTGACAAAAACTAAAAGTGTTAGTAGTATTAAATATTAGTGCATTCAAAAAGTTATTATTTAGTTTGTATAGACAAGTCTTCACAGTTTCCCCATGGTTGAATATTTCATATTAAAAACTAGAAAAAGACTAGTAAATATAGTAATAATTCACCATGGAAAAGTGTAAGTGATCAAATTATAACTAATAAACTTTAAGAAAGGTGCATGAGTAGCAGTACAAAGTAACAAACTTTAAGTTTTGTGAACAGTGTCTACTTTGATAATGAAGTAGTAATTTTACTAATAAAAAGCTACTAAAACTGTATGAACATTCCATAGAATGGAATATAACTTAGATAGCCAGGGTTATACTTTAAGAGGGGGCATAAATCTTATAAAATGGGGAATTACAGAACTAACTGTTTATGATGAAGTAGTAGAAGGTATTAACAATTATATATGGATCCAAATGTGGGGTTCCAATTAAATATAGCATTTAGATAAGTAAGGGTTAGTCATAAGAAATATTAGTATTATAATTGTTATTTTATTGTTCATGTTAATTTAGGAATGCATTATCTAAAATTAGATATCATTCCAATGTTGTAGAAGTACTTTTTATTATGTTATTAGGTGATATACCAAAACAGTGTTATTAAGAACACCAGTTTTATATATCTGGGTGTTATATTTTAATTGTATAATCTATAATTACTGTTATGCCAGATCAGAGAACTAATTTTTAATCAAATATATCAGAGTCAGAAGTCAGAGAAGGAAATAAAATAATTACATTAGTAAAACATTCTGCAAATGGCCACAATTCAAATCTAGGCAATATAATAAAGTTAAAATGCAGAATAATTAATAAACCTAATCTTATAAACCAGGCAAACTGACAATATTTAGGCAATATACACCCAACATATTGAATACTATGTAAATAAGGCTTTCTAAAGATATGGTCATTATATGAGTAAAATTATTTGATTGTCTAATGAAATACCATTTGAAACTGAAATAGGTTCACTAACTTTATCAGAAGGGGAATCATATACAACTGAATTATGTGAAAAAACCATCATTAGTATACTAAATTGCAATAAAATAAGTGAGAATTGATAATTATACAAATTTCAGATTTCATAGAATAATAATTATATTAGTTAAAATGGCTATTATTTACATAGAAGACAGGGAAGTATAATTTTAGGCCTACCTCCCAAAAAATTATAAGAAATATGATTTTCTGATAAAACTTTGTAATACTAACTTAATTACTATCAAAATAAGTAGAATAGAATAGTGAAAACGAATATGTATTTTATATTGCAAACAGTTAACTAATAATGAATTTAATTTATGAACATAGTGTACTATTTTAAAACGTGTCGGAAGTTATGGCAATTTTTAACAATGTCTGAACTATATTATATAGGCTAAGATTTTCATGAGATGAAGGAAATACAGACAGTTCATTATTATACCTCGAAGAGAGCACTTCTTGTGAATATTTGATTGAACCAACCTTTAATGGACGTTATGCTACAACGGAGTTCTGAATCATTTTATGTAAACTAAATTTTTAACTATTTTAATGAAAGTGAAGTTGACCCACGAACTACATAACACCTATAAACGAAATCACATATAACCAATTACATTGAAATAACACTGAAATCGCATCAAACACCAAGTGAAAATTCGAGGTTAACTGACACACATAAACACCAGTTGATATACTTACTTAACAACATTTTTACACCAAGTGAACGTTTCCATCTAACACCAGTGACAATAAACTATACCCCAGAAGATCATATACCGTAGCGAAGAACATTTAACCGAAGAAGGGATATATTATCTTAACAAGTACGTTGTTTACATTAGAAGCTTTCAACGCGCATGCGTCAGGCGGCCATTCTGATTCAGTTCCGTCACCTCAATTAGAGATGACTAGGCTGCTTTCTGGTTTGAACAAAATTATATATAAACTTTTATTATTAATAATTACCAGTATATTGTTTAAATTTAAGACCTTTTTTGAATTGTAAGTGTTATACTTTCATGTCCCTGACCTTCTCTGGCTTTTTATATAAATAACCGTTCAAAGAACCTGTTTAAATAATACAATTGTAAAACTTCTAATATCGACCGACCCTGAGCAAGAACTCGATATGGCTTGTAACTTCGATTAATTAATCGACCAACCTTATTATTGTATTTAATAAACGTATTTGTCTGTTTTTTGGTAAATTGGAGTTGATTTCTCTTATAAAAGGACATAATCATTAATTAACCAAGAAAAATAGATAATCTTTAAAGGCAGTATATGCGAAACTACAACATTTCAAGAGTAAGAAGAAGAGAGCCGTTTTCGCCTGACTTGAAGTTAATTGGATTATCTTTTTAACAAATTTACCGAACAGAAATTTATTACCAAATTAAACACCTTACTATTATAATTATAATTACGATCCACAACCTCAGTTTATTCCTATTATTAAGCACATAAATACCTCGAAAATATTTGTTCCGAAATTATTTTTTTTTATAAATATAAATTTTAAATTTATATTTTATTTCAATTTGCTACACAGCAAAATACACTTTATTTAATTGATGGTAATAACATCCCAATTACCAATAACAAAGACCAGGAACTTTACCAAATCGACGATTCCCAGAGCGGAACGTCACTACTGAACATACACACCATAAAAATTATCCTGGATAATATTATACCAGAACACTATACAATTACAATTATAGTAGGGTTGTATTACAAAAGCGAAGGTCAACAGTGAGAGCTTAGAAGACAAGAAGATATTAGCTACGTACTACACATATTATAAATTAAGCTATATTTTGCAATATCGTTTTATTACAAAATCAGCTAGCACAACCAGTGGGACTTACAGGAGAGCACAATCTACATACACCCACTCACCCACTCAATCACCGTTATATTACAATATATAAAAACACTTGGTAAGTTTCACAACATTTTTTTAATTAACTCTGACAGCTGTTTCGACTAACTTAAGCCATTGTCAAAGAGCGAGTGAATGAAATTACTGAACACAGGATGTTAGAGGAGTGTAGGTGGTAAACATCTGTTTAGGGCGTATCTGGAACATCTGTGTTGTGATGGCGAGGGGGGGGAGTGTGTGCATGAGACAAGGGAAGGTCAGGTGTCTTTAAAAACTAAATACAATCATGAATGCAAAATATAAAATTAACTGAACTAAATATAACTGAATGCAAAATTTAAAATAATGATGAACATTCAAAATAATATAAAATAAACTAAACTAAATAACAGATTTTAATAAAGGGGATACACAAAATTCAGTCTGTTCATTGGTTAAATTTTTGTTATTTTTTATTGCTTTTTTAATTTCTAAAATTTCTAACAATTAGAATTTTTAGAAACTTACCAAGTGTTTTTATATATTTTACAAAACCTTTGTATTAATATGTTTCACCAAGTGCCCAACGAGTCATCAATCAATATCGTGACGGCTTAATTTCTTTGACAATTGCCTGACTAGCAATTTGAAAATTTCTTTGTGTTGTGACTGATTCGGCTTACTGCTACTACTGCCGAGCATTTTGTGACAGTGTGCTTAAGGGAGAGGATGCGTTTACAAAAACTGGGTATAAGAATTGGAAGAACTGAAATTGTTTATGTTTATAGGCCTACTGTATATTTGTTCTAGGCAAACATAACTGAAAGTACAACTTATAAAGAAAGGTTTGTTGATCATTAAAAAATGAAATTGTCCCTCGTTTACTAACTAAGAATTATTACTAAACTTTCTAATTTTGTATATAGTATATTTTATTAATTTTATTATATAGGTGGTCTCACTACACACTTGAATATATGAAGCTTTACCCTGCTCCCCCAAAGTTCATGATTAGCAGTAATCGTATCACCCAGGTAACAGAACCCATTGAAATTATCCAGACTCATGTTACCTAATTACATGTTCGCCCTTACAATACTCTTCTGTTTTTCAATTCTCTGCGGTAAAGTTTAATGTTCAACATTCTGTGATAACGTTAATGTTCTATTAATGTCAGTAGTTTTTAAAGAACACTATTTGTATACGACCTTGTATCGTGGCCAAACAACAATGATGTTTATGGACACAAATTAATTAGAATAAATATTTCAGCCATTTACTGTTATTGTTTTTCATTTCGCCCTAATCTCACTGGATACGAATGATTAGTGTATAGCACAAACATTAAAAATCGTAGTTGATCAATATTTGTTGTAAACATCACTAACATTGGCTTTAACGTAAATGAAGAGAAAACTTGTTTTTTTTTCAGTTTTAGTTTTATGAAAGTTCATTCTGTATTACTTAAGAAAAGAAGTGATGAAGATATGTGAATGTCGAATTCATGGAACAGTGTGAGGATACAATTGTACTTTGTAACAACCTTTGCTAAGCTGCAAAACCTGAGTTTTTGTATTAGGTTTAGCAAAGATGTAGTCTCTCCTTTTTAAATTAAACCATTTCAGAACCTTAGCAAGCAGACAAAATTACTTGTATCGCATATTAATTAAAACACTCATAATGAAAGAAGGTATAAAATTATAACCTTTCTTTTTTGAAACCACCGTCTTCTGTAAAACTGAGAATATATTCGTAAGGATGACTTGACGAAGGCAGCCACTTAACCTAATTTGCATTTTCTTCTTTGAGTGCGTGCTTTGAGTTTACAAGCGCAAATCGTTTAGTATTCTGAATCGATTGTTTGACAAGTGGAGCGTTTGAGACTGTTAAAGCTGATTGTAACGCCAACTTGACTGCCTTACCCCGCGGTATGCCAATTTATGTAAGAACTCTTTGCAATATATTTGTTTCGCTGATTGTAACGCCAACTTGACTGCCTTACCCCGCGGTATGCCAATTTATGTAACAACTCTTTGCAATATATTTGTTTCGCTGATTGTAACGCCAACTTGACTGCCTTACCCCGCGGTATGCCAATTTATGTAACAACTCTTTGCAATATATTTGTTTCATTTCTGTTTCTTTGCAATGTGGCGTTTGTGTTAAAGCTGATGTAACGCCAACTTGACTGCCTTACCCCGCGGTATGCCAATTTATGTAACAACTCTTTGCAATATATTTGTTTTGATGATTGTAACGCAAACTTGACTGCCTTACCCCGCGGTATGCCAATTTATGTAACAACTCTTTGCAATATATTTGTTTCATTTCTGTTTCTTTGCAATGTGGCGTTTGTGTTAAAGCTGATTGTAACGCCAACTTGACTGCCTTACCCCGCGGTATGCCAATTTATGTAACAACTCTTTGCAATATATTTGTTTCATTTCTGTTTCTTTGCAATGTGGCGTTTGTGTTAAAGCTGATTGTAACGCCAACTTGACTGCCTTACCCCGCGGTATGCCAATTTATGTAACAACTCTTTGCAATATATTTGTTTCATTTCTGTTTCTTTGCAATGTGGCGTTTGTGTTAAAGCTGATGTAACGCCAACTTGACTGCCTTACCCCGCGGTATGCCAATTTATGTAACAACTCTTTGCAATATATTTGTTTTGATGATTGTAACGCAAACTTGACTGCCTTACCCCGCGGTATGCCAATTTATGTAACAACTCTTTGCAATATATTTGTTTCATTTCTGTTTCTTTGCAATGTGGCGTTTGTGTTAAAGCTGATTGTAACGCCAACTTGACTGCCTTACCCCGCGGTATGCCAATTTATGTAACAACTCTTTGCAATATATTTGTTTCATTTCTGTTTCTTTGCAATGTGGCGTTTGTGTTAAAGCTGATTGTAACGCCAACTTGACTGCCTTACCCCGCGGTATGCCAATTTATGTAACAACTCTTTGCAATATATTTGTTTTGATGATTGTAACGCCAACTTGACTGCCTTACCCCGCGGTATGCCAATTTATGTAACAACTCTTTGCAATATATTTGTTTCGCTGATTGTAACGCCAACTCGACTGCCTTACCCCGCGGTATGCCAATTTATGTACCAACTCTTTGCAATATATTTGTTTCGCTGATTGTAACGCTAACTTGATTGCCTTACCCCGCGGTATGCCAATTTATGTACCAACTCTTTGCAATATATTTGTTTCATTTCTTTTTCTTTGCAATGTGGCGTTTGTGTTAAATTAAATCTTTTCAAAACAAAAGCAGCGATTTAATTTAAGACATTGTCTACAATGATTGTTGAGGCATTTTAAATTTACATTTTGCCTAACTCATACTCAGTATGTACACCCTCAGTGTACTTAGCATACTGTCTAACATACCCTCTCTACTGTTAGTTCAGACTGAAGTAATTCTGTGTCTTTCTGTGACATGACATCCCTTTATTAAACCCTAACGTCCTTCAATATCCATCTCAAAATATCCCCAATTTCTGGCAATAGTTCCCAGTCAATGACACCCGTTTTTGACAGTATTTTGCATCCCTCCTGATGTCCACCACCGTGTGCGTCATCTTTTCTTATTCTTCCCTCTCAAGAAGTGTTCTTTTGTCATACTCATTTGTAATCTTTCCTATTCTAACTTTTTTGTCTGCTTCGGCAATTGCAATTTACTAGGCTGTGGTTCTTGAACAACTTCTATTCTTGATTAAAGTGTACTCCCCAGCTATAGTAATAGCGGAACCATATATCTTTAATAATATTTTCCTTTCAAAAACATCAAACATTACTGATTCTTTTCTGTGTATGTCCAAGTTTCACAATCATAGAAAACTGTAGGCCTTATTATTGTTTTGAATGTCAACTTTGTATTGTAGCGAACTGACTTGGACTTCAAATAGACTTACGGATACGTAAACTTAGAGCTTTCATTACCATTCTGCGTATAGTGCCTTCATTACCATTGAACTTAATCTGTAGACACACAAAGCCCTTGACTACTTTGTGACGTCATTTCCTGCTGTTACATTTTGTCAACTTCTATCTGTTGATGTTTGCATCGAAGCCTTGGTTTTCCTTACAATTACGGATAAAGTTCTTGGTTTTTAATCTCCAACCATACACTTGCCCTCTCTATCTTAAAATCCTTGTATAAACCTATAACTGTTGTCTGGTTTCACACATATTGACATAATCTGTTTTTGTATGTGATTAATCTACAGAAAAGTTTCAGACACTGCAAAGGAGATGTCGGCTCCCGTAATCTGTAATATATTGTTACAAAAAGCAATAAACAATGTCAGTATTGATCAGAAAGTTTCAATTATGTATGAATAAATAGAGATCAACTTTAATGATGTTAAATATTAAACGATGCCCGGCCACGTAAATATAAAAAATGTACGCGATCTTTTTCTGCTCTCGCATTTTTAAAAGTAGGATACTATACGCCTACGATAATATAATGCTGGATGATGTTTTTAGTTGTGTGCTGATAGGTTTTAGTTAGGTAAAATTACATCTCATCAGGCATTGAAGGTAATCGCTAGTTTTTGTATCATTTTTATTCTAACTCATACTGAATATATTAATTTTTCTTCAAAAGTACACTAATACATAATGTATAACCGTACAGCCATACAGTTTATTAAATTGTAATTAAAATCAAATGAATACTTAATATTGTTTTCAAATAATCACGCAAAAATGCTTAAAATATTCGCTACACAAGAACAGTATAACCTTTGGCTCTGTGTACATTTACGAAGCGCAACAATATTTGGATATTTACTCAGGGCAGTATTTTGTAAATAATTAGTATAAAGAAAGATATGACAAATAGTTTTAAACATTCTTGTGTGTAAGTGCAAGCAATATACATGCGGAAAACTGTCGAAAGTGAATGCCTCCCCGTCTGTGTTTACAATGTAAATCATATGTATGTGTGTGTGTGTGCCAGCGCCGATCGCAGCTATTGTACTGCGATAGGGGAGATGTCTTTATGTACGAATGAATTGTTGTTTGTATTATTAAATGAGGTATTGACATGATAAAAATAAGTAAATAAATGTTTTTTACCTGTTATAAAAAACACATCACAATTCTAAAAGCACCATTAGAATAAGTACATACATAAACGCGTATGGTGATGCAAAATTATTGCAGAAAAGTGCAATAATAAAGACGTTATACAAATTAAAGTTAATTACTACCGCAATTAGCTAGTAATTAACAAGTGTGTTATATTTAAATGACGAGTAAAAAATTATAAAGACAATGCAACCATTCGCCTAAAAATCAAGTTTATGGTTATCGCGAGAACAGATAAAAAAGTGATCAGTTATAAAGGGACGCTACACGCAATATGACAAAGTTGTACATGTCAGAAACAACATCTGACATGTTAGATCGCTATCTACTATAAATATCTCCGGCAATTTTGGTCGAAGGACAGACGCTAAGAAGTATACACGGGGACACTATGTCCGTTTGCTAACCGACAGAAAACAGACGCTAAGAAGCTATGTCAGTGTGATCAGCTACACGAACTCATCATCATCACCATTATCTTCAACACACCACGATTGATGGAGAAGAGCAGGACGACCATCAACATAAGGCTATAGAACACTGAGGAAGCGTCATCGTCATCATCGTCATTGTCATCACTCAGAACACACACACACACACACACACACACGCGCGCGCGCGTACACACGCAACGGTAACTCCAACAAAATGCAGGTGACAAATGAACAATTATATTTTGTGCAAAAACAAAGAACTCATAAAGAACAGATTATAAGATAACAAAGTAATACAAGTATGTAAATAGTGTAAATATTCAAAATAACAGACGTAACTGTAAGCTGTTGAAAAAAATATTCTGTTTTATTTAAAAATGAGTGTATTATAATAATTATTATAATATGTAATGAGTGTATGTACGAGGCGTGTCCGGAAAGTAAAGATACAAAGGTCGTAATTTGTCTGAAAATATTTATTTACAAATCATTAACTGACAAATATATATATCTTTATTTCTCTACATAATTACCGCCATTATCCAAGCACCTATTAAGTCTGGGAACTAGCGCTTTTGTATCCCCGTGTCATAGAAGTCTGCCCCCAACCCTTTGAACCATGTCATGACCTCTTCTTTTACCTCGTCATCGTCATCGAACTTTTTTCCGGCCAGATATTGTTTCAGGTGAAGGAACAAGTGAAAATCACTGGGCGCGAGGTCCGGGCTATACGGCGGGTGATCCAAAACATCCCATTTCCAACTGCCGAGCAGCGCAGAGGTCACGCGTGCAGTTGGAAATGGGATGTTTTGGATCACCCGCCGCATAGCCCGGACCTCGCGCCCAGTGATTTTCACTTGTTCCTTCACCTGAAACAATATCTGGCCGGAAAAAAGTTCGATGACGATGACGAGGTAAAAGAAGAGGTCATGACATGGTTCAAAGGGTTGGGGGCAGACTTCCATGACACGGGGATACAAAAGCTGGTTCCCAGACTTAATAGGTGCTTGGATAATAGCGGTAATTATGTAGAGAAATAAAGATATATGTAATTACGTAATTGTCAGTTAATGATTTGTAAATAAATATTTTTAGACCAATTACGACCTTTGTATCTTTACTTTCCGGACATGCCTCGTATAATTATAAATAATAATTATTCTTAATGTAAATATTATTTTAATAAAATATTAATAGCAAACATTCAATTTGTATTTCATGAAGGTAATATTATTTTTATAGATGATTTGCTATGAGTTCAAATTTTAATAATGATTCAAAATCAGACACCAAGCAATATAAAAGAATTTTATAATTTGTTTATCATATATGTTTAAATATTTACGACTATGTGTTGTGCTGAATATCAAAGATGTGTTATGTTTTCAGAGTGTAACCTTATAAAAGAAAATATTCTGAATTTTTAGTTTTCAGTTTGTAATAATCAATTCATTTTCTTTACAATGTTTAATAAACCGTTAATTGATTGTTTAACAATGTTTTAATTAATTATTTCATGCCATCAACGTCTCACTCCTCTATATAAAAATACGTTTATTGTGCAACCACATATACTTAACGCAACGAAAACACAAAAACCCTACGACCTAGCCGATGATTAACGCTATACAGTTGCGTTGGACCCATGAACTGAAGTGTATTGAGTTCATATACTGTACTTGTAACGTCGCAGAAGATTGCTTTGAATGTTAACAATAACGCAAGAATCAATCTGGCTTAAAATAAAATTATGTCGATTATTTTGCAGCCTACTAAATTTTTTTTTTAATAGCAAAATTGTTTAAAAGTGTCTTAAACGCTTTGAAAATGTTTACGCATCATGGAAATCGATAAATCTCATAGCGATGCATTATGTATGTCCCGGACGGGGTGGTACACTCTGTAGTCATAACTCGTTCATGTGTCATGTCAAACTTTAATTGGGTCTCATAAATGTGTCTAATTTTTATTGTAATAAAATACGTTACTTTTCAGTTGAAAGCTGATTACAAGATAAAAAAATAATTGTGCTTATCAAAACAATACCACGTAAGAAAACACTTAAATATAGTTATTTTAGTCGGAAATTGATAAAACGTTAAAATTTTACATAATTTTCTTCCATTCACGTATGAGAACGTGTTTTTTTTAAACAAACTTTATATTCGTTGAATACGACTGTGAATTACAAAATTATATGTCAGCAAAAAAAAGTGTATGTCTACGTAACTTCTGGCTGTTTTTGTATTTAAATTAAAGATGCTTAGCTCGTAAAGGACACAACAAACTATTTGTAGCCATTTGCCAGTCCCAACGTTATGGTACTTGGGAGTTGGCAACGGTATCAAAGAATATAAAGGACGTCAAAAAACTAAAAACGGTAACATATATGCAAAATACGTATACTGCAACATATTGTTGTACAGGGAGTTTGTTGTCTTATGACCAAATCCTCCTCCTTCTTCTTCAGCGGCGCAACAGCCCATTACTGGGTAAAGGCCTCCTTTAGCAGCCTCCGTCAGTTGTCCCGGTCAAGTACAGCCGCTCTCCAGTTCCGGGGCTGGCGAAAGAAACTGACAGGTTTCTGCACATACATAAAAGTTTTACAGATGGGCTATATGAATTCTCCGATCCAACCCCCAACCTGGAGGACCAGGAACTTTGATTTCGGGGTGCTCTTCCCCTAGAGAGTTGCTTTCACCTCAGCTGACGAGCTCTCTCTGCCCGGTCGCAGTAGGATAACTGACTCAGCCCATGTGTGCAGCCGTTGGGCTACTATAGCCTCCTCCGCCTCCACACTAGATGTACACACTGCTGCCGATCTGCACCATCCTGCCTGGCCAGGACCCAGGATAACCCCAGGCTGTCCTGACAGAACTCCCATCTCACGTTTGCTTACAGATCCACTCCGCCGAAGGGACTGGTTACCACAACCTTGGAGTGGATTGCTCGGCGTAACAGGGCCCACCGACCTTATGACTAAATAAGGAGACAAAAAAAAAATAAGACTTTTGTTTGTTTTTCTCTTTCAATAATGCAAGTTGTGTCAAAAGCTATAATATTGTTTTTAGCAACAACATAAGTTTCTACTAGTAATTTTGTACTTTGGTAAATGACCTGAAGATGGCTTGACTGCCGAAAGCGCTCGTCAATACCAAAGACAACATAGTGGTTTGTACAAAATTACTAGTAGAAATATTTGAGACCACTAACACTCCAATACAACAATAAAACAACATAAGTTATTTATATTGTTATCTGCTCTTGAAGGGAGGACTCAGCAGTCTTTATAACATGGAGGATAAAACCAAATACCGTACAACAATCTAATAATAAAACTTACAAGAACTTAATGTTTATTGTATGTGTTCGTTAATATGTTTAAAAAAATTGTTCTCACATAACCAATCATATTCAATGTGTTTTACTCAATATTATCTAACTTAATTATTAAATTTTCAGACGTTCTTAAAATCGCCTTCTTACCACGTTTTCATTTAATTCATTCCTAACTTTCTATTTGTGGAGACATAGTTGCATGTCCTATTAATTTTGTGCCGTTACTAACGCACGCATTTTGTTTGTAAATAGTGAGGGTGCTGACCTTGAGATTTGCGTCACACATTTACTCAACAGGCTGTGAGTCGTCCCCGTTATACCGGTACAATGTGTGCTGCACTTAACACCTCCAAGATTTATGACATGTCTCTTTCTCTCTCTATGAGGGTGGGTAGAAAATATGTCATACCGTCCTTTCCAACAACTCTCTCTAGGCAAACACGCGCCAAATTGCTTTTGTCGTCTTTTCCAAACCTGTTTACGGCTCCGCTCTTCGACAGTCATTTTACTACCCGCGTGTTCACGTAATAATACCTTGTTTTCTATATTCTTAAGAATTCTTACCTCGAGCGCTTGGACTCGCCTTTCAGTACTGGTAGCACTTATAATATGCTTAAGTCGTCCAGTGGATTTCCTTCTTCTCCTCCTTCTCATAACATTCCTTGTCCAGGACGAATATGTATACGGACCTGGTAGGCTTTTCCGCTTCACATCATCCATGGCTTGCTTAGATTTGCATTCATTTTCATAACATGCAGTATTCATCTTAATATCGAACTTTCCTTTCATGTTCTTTATTAATGCAGCTCGACTACTTAGTCGATGTACGCCTGTTCCACACGCTGGATACTTCATCGTTGGATTCACTGATGCAGCATCTATTCTCGTGCTATATAATTTGTGCTTTTTACGCATTCTACTTGATGGTATTAAACTTTTATTATCTCTATCCATGTCTGGATAATCATCTTCCGACGTCGTTAAATACAAAGAAACAAAATCATTTCTCTTCTTAATCCACCTGTTTCTCGGCTTACTACTGACACTTACGTTAGATCCCACAGTTGCTAATTTCTTAGTAGCTAACACGTCTGTGAAATCAACAGCGTTATCATTATCTCGTACTTTCCGTACCTCTTCGTAACTCTTATTCACTTCTTCTTCCTGCTTCTTCTGGACTTCGTTTTTGTTGTCGTTCCAGGTAGTCGTATGTTCACGTATATCTGTGGGTAACAGCGTGAACTGCTCCTTATGCTTGTCTAGCTTTTCTTCTAGTTTCCCGAATTTTTCATTAATTACTCTAAGATTATTCTCATTAATTTCTTCCTGCTTCTTAAACTTCTCGTTCTGTTCTCTTCTGGTTTCTTTCAAGAAGTTCATCAGTGCACGCAGTGTCACCTCTTCCTGTGGTTGTTGTTGGGGCTCCTGTCCCCGCGGTCTGACGTCTGACGTCTCCTCGGTTATTTGTGATTCGATTGGTGATTCTTCACGTTCGTCGTCTGGTACACCCTGCTGGTTATTGATATCAAAGTTCATCGAATCGGAACTACTAGTCGTCATTTTTGCAGCCTTACTCCGCGTTAACATTCAGTCCAACTAGCTTCACACTAAATAATATTTTGCTCTTACAACTAACATGAAATATATATGCTTATCCTATCTACTGCCTGCTCTTTGCCGTGCGGTGGGCGCCAATACAATAATATGTGTTAATTAGGGGTTTAATTAATTAAATGGAATTGGCAATTAAATATGTAATTGTGATTGCCGTGCCCCACGATCTTGGAGCGCCAAATACAATCATTAGGGGGTGTAATTAATTAAATGGGTGTAATTGATGTTTGTAGTGCCCCACGTTCTTTGGGAGCCAAATACAATTTTGTTTGATTATGCAAATTATGTTTGCATAATTAATCATGTAATTATACTAATTTTAGAATGTGATCATGTAATCACCCAATTAGGCTAGTTATACCAAACTGTTTGAAGCTACGTGATACATTAGTTATTTGATGTTAGCATGATTACTGCACTGAGACTCTAATTGTTGTATAAATTAATAAAATCTACTATAAATCATTCAAGTGACGTTAATATCTGTTCTGAGGTAACTTTGACAATAATGAACGCATATATTCTGAGTAAAATAAACACTTATTTATTAACATCATTCAAGTAAAGAAACTTCAATATATATAAATATAAATGATTCCCTGTAAATACATTCATAAAAAACACATGTATATATATCAAATGACAATACGAATCCAGTACGTTGTTTGCTGAAAAACATACACATACATATATAACACAATCAAAATATAAAAACATAAATAGTCAACATATAAATCTTATACTAATGCGTTCATTTCTTGCCTCAGATGAATAGCGTTATTTAAATTTACCATGTTAATCTAAATTCTCAAGGGTGTTTTCTTGAAAAGAGACAGGACAGTAGAGTTCTTATGACAAGAATAACATAAAGATTACTTGTAAAGTGGATTATCCAATACTTCCATCGGCCTAACTCCTTCCCGCTGGTGGTCCATATGTACGAAGTTGCGTAGCCGTGATGTCACTAACACTCAACACACGCGGATCAGATTCACTCGCGCTGTGTGTGTTTTCTGTTGATGTCGACCGTAACTGTTAGAGTCTATGAAACCATGTGTCGTGTGAGTAAGTTCATCGTTAACTAGTGTGTTATATCTGACTGTCTATTATTGAACTTCTTCTTATGTACATTAATGTATCGTGTCTTTGATAACGTGGTGTATTGTTCCAATTGGTATTGTATCGCTTCGCACTGTACAACGCTACGATTTCGTTGTTCGGTAAAGTATTAACACAAGTTCGGCGAGTCTGTTATTGACAAAACTGCGATTGATTAGTTTAATTTTTAATAAACGGTAGCTGAGTAAGATAAAGTACTTGAGAGTTATGAATCACTAGCTGTAGATACACTATTACCGAATAACTCGCCAATATCGAAATGTTTAAGTCAACTGATTAAAATACCGCGTAACAGAGTTTCAAAGTCCAACTGCTATACGTATGTTAACTGAACTGAATTAAGACTGAGAAAAATTAAGATTTAAGTTCCGTGAAGACTGTTCAAAGAATAAGTTTGAAAATTTGATGAAGACTACCAAAGTATATGATTGAAAAATTTATGAAGACTCACCCCTCGCGTGCTCTGTAAACAGTTTTTATTAAGCATCGTTTACCACAATGCAATCTCCTAGCAAACACGCCTCTGGTCAACCATGATAGGTCAGATGAACTCCTACCCTTATGCAAGACTATGGTTCTCCACTTCTCATTCGTTGTTCGCGTTGCTATGATGACGACGGTCCTCTCCACCTGTACTCTGGGTAGATGCTGGATTCTGGTTGGGTATCTTGTCTCCCTCCAAGTTCGCGTCGAAGGCCTCCGTACCCTTTTCCTGTAACAAGAGCAATTCCTCGGCTGTCGATCAAGTCTTTGTCTAAGTGTACTCCGGAACTCTGCTGCTGTTCTCACGCGAACAATGTGTCGTATTTCGTTATTGTCTGACTATCCATGACCCTTTTCCGTTAGCTATCCGGACACAGCGTGTCGTCGTTTCCAAGACGGCACTCCTCCTCCCTGTCGGAAATATCAGTTGTCGCCAGTAAGATGTCCTCCCGCTGTGCGTAGACTCGATCCTATTCATTAGATATCGTTGTCCGTTCTCGTACAGGGTAAGTACCATTGTGCAGCTACACCCTTTTTTACTGCTGGCACACTTCAAATTAACCTTGCAGTGTGTGCTCGTTACAATTTCTCCGTAAAGTGCTACTGTCCTAGTTTCCCTTTGTCCGGCTTGTTGTGGGCTGTAAATCTCGGTTGAGTCGAGTCTGTCACACGCCAACCTTACTGCCTATTGTAAAGTTATGTGAAGCGTACTCGTATTGTTCCTGGCAAACGTTCAGTTGACACTTCGTTAAATTGTTTCCTTATTTATCGCTTCTGGCTCGTGTTGGGGTGTCTTGGCTAGTTGTAACGTATTTTCGATCAAAATTTTAAAAAATTAAAATTCTTGGTCATTACAGTCTTATTACTAATTTATCCAACAGCTGATAATAATTATGCTCCACATTTACCTATAATGAGACAGCTTGTCACGTTGCAGTGTATATAAATACACACACATATTAGGTGTATTAATGAAATATATATATAATAGGTCTATTAATAGTTAAATTTTTTCTCCTGAAGCAACTGCGTAGTCACAAGACAGTAAAGTATTTTGTTAAACACATTAAAAATTAAACAGGTTAGTTAAAAAAGATGAATTTTACTTACGTAAAGGGTAAAAATTTGTAGATGAAATTCGAAATTTCTAAAAGTTTTTAATCAATGCGAGAAAAATAATGCTGAGGTCAAGAAACGGTTCACACAGTTTGATGACATTCAATTAACACTAAATCGTGAAACAGCCTTGGAACTGATTATCGGAAACAGATAGCGGCGATCACAGAGCGTCTATCTGAAATCGAATCCGTGGTAGTCTTGTGTCAACATAAACCCTACGGTTGTCAAACGCCCGAACGTACCCTTGGCTACGGAAATCGGCTTCTCTACTGTCGCTTCACTGTCTCACGTAACCTTACTCAACTATTCAGCAGTGCAGTCAGTCTTAATACCCACTGGTACCAGTTTTTCCATATAGCTGTCGAGTAAATTTGTTATTCCGTCACTTTAGTGTATTAAAAGCCACACAAATTTTTACATCTGTATTATTTTTACAACACCGTATTTGTGAATACATTAATGAGCACCCCTTAATCTTAATTGGTACATTGTGCATTTACTAAAACTGTAATGTCAGTAAGTGGCTGAAGACAAACAACTTGCGGTTTCTGCTTCTTCGGCATCTATTTTTATGCCATTATTACGGCACTGAATGACCAGTATTCCGCGTAGAAGCAGGCCTAACCACCTTGTAACCTGAAAGTACAATCCTGCGCCTCTAGACGAGCGCAATCGGCGGCGACCCGCGTCTAAACGTTGATGGCTTTCAACGTCACTAAACTGCATTATAAATAAAAATGACAAAAATTATAATTAATGCAATACGTGAGCAATAATTAGATCTTAAGATAATTCCCGCACTCCAGTCATTCCGGGATAATTCTTGTAGTTAATTATCTTCTTTTACCGTCACTCAGAGTTTTTATTACTATGAAACGCAAAGTAGAAAAGGTAAATAAAATTAATATATTTAAAGCATCTGACAGGAACATTTTTCTGTTATGACAAATGCAGAATAAAGTGGACGAGAGAAGTAAGACTCGCATTACAGCAGAAAGGAAGTAAAATGACTAAATTAAACAAGCAGCGTGTATGACAAATGTATATGACAAATCCAACAGTGAAAGTAATAATGACATCTGTGTGTGTGTGTGTGGAGGGGCTTAACGCTATGTGCACATGAGTTCTGTGTAAAGTGTTGTCACTAAGCCAAGGTATTTTAATGAGAAGTGTCAACACAATAATAACACAGTTATTCCGAGAATGTAATAGGCATTTTTTCAATCTATTGACAATAAAATAAAACTTATCAAATGCCTTCGTCAGACATTTAGTAAAACGCTTCTTCAAACATTTAATAAAACGCTTCTTCAAAAGTTTAGTAAAAATTGAAGCCTTCTAGAATCAGAGCGTACTTTCATCGTGTTCCTTTTACAGACAGATTTTTATCGAAATTTCATCAAGTAGAAGACACTTTGATGTGTGTGTGTGTGTGTGTGTGTGTGTTAGCACGTGCGCGCGCTTGCGTGTCGTACTTGATCTAGCAAGGAGTATCAGTGCCTTAGTCAGGTTACAATAATATTATCGTAATATCGTTGTGACTTTAAATATGAAATTTTCAAATCCAGCGAATACGAAAATGTTTCATAAAATTTATAGTACAGTATATTATGTTCAAGTTTGTGACAGAATATACATTAAAAATACCGTGGAGAAAATTAGGTTTTCTAATCCTCGTAAATGATTTTCAAATAATTATATATTTTAAAATATTATGAACAAAATATAAGTAATAATTGTATACATTTCGATATTACGGGTGTTAATTAAGTCAGCGTTGCTCCCGATTCTTAGTAAAAAATCATTTGGCAGACCATGGCCCGTAAGAGGTAAACAAGAAGACACTGAATCTCTTGATTAAGATATACAGTTTAATATTGTTTAAACGAATTCCGCACAGAATGAATGTAGTATTCATTAACACAATTTGTGTTTACAAAATGTACGAATATTTTGTAATTGTTTGTGGATTTAGCTAGTTAAACAATTTTATCCAGTTATATTCTTAGAATCAATAGTTCTCATAAAATTTTTTAAGAAATTATTATACTATTCGATTTACGTTTGAAGAAGAACGCAGTTATGATTGTAACATTAAGTAGGAATTTAAAAATACGTTTACGTAAATCATATATACAAACAAAATATATATGAATGACTAAGTGGCGGACTGTCCAAATGAGTATTGCAAAAATAGTCACCTGCTCGTCGTTAGGTCAGAGACTTGTAAAGTTTTTTTAAAATTTAAAATGTTTATAAGGACGTGTCGCACATTTGCGGCCGATCGCTGGTGCGTGATCGAAAATGGGAACCGGTGAGTTTCCATAGAAACTACTTCTTTGTTTTTCTTTTATAAAATTGCTAAACTGCTATAATTGTATTTATTATTTAGACAAAGCTTTTCGTCATTACTGACATCTTCAGGTCTTAAACAACGACTTTGTTGTCAATAACGTAGTACACATATAAAACTTCGCTTATGAATGCGACTACATTTAACTTATAATCTGTACATTGGTAAATGAAGAATGAATTCGTTGATTGGTGAATGAACATAAATATGTATATATATATATATTTTTTTTAGATTTATTGAAGCATTTTCAATGCCCTTCTCTGTGCATTGCATTTGTGCAATGCCTGTAAATTTTTTACGCTTAACTGTCCTTCACCCGATAGATAATTAAAGGGATTTACTATGAAATTATAAAGACGATTTATTTTTAAATTATCAAATACGAGTGAGAATATATTAAGCAATAAACAGCAGTCGTACCAGAAACAAATTATCACATCACAAGAAGTGATTATCCCTTTAACGATTATCACTGCTTATCGTTAAGTGAATAATCTGACACAATTGGTAGATTTGACCGTGTGACAGTTGTAAACAAACAGAATATTACAGGAATCTTGTAGCGAATGCAGAGAACCACGCTGGCGTCGCTTTGTTGCTGCAACACGCTGGTGCCTGTTACGCTGGAAATGGAAAAATTTAAAGGTACACTTTGTACATTAGCGAGCTGTGTAACGTGTCTGTTGCACTTGGTGAGCAACATACGGGCTCGTATTAGTGGGAAACGTAATAAGCAGCCAATGTCTGCAAGTGTTGCGATGTTTAATTATAAACGATAATAATGATTGCTTGTTTCGTGTGCTTGTAAATTAACATTTTGAATTAACATTCTTGTTTTAATTTTCTTGAAATTCTGGGTGCTTTGCAACACTACGACTCTACCAGCCGCCACTATACGGGCCACAGTAATGATTGTAAACGAATATTAAATTTATCCATATAGCCTATGCTAGCTAAACTGTAAGTTAAACATTGACAAAAAAAGTGTGAACAGATCGTAAGTCGTAAGTCGATTATGCTTAAGTTTTGTGCCGAAATCGTATTGCCTTCGTTGGTGAATGACGTATAATGCGGTTGAAAACGAGGAAGATGAAAGAAAAACATACTAGAAAAGTGAAAGAGTATATTCATCAGGACAGAATAATAAACGAAACGTACAAGTATGAGAGAACCAAAATTAATCGATTGTATACACAGATAGAATACACGGAGAGAGGTTACTAATTACAGAAAAAAATGAAGTAAGTAGAAGATGCTGATAGCAACACTATATAACGTACTTATTACTTTGAGATTTTTTTTTGAATTTTGGGTATTCCGAGGGAGTTACACCAGCAATTAGAGCCCGTCAAGAGTGACACGTGTTAGCTTTGTTCAAGGGTGAGCGACGAAAGGAACAAACCTTTCCTTTCCACTTAAACGACATGAAAGCCGTTAAGGGACAATACGCGCTACAACACATGTTGCGACGAACTGGACCATGCGTGGGAACGCTTGACTCTACAAATATAACAAAGGAACGTTACCCTTGCATCCGTTCAGTAGCGAGAAAAATAGATAGCCATCGCTAAGAGCATTGTTCCAAGCATGTGTGCGACTTACAGAAAAACAATAGCTGAAGCACAGCCAATGTAGCATGGGACGAAGAGGCGCCTGCGATGAACACAGATGTTTGCCACACGTAAGTTCGTTAGAGGAAGTCGATAGTGTCTGAACAATACAATAATTCGACACGCTACACCAAAAGGGGCAGATGTGACTTCAGAAATAAATGTACTTTAGAATGGATTCGATAGTGTTGGATTGATTTATTTAAGACCTGACTCACAAGATAACTTCTTAAATGATAGGATCCACTATTAATGATTTTGATTTAACATGATTTAACAAGTACCATGTTCGTAAATATTCCAAGTCTTGAAGTTTTATTTGGTAGTAAAAGCCAAAATTAATTACTTTTGGGTGATAACATTACTAATTACATATTTAATAAATTTGATTGTGATTCATAAATTAAACAACAATTAATTTATGCAGTTAGCTAAACATACACCAACATTAATATATGTATATTGCATTCAGCTGCGGGGCTAGTTAAACCCGGAGAGATGCGATAAAGTTCACACAGACAACACATTCATAACGTTAATAAAATTATAATCAGACAACAATTAATTAAAATATAATTCATGCAAATGAGATTTTCATGATCATAACATTGTATATCACGCTACCAACGTGTGACATAAGTTGGTAACATCGTACATGGCTGCCCAACATGTGGCACAAGAAAACACGTTTTACTAGACAATTATATTCACGAGAAAAATTCTATAATTATAAAATTATGTTAATTTATGCAATTAATTAAAGTGGCATAAATAGTAACACTGTATATGGCTTCCCAACGAGGGGCAGTGGAAAATAAATCCTAGTAGATAAAAGTGATAAAATTAATCAATCATTGTCTCCAAGATTAATAATTGATTGAGTAATAAATCGATGTAACTAATTGACATAAGTTATTACATTGTAACTACAATAACGACTTACAAACATGTAGGCCTACATTATTCGTAGTCAGAGACAGAGACAAACATGTATGTCATTCAAGCTTTATAGATGTACTTAGTATGATACCTCATAGACTGATGTAATACATAAATGAGACCATACCGTGTATTACAGTTGAAGTCGCACAACATTATTAGTTAAGGAACTCAGAATAAAGATCAGATATTATCGAATATACGTGATTCGATTCGCAGATGTGACTTGACGGTAGCAGATTTTAGGAAATGCTGATGAGGACAGAGACTGCAACATAATGTGAAGATTAATAAAACGAAAACTAAAGCAGCAAAGACTGACGAGGGAAAAAGTCTGGTCTAGCCCTACATCTGCTCGCGCGAGAGCGTGTTTGTATTGAAATTAGATGGTGGAATTGTGAAAACATGTCCTTGGTGGAAAATTGTAATACACATTTATTTAAGTGTATATTTATTATAAAAATTTCTCAAAATGGGTGGAGGTACGCATTGTAAGCGTATAAATTATGTCTTGAACTTCATATTTTATATGAGCCATTTTTATTAAAACGATTTATACAAATGTGAATTAATTGTATCCTATAGAAGGGCGCTCCTCCAGGCATGCGAAATTAAGATAGACATGTTATCACAGTACTGATGAATGACAAGCCAAAAAATTAATACTGAGAGGAAGAAGAATAAAAAGATACATAGAAGATAAAGAAGAAGAAGTACAAGTACTAGTAGTAGTAGTAGTAGTAGTAGTAGTAGTAGTAGAAGAAGAAGACGACGAAGAGGAGAAGAAGAAGACGACGAAGACATAATATTATACGCACTGATAAAAACGAATAAGAAGAAGCACTGTTTTCTTTTAATTAAACGTTAAACTGAATTTGGGAAGGTTGTTGAGGGACCAACTATTTGCAGGTACATGATATTGCGGGAGAAACATGGTGATATTCTTATACCAATAGCAATCTAGTCCATTATGGTTACGTCTAGCATCATCTTCCGTATGACTGTCAGAATGTCAGTTAAACTTTTTTTACATCTACGAATTATTTACTTCTCCTCTGAAGTAATGACGGTCAGCGTTCAGCGTTGGTTACTTGTGCAGTTCACAGTTCATTGCTACACTTGGTGGCCTGGCGGACACACTCAGCACAAGTAGCCCCCAAGACCGCCAATCGCCTATACCAAATCCGTCCTGTGCTATGCAGCAATGCCATGACCCGCCGCCTAGGGAAACTTATCGTCTCCACCTATGTGGCGCCGATGGTTACCTACGCGATCCCTGCATGGGGCTACTTGGCCAAGACCCACAAGCGAAAGCTTCAGTCTCTCCTCGACCGATGATTGCGCTGGGCTTGCAAAGCCCATTATCTGACCTCAAACAAAACAATCTGAGAATCCCTGCGTGTCCGTTCCCTGGACGCCACTATACGGACACTGTCCCGGAAATTTTATCGTCGCTCCGCCCGATTCCAGGGCAACCACCTCATTAGCGCCCTCGGTCGCTACCAATCTGTGCCAGGAGAATCTTGGACCCGGCCTCGCCGTACACTCACCCACGGCCGGTAGCAGGCCACACCCTAAATCCAGACCCTATCAATAGACCCTGCGGCAGGAGCTCTATCTGAAGCTCGGAACGCAGTACATGAGCGGGCGACGGGCATGCCCTTCGCCTCGCGCACAGCCCACTGGTCCGCCACTTGGTGATTAGTGTACGTAGTGTTTTGGATTACGAGATATTCACAATGGACGACGAGAAATTGATTGAGTGTGTAAGAAAATATCCTGCTATTTACGATATGAGTCATTCCAAGTACTTAGATAATAATACAAAAGCATCACTTTGGAAGAAAATATCGGATGAAATGAAAGAATCAGGTCAGTAGAAACTTTTTATTTATTCTTCATAGTATTCATATACAAAACTTATGAATTTTATAAAATGATAGAGTTTGTTAGTGTTTATTTTGTATAATCTGTTTACACGTTAATATCTAAAGGTACAATCCTGCCAACAGGTGAAGAGAAATAATCTTTAAATATTTCTCTGACGGCAAAGGCAGTATCTGTTCCTCTTCCTCCTTGAGGCGGAAAACTAGGTAAAATTTGGGATGTACTCAAGACCTCATCAATATGTGTACTAACTTTGTTTGCTGAACTGTTCATTTGTTTTACAAAATTATGTAATACACATGCAGCCGTAATAATGTAGTCCGCGTTTTCAGGAGACGACTTGATAGTCCTTAAAAAAATTCTAAATTTTTTAGTTAAAATACCAAAAGTATTTTCTACCACACGTCGAGCACGCGGTAACCGATAATTAAAATTTGTAATATGTTTATCTTCGCTAGACTGACGCCCAGGGTATGGTTTCATTAAATAAGTTTTTAAAGGGAAGGCTCCATCAGCGATTATGACAAATGGCGCATCTATATTGGTCCCGGGTAAAGACTACTGTCGGTATGTTAAGACTACCATTTTCTAAACGTTTTCCCAATGCCGAATGAGAAAATACACCACCATCACTGCTTCTCCCAAAAGAACCGACATCAATCATAATGAAATTGTAATTAGCATCTACTAACGCAAGTACGACAACAGAGAAAATTCTCTTATAATTGAAATACACAGAGCGACTGTTGGCAGGTGCCTCGATATTAACGTGTTTATCATCTAGTCGCCCTAAACAATTAGGGAAATTCCAAATGTTCCAAAAGCTTTCAGCGATAGCCAGCCATTCTTCTTCAGATGGTTCCGGTATCACTTCTTTCATGAGCGTTTCAACTATTGCTCGGCGTGTCTCATGTACTATTTAGAATACAGTTGCGTGACCCAATCTATAACTGTAGCATATAGTTTTTAAAGAATCTCCTGTTGACAAGTATCTGAAAAAAGTACATGTTCTACTTGACTACTAAGCGGTTTACTAATAGTTTCATATGTACAACTAATTTCTATGTTATGCACATCTTTTAAACCTGAAATCCACAGTATAGTATAAGACGTTTCGTTTGCACATCCAAGTGTTATATCTATAACAGATCTGTTGCCAGATCGTGTATCTGTTATAGTGCTTCGTGTCTAAACGGTTAGACCAACTAGTTAAACTTGTCAACTGCAAAAACGCGCGCAGACAATATCTGAAAATTTACTTAAGTCAGCTTTATTATTGTTACAGATGTTTCGTGCAAAAGGCGGTGGATAAACATTCGCGATCAATTTAAAAAGCCCTCAACAAACGAAAGACCAAGAGTGGACAAGAGGCTGACACGACTGTAAAAAAGTATAAATATGAAGAGGTTTTACAGTTTTTGTTGGCCCACATAAATGAAAGATCGACTATTTCAAATTACCCAGAACAACCTCAGAATAGTTCCGATACAGTAAATAGGCTATTCAGAGTGCAGATTGTGACAATGAGACCAACGAAAAAATCGCAAACACTAGCAGTGACAATGACGTCCTCCAAGTTGAACGGCCAAGAAAGAAAAGAAAAAACATACCAGAGAGCGCTTCTGCTACTCTCATGAAATATGTACTACAAAATTATCAAAAACAAAATCAAAATGACAAACATCCTATAGATGCATTCCTAGAAGGTTTGTCCCCTACTCTGAATAAACTTCCTCCTTATTACCAGCACTTGGCGAAAGGAAGAATATTTACAGTGGTGCAAGAATTAGAAGGTCAAGCATTTTTCGCTTCCCAGTAACAGCGTAATTCACCACAATCTGGTACATCTAGTAGCTCATGGGACAGTCTGTCGTTACAAGCACAAAGTTTAGAGGAACCAACTGCAAGCGCACCTCCAGTTCTGCAGTCTACCGACATAGGTTTTCCACCTCAACAGTCCACTCTAACATACTATGAAAATATATACTCAGACTTAAATTAATGTTAAAATTTATTAGTGTTTTTATAAGTGTTAAATCTGTGTTAAATTCAAGTGTTAAAAATTTTCTATTAGGGGAAGGTTGCCATCAATGGACCGGTTCCATGGATGGATCTCTTACGTTTTTCCCCTACCAAAGCGTGCGCATGCACGGTAGTAGTTGTAGTCTCTTTCTTTCCTTCACGCCAACTGTGTGCAGTGCTGTAAACCAGTTGGAGTTGCGTCGCTGCGAGATAAAAATTCAGGTAAGATTTCTGTACTCTGTGCTATAACTATTAGTCTTTTTTAATATCAGTTATCACACATTATATATTACTGAACAATTTCACAATTTGTTGACATTAAAAGCAGTTTTTAAAGTTTTAAATTTTATATTGGTTGGTTCAATTTGAATCGTCATTTTGGCTGAGTTTATCTAAGGAATCCAATATGGCGAGTTGCCATCATTGGACCACTTGGCGTTTCCATGAATGGACCAGTTTATCAGGTGGTCCGTTCATGGAAACGTGAACAAATTTTTGAATTATTATTTTTTTCCTTGACACGCTTTACGTTAAGTATCTTTTCTTTTATATTTTGACTACAAGTAAGACTAAATTTTTTCATTTTAAGGTTTACCTCTTACATGGGACACAGAAACCTTGTTTGCTTGGTACTTTTTCATTTACTGATATTTTGTGATAGGCCTCTTAGTAAATTTTATTAATCTATAATCTACGGTTTACAGTACAATTAACAACCTGTTAAATTGCAAATATTAATTTTTATAATATGTAAGAATGTAGGAGATGCGAGGAAATAGCGTATTATTGTGTGTGAGTCGGTAGCTGCGTTAGTGTCTAGAAAAACGTGTTATAATACTCAAATATACACTGTGTTCAATGTAAGTGCTATTTTTTTTTTTACAAATAGCCTAACTATTAGCCTAAAGTATAACCTACAACTAGATACAAACATTTAAACTCTGTAGACTATCTTGAAAAATTTACATCATTATATTCTAGCCCGAATATTGTAGTCATTTGAAAATAAGTTTATAGTAACAATTGGTAGCAAATTGAAAATAAAAACATTTCAATACAAACATATTGAGTCTCCCTGTACTTTGATAACACTAATAAAATCATAGCCTTAAACTTTTAGTCACAGGGCGTTAGGTTTCTACTGTTAACATGGTCGTTGTATGGCACTCAGGTTGAAGAGTAGATAGACATTTGATTGTATTTAAAAGCTGAAATGAAATTTATTAATTTTAAATAGTAATCATTGCAAAAAACCCTAACTACACAAAATATTGTAGTAGCTTGTCTATAAATTAACATACTAATTTTCGTTTTTCAGAAAAATGCCAAAAGGAGTGAAATATGGACAATGGAGTACCGAGACAATGGAACGTGCTATCGTAGCCTTTCGTAACGGAGACATGGGTTTGAATGAAGTCTGCCGAAAGTATGGAGTGCCCAAAGCAACTTTAAAGAGCTATTTAGAAGGCAGAAACAATTATTTAGAAGGCAGAAACAATTTTGCTGTGGAGGGAAAGAAAATTATTGGTAGTTTAGATCTGCCTCCTGAGGTAGAGAAGGAATTAGTAGACCACATTTTAAAATTAGAGGAGATGTTTTTTCCAAAGACTTACGAGAACTCGCGTTTCAAGTCGCTGAACAAATTAACATCGAACACAGATTCAGCAAAGAGAAGAGATCGGCTGGGAAAAAATGGTAGACTACTACAATTTTACGCGGCGACATCCCGAATTAAGTCTCAGGCTTCTTGAGATAATTTTTCATACTTTATATGTTTTAGTTTTGGTTTATCATGATTAGTAGATACGTATAATAAAACGTAATAGACCTATGTAGAGACAGTTTTGCTTTACTTTCGTAATCGGTCCATCGATGGAAACTCGATCGTCCATTCATATCAACCAGTTGCCATCAATGGACCGTTTGTTAAAATTTTGTTTTTTGTTCCTACTACCGTATTTGAAAAATCTAAAAACAAAGTAAATACTCACGGTTAATCAGAAAGTAATAGAGAGACTATCTGTATATTGAATGGTAAATTTAAGTTGAAAATGTGATGAAAAAAAATTAAAAACTGTTATGTGGTCCAATGATGGCAACCTTCCCCTACTTACTTTTTATTAAGGTTTGATTATAGTATGTATATGTTATACGTTTTCGTTCGTACATAGTGATTATAGTACTATAGTTGACTATATTTATATGTTTCTTTTATGTTTTTTCACGTACCTTATACACACTGCAAACCTTTCCGTCGGTGATATAGGTTTTTGAAATCTTGTTCGTTTTCTCACAAGTAATGGGCTTATTTTATCGAATAAAGTATAAAAACATTCTTTCTTCATCCGAAAATATCCGAAAAATTTCTCTTCATCGTCTGTGAAACCCTTGTAGAGAGTGGCGTATTCACCTTCAGACTCTCTTTTAGACCATATTGGGTGTACACCCCACCTCCTGTTTCTTCTGCATCGAGAGCTACAGCGATAGCCGTTAATTCAAGCAACGTAAAATTTGTCATTACCACTGTATTTCACTACATAAATTATATGCTACTGTGTCTTCACAGCGTCACGAGTGTTACTACGTGAGCCGCCCGTTGTTGGCCCGCTATAGCATGAACACAAAGCTCGTACAGGACACACTCCCGTCACGTGCCGTATCGTGCCCGTTCCCGTTCTAGCGTGAATAGGCCCTTTACTTGGAGGAAGAAAAATAATTTATTAGCTTTGAGACGTAAAACTTCGTCCTACACGAAAGGAATAGATTAATATTCATATGGACGTCATGTAGAATGCACTATTCCAATTAATTAATTTACATTTTCTTCTTTAACATATTTCACAGGCGTACAGTGAATCGTTTAGTATTCTAAGCTCATTGTTACAGAAGGGAACATATATGTCTGCCGAAACCGACTCCAACATGATTTGTCGTTTTCAACCCAAGGCAACTAATCTTAAGTAAGAACTGTTTGCGGCAGATTTGTTCTTCTTCCCGTAGCTTAACCTAATGAAGCTTTGTCGGAACCAGTGCTTACTTCAGTTTAAAGTTACACGTGGGTTTACATTTTTTAGTGCAGTGCAATTTGATTAGCTAAATCTCTTGCGCCTTACTCCTTGTTTTAGACGTTCTTTCTTGTTTCTTTTGTTACTTCTGAAGTAAGTTACTTATTCTTCTTTACACTTTGGTAAATAATCAGTTATTTTACTATATTTATGTATACGTTTCTTTTACGGTGCTTGATTTTTAAGCCCTTAAACTGACTACATGAGACAATGAGATTGAGATCGTTAGTTGAAGTGATATTACTGGAAGAACAATGTGAATGTAGAACAGGAAGGTCACAATGTAGAACAGGTTAGTTAATGTATTTGTGTTGAATCAGATTATTGAGAAAAATAGAGAATACTGTGTTGACACACTGCGCTTGCTGTTTTTTGATTCTGTTAACGTTTTTGATATGGTGCATAGGGACCTTTTATTTAATATTTTGAAGAGAAGAAGGGTACCAAATCTTTGGAGAAGAAGAAGGGTACCAAAGGGTAGAAATTATTAAATGTATGTATAAACACTCCAGGATATGCAGAGCTGGGAATAATATAGGGCTGAGACAGGGATGCATCATTTCTCTAACATTTTTAGTGTGTACATAGACAACGTTCTACGCGAGTGAAACATTTGTTTATCACTTTCTAATCCGGTCTCCCAAAGTACTGGAGAGGATGAGTAATGCCTTACGGTCTCATTCCTTCAAGAAAGGAAAATATCCAGCCGCACCTCAAAGTGGTGGGAGTTGGGCAACATCTACAGATGGCTAACGCGACTCTGGAGACCGAGTGACAGGCGGTTTAAGCTGTCCTTCCTCTACTTGTAATTGTCAAGTAGAGGTTAGGGCACCCTCTTGTCTTGCCCTGGGGTGAGAAATTGCCTCTAAAGACGGATGACCTTCCATTGGTCAACGACGTAGCATGTGGAAGGCAAGGAGAAACCACCACATTAAAAGGGATATCCACCCCTTATGGATGGGAAAACGGGTCTCTTTATTCTGGTAAGACAGCAAGTTTATGGGAGAACACCCAGACAGAAAATCGGGTTGGACGTTAGCCTGAAAATGGCAGCTTCACCTGCGATATGCTAGTAACATATCCAGGGGACATATTCACTACTGAATTGTCTCAAATAAGGACTAGCCGGACGGATAAGTCGAGGGGACGGAGAGGTGTGGGACGTCCAAAGAAGCGCTGGAGTGACCAGCTAGACTTTGCCTGTTTGAGACCAAAACAAACCATCCTTGGTTTTAATCCATGTAGATGATGATGATGATGATAACTTTATAATCCGGACTTCGGTGATTACAAGAGTCTCTGTATCTTTTTTTCTGCTGACGACCAGTTTGTCATATCCAATAATAAAGATACTTTACTGAGAGCATTGCACAAGCTTCATAAAATAATTGTGAAATATAATTTAATTTTATCTGTTAAAAAATATAAAGTAATGGCTTTATGTAGAGAATTTTCAAAAAGAACAAAAATAGTGATAGAAAATAGAACTTTTGAACAAGTTTTATCGTTTAATTGCTTAGGATGAAATATATCACATCTTGTGTATTTTGATGTATGTAATAACATAAAACGCTTTAATAGAATGAATGGCACTATCAAGCGTATCTTACGGAATAAATTTGGCAAGTGAGGTTAATAAAAGTTTACACAGTGATGTCCATTCTAAGATGCCTATACGGCAGTGAAACAGGGACAATGACGAATGAACATGAAAGTCGGCTGCAAAGTGCAGAGATGAGGTTCCTTAGATCAGTAGCCGGGTAGACAGGAAAAGGAATGAGTTAGCTGTCCGACCAGTGAATGACATGGCGAGAGAATTTAGACAGAAATGATTTGATCATGTAGAACGTATGACCCATAAAGAATACCACGCATTAGTGTAAAATATATGCCTAAAGGTAGAAATCTGGGATGGCCGATGAAAAGATGGAGAGATAAGTTGTAACAACAGACATGATAGGCTTTTTTGAGCCTTATAAGAAGAAGAAGAAGAAGAAGAAGAAGAAGAGAAGAAGAATCGACGACAAAGACAAACAATAGTTCCGTATTTATTAGCAATAGTACACAAACTTTGTGTTAGAAATGGTGATCTCAAGGCTTCAGGTTTAGCCTACAGTCTCCAGAGTTATTTACTAAACGTTATATTCCTAAATGTATGACCGGTATCTGGAAATAAAATAAAATTGTGTAATCTTAATAACGAACACAATGATATGTGTATATGATAATTGTGTATAGGTCATCAGTAGGCTACACGACACAACCGGCATGATTCCAGAAAAACTGCACTCATGCGAGAGGTTAATCTTCATGGGGACTTGACGTTCGGATTACTCGAGAGTCACCTCCAAGGGGTGCAGAATTATTCTCCGCAATTAGAGAATCAACTGCGAGAAATGAATTGTTTGATAAGTGGACACCTGAAAATAGCCAATGACAAAATAAAAACGCGGCATGATATTAGCAGCGATAATATGGGTTTCAAAGACCAGGAGACCAGGTTTGGTTGTACAACTTGAAACGCCATCTGAAAACACTGCATAATATGTCGTTTCATATGTCGATGGAGAAAACCCTTCAAAACAGAGTATCATTTAATGGACCACCATTCATGGATAACCTGTGTGTTTATAGTTCGCACTAAAACTGAAAATATACTAATTTTGCTACTTCTTTAACTCTTATTGATAAAAAGAAATATCTAGTTTCAAACTACAGTAATTTTCATGAAACTGGAAGTCAAAGCTCAATATGGGAATAAGAATATAATCCCTTTTTACATCTGCTCCTGCTTAATAATTGTACATTTTAAATAGTACAGCAAAAGAAAGGAAACTTTAGTTTATCAGTTTCTCTGTCGTTTGCTTTGTTTCTCATGTTTGATCACTCCGTAGAGTTCGTCAGAACATTACAAAGATTACGTACATAAATTTCGTAAACAACACGCACACTGTATACGGAGTTGTTTGTGCGCACCTCATGAAGACTACCTCTTCTTCCTATTAAACGTATTTGGAAAATCACACTAAACATGTTTCAGAAGTGCACAGAACTCAATCGGCGTTCGTTGTAGAACAAAACACCAGCAATAGGTACAGTAATAGGGTTTTCCATAACAGCCAACTATGTGTGGGGTAAATGTGTGCGCTTGTACTCGTATGTTTGCTTGTTACATAGAATGACACGTGAACTGAGTAAATAAAAATCTAATCATATAACTCTGTACGTACAAATTTTTTAAAAACTATTTACTTTTGTCTGGTGTTGCTTTCACAAATACAGCTTCATAGTTTGTTTTTTACGCGAAACAATTTATACCTGTATTTTATAACATCCCCTTCATAGGATCTAAAGCCTGTCGAGATACACAACGCTGTGCCTCATGCAGTAAACGTTGACGGTATTAGGCCTACGAGGGTCAATTGAGAAGTTCGCGGAGCGACATCTGTAGCTTAGCGGTAAAACTAAAATTTTTCGTGTGCTGCAAGATTTGTATTTTATGTGAACTCCTGTTAATTTCCAAATCTGTGTATCAATTTATTCATTGTTAGAATCTGTTCAAAATTGACGTGTCATGCGTGTTTTGAAAAGCGGACAAATCAAACATCGTAGTGTGTGATTCTTTGGTAAAAATTGTTCAGCGCAAACGGAAATTCAGAACGAAATTGTAAATTTGTCAGGAGATGCTGCGACTTCAAAACCAACGGTTTGTAAGAAGGCACTTGATTTAAACGTGGTCGTACGAGCATTGAAGATGACCCCCCCGCACTGGACTCCCCAAAAATGCAACAACTCCAGATGGGGCATCCATATTGCACAACGCTTTTTCACACCAAGTTCTTGAGTTAAAGTATGATGCACACGCCCATCTGTGATGCCTGTGATTTCATCAACGTCATCTACTCCTCAATCTGCGGTCTTCCAACACCCTATGAAATTGATTCAATGTAATTTTTTGTTGCACTTTTGGACGTCCACTGCTGGGATCGTCTTCAGTGCTTGTTCGACTACGTTTAAACTCGAGTGTGACCCGTATACCATGGTTTCTGAAGGCGCAGCATCTCCTAACACATTTACAATTTTGTTTTGATTTTCCATTGGCGCTAAAACGTTTTTAACAGATAATTCATCACAACACGATGTTTGATTTTGTCCATTTTAAAAACACGCGTGACAGGAAAATTTTAAACAGCTGGTAAAACGTGAATAAATTGACAGATATATCTGGAAATTAACAGGTGTTCACACGAAATGTACGTCTTGCAGCACACGAAAGATTTTAGTTCTACTACTGAGCTATAGATGTCGCTCCGCGAACTTTTCAACTGACAACTCGTAAATATTTTTGAAGACACGCCGTTTTATTGTTACAGTAGAGAGTCCTGTTTATCCGGACCTGATGGGAACGGAACAGTTCCGGAATCTATAAATCCTGAATAATAGGAAATTACAAAAAATAATTCTACAACTTTTTTTAAATTTATTGTACGGTTGGAATGTTAGAGACACTGAAAAAAAGAAAATTTTTTCTACATGGATAATTCTTACTTCCATTAAAGTATACACTTTAACTGTTTAGAGGTTAAAGCTGAATGCCAAAAGGACAAAGAAAACGTAAAAAAAAAGAATTTACTGCTCTTACTTGATAATATTTACACACTACGGAATGTCAACAAGAAAATCCACATACCAAACGAACACGTCACTAATCAAATACTGATCCGGCTGAAGTCACTTAAATACTGCTTAGTGCGTTTTTAAGTGCTTATGAATTCTGCATACATAGCCTACATAGCATACACAAGAAATAAATAATAAGATAAATTATTATTGTTATTATTTTGTTAGTACAACATAATAGTATAATTATTACAAAGAAACTACAAATATTTTGGTGGTAGTGAGTTTGGTGTGTGCCGCTCCTTGTCCTGAGGTTTTGCTTCTAGATTGTACTCAAATATCTATGATTCACCACCCAGTAATAACATTTTAAGAAAATTAGGATCATTTTCAATTCGTCCTAGAAGATCACAGCACACTTTCATACTGTTGTCTTTCTGTTCAAGAGTGAGGTTTTTAGGGACCAATTTTGTACAAACTTTTTTCATTCCCAATTCGTTTGTCAAAATTTGATAAACTGTAGTGTGGTTCAAATTTAATTGTTCTGCGATGATTCTGGCGGTTAATCGACGGTCAGACCGCACCAAGTCCTGACTCGATCAACATTGTCGTCAGCTCTTGACGTTGATGGTTTCTCAGAGCGTGAATCATCCTTAATTGATTCCCGGCTGTCTGAAAAGGCTTTAAACCATCTGAACCTCGTAATTGATGTCACTAGTTTTTATAAAGCACAACAAAAACTCACTTCACGAAAAGATTATTTACGTTTCACGTGGAAACAATAGACATTAAATATTAATACTCAATATCAATCAGCTGTTTATCTAACCATATGTGTTAATGGAAATCTAAAAGTGTTGTCATATTGAATGCTACATGATTAGTCTCATTACTTAATTTACAAACCGCGTATTATAATAATTTTTTTCTAGTATTAAATGAACCATTTAACTCCTTAAGTTGCTCCTTTATTAAGATCCTCATAGTCTGAAATATCGTTATTATTAACCCGATTATTTAATTCATTAAACTCTTTAAGCTTAATATTACAATTTTAAGACGGCTCTGCGATTAAAAGTGTGTATGTTAATGTTTCCTAGAAACATCAACATCACACACTACACAACGAACTGTGTCTCTTGCCATTTTTAATTTTTTTAAAGTGTAATATATTTTTTTTAACGAACTTGTTGATATACTTTATAAAGCGTCTATTTAGGTAAAGAAAAATTTAACGAGAAAGTTTAAATTTATGGAGCTTTTAAGCTTTACATAAATTTTTTCACTTTGTATTATTCTTGTATGAATTTTTGTACTTAAGTGTTTAGAGAGATAAGAGTTAGTCTCAATTTATTCTCCACATTCACAAATAATTGGTTTTCTCGTTTTCATACGAGTGCATTCTTTACGGCAGTACCCCAATTTGGAAGTATCCCTTTTCCTCTTAACAAACAACGCATATTTAATGATCTTTAATATTGGTCGGACCCGGATTCTGGTAATATTTTAATCTATATGCTTTGTAGCAGTCCTTACAATAATAATTCAAGTCATCCTTATAGTTTCTGTCTTTATGAAAGTTGGTTACATCCATGAGAGATCTGCAACGAATACTTCTTCTATATACTATTTGTATTGTAAAAAAATTAGTTATAAAGTAATTTTCTTAAATTCATACTTGTAAAAGCTACCTTTAATCTTCTCGTCATTATAAAAATCTTTTGTATTATAAGTTATGGGACTTGTATTCGTATTTACTCGATTAATTACGTTTATCTCCCTTGACCAAATATTTCTATACTTATTTAAAAAGGTACCTTTCTTATTTGGAATTCGAATTTTATCTCTAGATTTAACTTTAGATTTATTTACGAAATCTACATTTCTTCACGAAGGAGTGTACTTGAAGACTGTTTCCAATAACTCTCTCTTTTTCCTTAGCAAATTCTATAGGTTTCATTCTTATAGTTTTGTGAGTAAAAATTGTTATAATCCTTAACGACATTTTCTAAAATGTCTATCCACCTATATTTTTTAATTTAAAAAATTACTTATATACTTTCATTCTGAGTTCTATTGTAGCGTTCTATTATAGAGTTTTATCCTAATTTTCTGTGTAATATAGCTTTATATATTATACTTCTTAATGAAAGAATTGAACTCCTTATTTTTAAACTCTTGTCCCTTATCCGCGTGCAGTAGTCTAGATGACTTATGTCCCATCTTAATGTATCTATAACGTTTACAGTTTATTTATAACCATCATTTCGTTAGAACAATTTGAAATTATTAGTATATCAACAGTTCATAAGTCATCTGTAACGAGAAGATCATATTGGTCATGTGATGGGCGGTCCTCAGTTTTCACTGACCTTGTTAGTTTAAATGCGGTGTTTCTTCATTAGCCCGATTGTCTGTCGGGTTTATTGTTTGTTCAGGTATTGGCTCCGGTCTGTTACTCGGGTTACCTTCCAGTAGTTCGCTGACTCGTCCTCCTTGGTACCTGTCGTCGTTCGATTCTTGTCCATAATAATTTTGGTTCATTGGTGACCTTGGGAAGTACCGCCTCTGGTTGTTTTGGTTCCTTGATTGAATGTAGTTTACCTGTGGTCGATAATCCCGGTTTCGGTTATCACCGTTTCCTTTGTTGTACCTATTATCTTGCGTATTATGATTATAATTATTACCTCTGTAGTTGCCATTACTTTGATGACCATTCGGATAGTGGTTCTGACTACCTCCCCTATAGTTACCGTTACCCTGGTAGTTATTTTGGTTATTTCCACAGCATTGATGATTACCTTGGTTGTTGTTTGGGTTGTTTCCACGGTAATGATTATTGTTATTCATATTTGAGTTCCTGTTTGGGTTATTGTAGCTGTTATTTTGGGGATTAGTATTAGTCGTATTGTGGTTCGGTTGGTTATGGCTATCGTTATATCGAATATACTTGGCGTTTATCATTCGGTTTCGCCTGTACTGCCCCTCATGTTCGTGGTCTTCCAATAATCTGGCCATACCTTGTATTGTCTTGACCTGACTACATTTTCTGGCTTTTTGGATGGCGTCTTCGCAGTAGTATGATAGTTGTATTACCAACGATTCTTCGGGAATTCTGGGCTCCAGGTTGCGTGCCAGGCATACCTTGCCTAAAAAGTATGAGGTTAATGTTTGTCCTGATTGTGATTCATACCTTCCATTGCCGATGTCATTTCTCACTACGTTTTGGGTTGACTCAGACCAATATTTGGCCCGAAATTGTGTCTTGAAGTCTTGTGTATTTTGGATATCTGGTCGTGTTGCTGTCCACCAATTATCGTGGGTATCTTTAAACATTTCATGGATTTTAAACATTGTCCATCGAGTCTCTCTCTTTTTCTCTACCATCTCCTCTACCCTCTTCAAGAACTCCATGGGATTACGTCGGTAGCTCCGGAAGTTAGTAAGCTCACGGTTATCACTGTTGATTATTAGTGTACTATGGCATGGTTTATCTCGCAATGAGTCCAGTCCTTCCTGCATTTGCGCCTCCCGCCGGTTGATTCCGTCAATCTTCTCTTTCTTTTCCTTTACTTGGCCATCTACCTGGTTTAGGTTATTATAGACGCGTTCCATCCTTTCACCAAGATCTGTTCGTATTGATGTTATTACTTTCTGTTTCTCATCCAAATTTTTCAGCATTTCTTGCTTAGTCTTCGCGCATTCTGCTGTTTCCTGTTGGAGTCCTTCAATCCTCTTTTTATTTTCATCTTCGACGTTGTTTATTTTACTTAGCATTTCCTCCCGGACTTGTACCACTGTTTCATAGGTTTTTTCTAATCTTTCATTTGTTTCGGCTATCTCTTGTTTCCTTTCTTCATTGTTTTTATCCACCTTTTGGTTAACTGTCACATTGACATTCTCAATTCTTTCATTAATTCGTCTTAAATTCTCTTCATTTATTTGTCTGAACTCTTCCTTCATTTGGTTATTATTTTCACTTATAGTTTGCATTAAGGTTTCACTAGTACTTTCCTTAATACTGACTATTTTTTCATTTACTTGTTTTAAGCTCTCATTAGTGTTCTCGTTTTGTTTCCTAAAATTTGCATTAGTTTCTTCTTTCATACTGTCTATTTTGTTTTCTAATTGTTCAGTTGTTTGTCTATTATCTTCTTTAATGCTGTCAAATTTTTCGTTCATTTGTTTTATTAAATTTTCATTCATTTATTCCATAAATTTCAGCAACTTTGGTTTTCCTCTGGCTTCCGCCTTATCGCCCGCCTGTTGTTCCATTTCACTGTCTTGAATTGTTTCTTCTTCTTGTTCCCACCTATCTTCTTCTGTCTCCGGGTCCTTCGTCCTCCTTTTCGAATTAGCTCTTCGATGCATTTTATTTATTTTTTCCGCAATCGCCGCTAGAATCCTACCATTCCTTTAATTCTAGCCTCACTAGTTGGTGCGCCAATTTATAACAAATCAGCTCGGGTCGTGATAGTTTTAATTCGACTCCTTCTGACGTTGTATTAACGAAGTCCAACACTTCGTAAATTTCCCGCTATCTGTCGCTCTCGTGACCTCCCAATACATGTCTCTTCTTTCTTACCTGATTTAAATTAACTATTATTTTCCCGATTTTAGGCGCCAAATTGTTTGTTTTAAAACAATTAAACATTTTTCGTAGCTTTTCCTTCTTTCTCAATGAAACCGTATTACTTACCGCTCTGTATCGGCTGAATTCGAAATTCGCTCTCTCGCGGCAGTATTACCAACCTGTAATTCTGGTAAAAAATTTTCACTGTGCTATATTAAATAAATTAACACATAAATATTGTCACATGAAATAATAAACAGGTATAAATTCTTAGTATTGGTTTATTGGATAGCGGTTCTACCTTTTATATTGGATATTACAGGAAATTATGAAAATATATATAAAGTTATGCTCCGGCTTTGAATGATTTATAACTCAGCGGTTGGCTATGTTTGTTTGGGTCGCTGACTGAGCACCAAGCGTCTAATGTCGAATTTAATTTTACAATAAATATTCAGTCAAAAGTTCTTTGGATTACAGCAAAAGTTAACAAAAATGATTCGAGAAAGTACAATCCTTCACATAAACTCAATCAAATATTACGGTTTTTCTTTACACCACTACTCTTATTAACTAAAGTAATTGTGAGTTCAACTCGTAACTAGAGGTTAAATTTTATATCGTTGAAAAAATATTATAACGTTTCGTCGTTATAATATCGGGAACCTGGTTAATTGGCTCAGGTCAATTAAACAGGCTGCCATAATCTTAACAAACTCATAAATAACTGGAAAGTAAACAAATGTTAAATAGGATCCCGTGAATTGAGGAATATTGATAGGGTTTTGTAGATTTATTCACTCACCTTTTTGGACCATGACATCTCTTTATTACATTTTTGTTTTAACATCTGCGAAGAAATTTAGTAATGAGTATATTAAAAATAAAACCATTTGCACCTCTTGTACAAATAGAATTAGAGTAATTAATGAGTTAACGTAGCTTGTACTGCTCTCGGATCCGAGTAGTTTGTTTCAGTATATGATATTAAAATTATAATCTTTATTTTGTGCCATCTGAAGAATGGGCTTATTTAACTTTAACGTGTTGTATTCATAAAAGCCTTAAACTTAACACATATTATTACTAAGCATGAAATTACAATTTTATGGTAATTCAGTCAGTCTTTCGTGTTTTACTTTACTTTCATTGGTTAATTAAGTGTCTATCATGTATTATTTTAAGTTAAGTTCTGAACCACGGAAGTTGAACTTTCGTGTCACCTGTGTGTAACATCGTCGGCGAATCGGCGCTTCTATCGGTTGTGCAGGGTGTCTTGGAGATCTTCTGGTATTCACATTGTTGTACCGCACATATTACTCACGGTTAACAGTTACATGTTAAAAGTTTAACATCACATTTAGGTGATGTTAGTTTGTTACAGAGATGTCATTGTCATACACTCGCGTCATTTTCGACATTTTTACATCATCCGGCTATCTCACACAAGCTTCTCCTCGTTTATAGGTTTTTATATTGACTACATACTTTTGTACGCTGTATCAGCAGCGGAGTATGAGATACAACAGAACTGGCTAACTATAGGGGTGAAGAGGCTGTCCGCGCGCGGGTCGCTTCTCAGCGTAAAAGTAGTTCTCACTTATTATTAATTATTTTCCTTTAATTCGCTTACAACTTAATGACATCGCTCTTTATACTTCGATTACTCTTCTATGTGACTAGGGGTAGTTACGAATTTATTTAGTTTCTCAAATCTAATTTTATTAACTGCTACATTGGCAAATCGGCAGGTTACTACCGGTTTGGGGCATGGAGAAGGGTTCATTCGTACCCTATTAAAGCTAATATTAGTATTAAAAATTTTTTTTTATTTTTTTGTGGGATTTAGGCTTATTAAATCGTCACATACTCCTCCACTTAAAGAAGACACAGGGTCAGGGAGCGATGTGTTTTGAACGGGGAAATAGATTAGAATTGCACTGGGAGTATGCTCGGAATTTCTGTGTGAAATTCCTTTATCTCTTTTAACAGCTTCCTCATGAGGTACATGAATCACTCTCAATCCACTATTTACTATTATCAAGAAATACAATACCTTATTAACTAATACTTAAAATACATAAAATTCAAAGGTCATAAAATACATAGAATACACAAAATTCATCTTAATTCTACTACTTAAGACTACTACCGGTTTTTTCTTTAGCTTTTTCTTACTCTTGTTATGGAGTTACTCTTCACAGAGTAGGTTTCACATCCTTACTTCGTTTCCTTTCCTCTTTCAAGGATTTCGTTGAATCGCGGTTGACGAATCATTTTATTATTGTTATTGTAACGTAATTGTAAAGTAACGTTACTTATATTCTGTGTCAGCTGACTTCTCACTTTTCTTATTCTCGATGAACATCTCGATGAACAGGATCTAAGGTTGATCAGGCCTCATTCCTATTTATACGATTTGGTAATTAAGTAGTGACTCAATTACAATATAGCAAATATACGTCTTAATACATCTATCCTTTTCTACTTCATTTATTTTCTTTTTGCTCACTAGCATTTTTCTTTCCGTGATAATATTTTATCTGGGAAACATGACTTCTACGTACATATTTATTCGTAGTGGGTTCATACAGTGCTACGGTTACGGGAGTTAAGTATCTGTAAATTTTGTAAGGGCCACACCATCGGTAAGATAGTTTGGAGGTGGTCTTATCAACTGCACTACTCGTAGGGTGTTTTGTACATCACTAAGTCTCCGACTTGATACTTTACTTCTTTACTATCCCGCTCGTGATATTTTCGCGATTTTCTCAAGTTCACTCTTAAGTTAGCGCGAGCTTCGTTCCATATCTTTTTTATATTTTTACCACTAATTTCGTGGGGTAGTAATTCATGTATTTTCCACTTTGTGGATAATGGGTGATTCGGTTTATATTTATACAACAAATCAAAAGGTGTCGATTTATGTCCTTCATGATACGCTGAGTTGAAGGCAAATTGTATCCAGGATAGGTTCTGGTCCCAAGAGGTATGGTCGTTTGCATGGTAGGCTATTAAAGCAGATTTTAGGTTTCGCAAATACCTTTCAGCAATATTACCTTGTGGACGATACTCTGTAACGGTAATGTGGTCTATGCCTAGTCTGAAACACATGTCCTTGAATTCTTTGGACTTAAACTGGGGTCCGTTATCTGACACTAGATGTACTGGTGTACCGAAGTGTTTAAATAATCTATCTTGCAAAATCTTCATAGTGGTAGATGCTAACGCTCGTCGCATGGGATACATCCAGACGAATTTGGTAAATGAGTCTACACAAATGAGTAGCATGGTATTACCTGATTTTGAACGTGGGTAGGGGCCAGAAAAGTCCAAGTAAATTTTAGAAAAGGGTGTCGTGGGAGTCTCCGAGATTAATTTTCCTATGTGGCTGTTTCTCGTTGGCTTGCTCAGTGCACACAACTTACACTGTTTTACGAATTTAGCTATCTCGCTGTTCATATTTTCCCAATGATATTCTTTTCGAATGCGATGTATCGTTTTATTTATTCCCATATGTGCTCCAATGGTGGATGAATGGTAGTATTCCATAAGCATAGGTTTAATAATATCCGGGCAATTATTCTCAAGGATTTTCCATTAGCTACTCTATAACATAATACTCTCTTACTCAATATATATTTTTCTGAATTATTTCCTTTATCTAGCTGTTCTATTCTATTATTGTATTTAAATACGGGTCTTGTTGTTGATACTGAGCTATATCAGTAAATGCAAGGGGGAATTCAGTAATTAGCGTATTGATAATCGATGTTTCACCACTTTCCTTATTTTCGGATATTTTATTAGGCGGCTGGAACATACGGGACAGTGTATCGGCAACTACATTTTGGGTGCCACGAATGTGTTGTACCTTAAACTTGTAACAATTTAATCTCAATACCCATCTTCCGATACGACCTAACTGTTTAGGGTGATTTAGTAACCAAGATAAGGCTTGATTATCAGTTTCTAACAGAAATTCTTTATGTTCTAAAAAGGGTTTGAATTTCTCAAATGCGAATATTACAGCTAAACATTCTAATTCGTATGCGGAGAATTTCTTTTCCTGGTCGGTTAGAGTTCGTGAGGCATAACTGATCGGTAATCTAGAATTATCTACTTCCTGATATATTACTGCTCCTAGTGCTACACTTGAACTGTCTGTCTGTACTACAAATGGTTTAGTAAAATCGGCTAATTGTAATACCGGGGGTGATATTATGCTTTCTTTCAGTTTTTCAAATGCAGATTGGTGTTGTGGAGTCTATTCAAATTTCGCTCCTTTTTTTCTTAATGCGTTTAACGGAGCTGCTATATCCGCTAGGTGAGGGATATACTTGTGGAAGTAATTTATCATTCCCAAAAATCGGGCTATTCCTTTTGTATCCCGTGGTGGTAAAAATTCTCTGATAGCACGGGTGCGTTCTGGGTCTATACTTACTTTTCCGTCGGCCTTTACTATGTGACCTAAAAATGAAAATTGTTTAACGGCAAAATTTACTTTACTCGGGTTTACTGTTAATCCGGCTTTCTTTAATCGTGATAATACTTCACGTAAATGATGAAGATGTTGATCCATAGATTCGCTGTAAATTACTATGTCATCTAGGTAGTGATATACAAATTTAAATTTTATGTCGTGGAATATTTTCTCTAACAATTGGCTACATACAGAACTTCCTTGGGATATTCCAAAGGGTACTCTAGTAAATTGGTACAGGTTGAATGGGACGGCGAAGGCGGTTAGGCGTTTGGATTCTTCCGATAGTGGTATTTGATGAAATGCCTGATTGAGATCCATTATTTTCACAACTTTAGCTTTTGTAAAGTAATGGAAGGCGCTGTGGATGTCGGGGAGTGGTATGGACTCGAATTCTATCCTTTTATTTAATTGTCTATAGTCCACAACTAATCTATGTTTATCGGTGCCTTTAGGTACTAAAAACGCAGGTGATGAATACGGTGAAGTGGAAGGTTATATGACTTGTTGTTCTAACAATTTATTGATTTGATTTCTCATTATTTCCATTTTTGGTGGTGATAATTTGTATGGGTGCAGTCGTATTACTTTATTGTCACTCAGGTTGATCTTGTACTCTATAAGATTCGTTAATCCTAACTTTGGGGTGAGGACGGTGGAAAATTCTATTATTAGTTTCTGTATATTCAGTCTATCTTTACTTTCTAAGTGATCTAATTCAGACTCGCGGTGTTCTAGGTGCGTTGCAGAAGTTTCCATTTTTTTTTACTGTTATTTACTTCATAATCAAAATTATATTTTTGAGTACGGTCGAATCTAAAATAATACTTCTTATCGTACATGTCAAGAATTATACCTGTTTTACTGATAAAGTCCGCTCCCAATATTAAGTCTGGTCCTAATTCGTCATATACTAACACTGGAAAATACCACGTTAAATTTTTAATTTTTAGTTTAATCGTAACGCTGAGTTTTATGATTAAGTTTTGTTTGTTAGCGGTAGCGCATTTAATGTTCACCGGTTGACTACGTTTAACAAGATTGTGTTTAGCTAAACTATCGGCTAGCTGTTGGCTGATTAAGCTCCGTGTCGATCCGGAATCAATTAATCCAAGTGTGGCAGTAACGCCAAGGTTAACTTCTATGTTTGGTAATTGACACATACTGGACTTGCATGTAGTAATTGAGTTGCATTTATCGATAAATCTCTCTACGTAGGGGTCTAATAATTTTTTTTGTTTCCTTTTTGGTACTCCCGGGTTTTACCTATTTTCACGATGCTGCGGAAGACACAGGATTTCGGATCTCCCTGCCTTACATGTTTTTTGAATAAGAGGGTTTTTGGTAGTGCTGTTTCTGTTTACAGTATTTACTGATGTGTCCTAATTTTCCGCAGTTATAACATCTTTTTTCTCTACTCACGGTATCACTAGTATTCTGTTGGGGTTGTTTATTACTCGATTTAGTTTGGTAGTGAGAAGTTGCAGGGATTCGAAATGGTCGTCTTTCACGGTGTGTTCTTGTCTCTGTTACCAGGGGTTGTGTTTCATTTCTACGTTGTACCTGTGGGAGTAACGCATGTCGGTTCTGATCCGAATACCATATGTTGGATGAGTGGATACTGCATTGTTCTAATTCTGCGAACGTGTTGGGCTTATTTATAAGTGCTAAGCGAGATCTCTCTTCCGGGGATAATCCTACCAAGATTGTTTCTACTAACTGCTTTTCGCTCCAGTTTACTTGCAGTAATCGTGAAGCTTCTCTTATGTCAGCGATATAGTGGGCGAGTCTCTCGTGAACTCCTTGTACGCGAAATACTGTGTTTCGTTTCAACTCTTCGTAAATTCCCGTTGGAATAAAATGTCTTATCAGAGTAGTATGGAGTTCTTCTACTGGATGTTGAGAGCTTAATGACTCCAGTACACGATCTTTTAATGGTGGTCTACTTTTGGGCAGAAGGACTTGTAATATTTGCCAGTCGCTTAGTTGCTGTAAGACTTTTATTTGTAGCAGATATTTTATGAAAGCTAATAGTTTGGTGATACTCAATCCATCGGTGTATGGGATTTTTGATAGAATTTTTTCTACGGGGTGAGTTATCTTTCCGTAGAGGTCCGCACTAAAGTTTACGTGAGGTGTTATTCTAGGAGGTCCCGATGCTTGATTTGTCATCGCTGAGGGTGGTAACGCATAATTATTGGTGAGATTGTGGTGGGCATTGGGAAGTGATGCTTCAGCTATCGGTAGGGTATTCACGTTCCTATTCAGTAACTGATCATTACTCGGATCTATCCTTGATACCGGGGGGGATTCGAAATTCACGGTAGTGGGTCTCTGTTCTAGGGTAGGTGATTGAAATGGGGAGATATATAATTTCGTCAGAGCTTCTTCAATTTCCTCCATTTTAAATGAGTCGGACTTTCTACGTAATTCTTTTATTATTGTGGGTAATTGCTGTAATGCTTCATCAGCAAATTTTTGCACATCTGGGGGAATTACAGTAACTTTGGGCCAGTTTAATAAATTATTTATCCGACGGGTTAAATGCTCTATTCTCTGTGTGGTACGTAAGATTATAGTGGGTGATTTTTCGTCGTGGAGGGTTTGCGGTATTGACGTCAATTCCCTATACTTCGCATAACATGTTTCTCTTTCGCTCTCAAGATCTATTTCGCTTAATCGACGTAACTGTGCGGGTGTATCTGGCCTACTTTCGCGTAACGTTTTGCGTAGTTCCGCGACCGTTACGTTCGCGTAAGGGAGTCCGCGCAACAGTGCTTCATAGCATAATTCGTCTTTTAACAACAAATCTGGATTGAATTGAGCCATGTTCTTAAGATGCTAAGTCTTATACACTCCTTATTCTACTTATACTAAACACTCTATTTTACTATCTTTAGTTTTTTGTAAAAATTTAAATACATGAGAGATATTTACAAATAGGTGATACGAGAGAATCGAATCTCGCCTCAGAGAGAGAGAGAGAGAAGAGAAATCTCACACAGCCATATTTTACTATTCAACATATGGTTAAAATCTGTTGTTACTGGGCAAAGAGGGTCAAACACTTTGTATTAGACAACAGAGGAGGTGGTGTATTGTCTAACTCGACTTTGCAGCTTGTAACAATGGGGTTGTTTCGTACAGGCGGTAATAGGTTATTTTCCTGTCCGAGATTGTCGTCAAACCGACAAGTTGGGGAATGAATTTTTGAACAGGAAAAACCTGGGCTTACTACATTTAAATATCCTTACCTATATTATGTTGCGTAATAATGAGTATAATTTTCTCTCTATCCTAATTTATGATTTTACTTATTGTAATACGAGTTCTTATTTTGATTAATTTAAATAAATTTATTTTATTTTATTTTTTTTACTTACTATTAAATATTAAGGCCAATTATTAACCCTTAATAATAAAGACTTCTTATTTCACTACACGCAAAAGGGAGAATTGCGTATTTTAAATTAACACGGTAGTTAAACTAACAGAGAGAATAATTCTACAAAATATTAAATGACAACAGCAGAGTAACGTATTTTATTTTGCTATTGTCACTGGCGCATTAAAACAAAAACAATCAGAGTGGCGCATTTTATAACGTCTCGTCGTTATAATATCGGGAACCTGGTTAATTGGCTCAGGTCAATTAAACAGGCTGCCATAATCTTAACAAACTCATAAATAACTGGAAAGTAAACAAATGTTAAATAGGATCCCGTGAATTGAGGAGTATTGACAGGGGTTTGTAGATTTATTCACTCACCTTTTTGGAACATGACATCTCTTTATTACATTTTTGTTTTAACATCTGCGAAGAAATTTAGTAATGAGTATATTAAAAATAAAACCATTTGCACCTCTTGTACAAATAGAATCTATATATTAATACGTGAAGAGAAAACCTTGTACCCCTTTTTAAGCATATTGTGCGCACGGAGGAGTGTGAGATTTGGCATAGTTAAAGTTTATATGGAGAAGGAGTGCAGAAAGCTAAAATTTTTGTATAATATGTGTTACAAATACATTAAATAAAATAAAATAATACATTCATTTGCACATGAAAATTCATTTAAGCTTTTTCAAACAATGGTAATTGTTAAAAATAAAATAATTTTGTTGCCAGGCAATAAAATTATAATTTTTTCATTTTAGCGTACGTTCATACTGCCAATGTCAAACACATAATAGTCTGTCGTTTGTTTACATTCATACTGCCAATGTCAAACACATAATAGTCTGTGGTCAAACAGTCGCACAGAGTAGAGATTGTCGCCAAAGAATTTTAAAATGTTGCCAACAAATAATTACTGACAGATTGAATTTTGTAGCTGTGAATTTTGTGTGATTTCAAATGTTCCTTTTTCAATAGTCTGTGGAGTGTATGTCAAGGCAAAAAAGCGTTTATTTTATATTCTGTATATTAGATATCTGTGTTTTATATATTAATGTGCAGTTAAAAGTGAAATACAGCTTGCTTAATATACACCTGTTGCAAAAGGAAAATTTTGTAGCAGCAATTTGAATTGACTTACTCTCGCCTAATTATTATTGGTGGTTTCAAAAAAGTGAGTACATTTTATTATTTTTAAATTAAACCCTGTCTAATCTTAGTTTCAGTAATTTCATTACATGTTTTATTTTACATTCAGATATTCGCACCTACTTCCATTATGCCTCGACATAGAACATTGACGGGTCGGAGTGAGAGACAAAGAAGAAGGAATATATATTCGCGTGAAAGTCAAAATGATAATATACCAAATGCAAATTTAAATAGTGTAAATAGTATAACATTGACGGGTCAGAGTGAGAGACAAAGAAGAAGGAATATATATTCGCGTGAAAGTCAAAATGATAATAAACCAAATGCAAATTTAAATAGTGTAAATAGTATACAAAATGATGAAATTATTTTGAGGGATACATTTAAATGCGCACTGAATGTCATTCCAAGAAATTTTAATACTTTTGATTGTGGATTAATGCATTTACAATGCAGGTTTTGCAATGCAAAACATTTCGAATCTGAAGTCACTTTAGGTGAAAGGACTGCATTCACTTCATGTTGTCATAAGCGTAAAGCAATATTACCGGCCTTAAGTAAAAATGAATACTTTAAATCATTGTATGATGGACTTACTTCAAATGAACCTTCAATAAAAAGAAAGTCAAAAAATTATTTTGAAAACATTCGTAAATACAATTCATCATTTGCTGTTAGCTCAGAAGCTAAAATTTTGGATACAGTTACGCGTGGAGTGTATCATTTTAAAATACATGATGTTTTTTATCACAGATCAGGTCCAATGACTGCTGGATATGGTCGCTTACCATGTTATGCGCAATTATATTTTTATGATGTTGACACTGCTGTCAATTATAGATTACATGAACACTATAATCAAACATGCAATAACAATATAATGTGCGAAATCTCTCTTGAATTGGAACGCATTAATCTTTTCGTTCGGTCATTCATTGCAATGAAAGATCATTGTCAGAGAGTTGAAAATCAAAATAAAGAAATTTGTATGCTCATTAAAGTAAATTGTTATTTAGATCTATGCCGTTATAATGATGCAGTTCAAACTGATATAACAGTAATATTTAGTACAGTTGATGGTGAGCCACCCTTTGAACGAAATATGGTTTCGTTTTCAAAAGTTAATGGTACCATTAAAAATATCTCTGTTTTGGATTCATCATTGGACTCTTTAGCGTATCCATTACTTTTTCCAAATGGTGATACTGGGTGGCATATCAATATTTCTCATAATGTACCAACTACATCTAATTCAAGAGCGCCCAGAAATAAATTAACCATGCTTCAGTATGCAGCCTATCGACTTGCAATTAGAGAAGATTTTAGCATGTTGCACCATTCACAAAAATTATTTCTGCAGTGGATAGTTGATATGTATGTGAGAATAGAGGGCACAAGGTTACATTTCATTCGACAAAATCAAACAAGTCTTAGGTCTGAAGTTTACAACAATTTAACAGATTATTTAGAATTGAACCTCAATGCCAATAATGTTGGCCGTAGAGTAATTTTACCATCTTCATTCAATGGATCTCCAAGAAATATGTATCAGAATTATTTAGATGCAATGTCAGTTGTACAACATTTCGGAAAGCCTTCTTTGTTTATTACAATGACTTGCAATCCAAGTTGGCCTGAAATAGTTAGCAATATTGGTGTAGGTGGGTCAGCTAATTTTCGACCTGATATTGTTGTGCGTGTATTCAAGTCCAAACTGAAAGCATTAATTGAGGGCCTTACACTAAAAAAAATCTTCGGTAAAGTTGAAACACTCATTCATACAATTGAGTTTCAAAAGAGAGGATTGCCTCATGCTCACATTTTACTCTCTTTAAATGAGCAAGATAAAATTGTTAACGCTACCGATATTGATGAAGTTGTATCTGCGGAGATTCCTAACATTCAAACACATCCTACATTACATGAATATGTTGTAAAACACATGATGCATGGTCCATGCGGTGTACTTAATCCAAATTCTGTATGTATGAGAGATGGAAAATGCACAAAAGATTATCCAAAACAATTTAATGAATTTACATGTGAATCATTAAATGGATATCCATTATACAGAAGGCGTGTTAATGGTATTAATGCTGAAGTTCGCGGTAGTTGCCTCGACAATCGTTATGTTGTACCATACAATCCGTATTTACTTGCCAAATTTAATTGCCATATAAATGTTGAAGTATGCACTACAGTTAAAAGTGTTAAATACATTTATAAATACGTGTATAAAGGCTATGACAGTGCATCTGTTGAATTAGGTTCAGAGAGAAATGAACCAGGTCAAGAAATACAAATTGATGAAGTTAAAAATTTTTTAAATGGCCATTATGTCGGATCAACTGAAGCTGTATGGCGCATCTATGAATTACCAATGCATTTTCAATCACATGTCATCGTTAGACTTGACATTCATTTACCGCGTAGACAGAATGTTTACTTTCGAGAAGGGCAAGAACGTCAAGCAATTGAAAATGCAAGACAAACAAAATTATTAGCATTTTTTGAATTGAATCGATCAGATCCATCAGCGCATGAATATAAGTATATTGAAATTCCTTTGCATTATGTGTGGGAAGATTCCCGAAAACAATGGAAGAAGAGAAGGCGTGGAGGTGATAAAATCATTACACGCATATATGTAGTATCACCAAAAGACATCGAACTTTTCCATTTACGATTGCTTTTATTACATGTCTGTGGTCCAAAATCATTTGAGGATGTTAGAACATACAATGGAATTATACACACTTCTTTTGTTGAAGCGTGCCATGCTTGCGGCACTGGTTCAAATGATAATGAGTGGCGCGAATGTTTAAATGAAGCAAAAGAATTACATTCACCAAAACAAATGCGAAATTTATTTGGTTACATTTGTGCATTAAATGTGCCAGCCAATGCATTGGCATTATGGAATGAATTAAAAGTATATCTTAGTGAAGATTTTTTGAGAGATTACAACGTAAAAATATCCTTTAACACAGCTCTATTAGAAATTGAAGATATTTTGAATGTTTATAATTTGTCATGTCAAGAACTTGGTTTACCAGTTCCTACGTATTCGCAGAGAACAGACGAAGCAAATGCTATTGATCCAATAGAACAAGAGTTTCTGTTTTCTGAGCATTATGAAACTGCAAATATTGAACAGCGTAATCTAATTGATCATGTGATTCGTGAAGTTTTGCACCATGATACTGGATCTAATGTTTTTTGTTTAACCGCTCATGCAGGTTGTGGAAAAACATTCACACAAACAGCAATCATTCACAAATTAAATTCGCTTAATCTTAGTTGCATTGCAACAGCGTTCAGTGGCATAGCTTCAACTCTATTACTTGGAGGTAGAACTTTACACAATGTGTTTAAATTGCCTATACCCATTTTGGAAAATTCTGTAGCGAATATTACCGCAAATAGTAGCTATGGACGTTACATAAATTCATCATCATTGATAATTATTGATGAAATTTCTATGTGCCCACTGCAAGTGTTTAAAATCATAGATAGATTATTGCAGGATCTATGCGATGAAAATGATAAACATAAACCATTTGGAGTGAAAAGGATACTTCTGTGCGGTGATTTTTGGCAAATCTTACCAGTTGTCCCACATGGATCACGTGCAACTTTAATTGAAAATTGTGTCACGAGTTGGCATAAATTTGTTTATTTTCATAAAGTAACGTTTACTCAAAACATGAGAGCCTGACCAAGTGAAATAGAATTTGTCAAATTCTTGAAAAAAATTGGTAATGATGAAGCCCCACAATTCCTTCAGTTTGGTGAAAATATTATTGAAATACCTCAGCAATTAATAGGAGATGAAAATAATATTATTAATGAGGTGTATGGAAATATTTCCGAAAACATACTCTCAGATAACATATTGAAGTCAGTTATTTTAGCACCTAAAAATGATGATTGTACTTTTATTAATACTGATATACTTAATCGAATACCAGGTGAACAGAAAACATATCGTAGCTACGATAAAATAATTTGTGATGATGACAATGAAATCAATAACTATCCAGTAGAGTTTTTGAATTCTTTGACTATTAGTGGTTTGCCACCACATAAGTTAGTATTGAAAGTTAATTGCATCGTTTAACTGATCAGAAACTTAAATACAAAGGAAGCATTAGTCAATGGAACAAGAATGCGCATCAAGTGTATGCATTGTAATGCTATTGATTGCGAAGTTTTAACTGGAACCGCACGCAATAAGAGAATTTTGATTCCACGTATAAATTTAACATATTCCGGTACTGTTTTACCATTTAACTTTCAAAGAACTCAATTTCCAATTATACCTGCATTTGCGATGATAATAAATAAGTCTCAAGGACAAACATTCGAAAAAATTTGGAATTTTATTGAGGCAGCCAGTTTTTACACATGGTCAATTGTATGTCGCAGCAAGTAGAGTTCGATCATTCAATGGTTTGAGATTTTATATTTCCGAATATAATGGCCAAGGGCATTTAGCAAATGATGAAAGAGTTTTTACAAAAAACATCGTTTACACAGAAGTTCTGAATCATTAAATTCACTTTCAAACTATTTTAAGTTCAATGGACAACATTTATTTTTTTAACGGCCCGGCTTTTTTGATTTAATGAAAAATATATGAAAAAAATACGAGGCACATATTTTTTATTTCATTTTTTATTTTGTATTAATTTTTTATTTAAATTTTATATAATTTGAAAAAGATAGGCAAAATAACTGTGTAGCCTTGGCGAAACCTAGTCAGTATGGCAATAAAAAAAACCCAAGGAAATGTCAAAAAACGCGTTATTGCTTTTTAAATATGGCTTAGCCAAGCTAAACCTCATTTTTCCTATCTTTCATATTTTTCAAATAACTCGAAAGTTAATGCATAGAAAAAAAAATTAAAAAATTATATAAGCTTTGTAGCAGATAATCTTCAAACTGTTTTCGAATTTTGTACCTTACCAAAAATGAAATGTAATCCACTGGAATTGAAAACAATGTATCTTATACTTCTATGAATGTCAAGTCTCATTTTTATTAGCGTTTATTTGATTCAATAATAATATGAAAAAATTAAAACTGACAATGAATTATATCAAAAAATAAATACGAATATAAGCTGTAATTGTTAATTGTATTTTCAAGATTGAAAATAATAGTGAAACACTCCAAAGACAGTTGAAGGAAGATGGTGAGAAGAACAGAGAAGAATTAAGATTCATGCTAGTAGAGTTTCGTGAAGAAGTCAAACGGACAAAAACAGGGATGAGTAAGAGATGGGAAGAAACAAAAAATCCAGCAGACCAACTTAAGGAAACATTAGACAGTAATTTCAGACCATTGAATGAAACACCAGACACCACTTCTGAAGGTAGTAAGTAGATGGAAATTGTAGAAGAATCAAGTGTATTGTTTTCTGAAAATAAAGATAACAATGGCACCAAGAAAATTAAGCACATAAAAACCAACAGTAGAAGAGTAAAGAAGAATCGAATCATTAAGAAGAATAAGAAAACAGAGGAAATGGGGAAGGTATATAAAAAGAAACTAATCAAAACAAGAGAAGAAGTGGAGATGGTGAAGAACGGACTCATTGATGTGTTTAATTTGTCCCTTACCTACCAAAGCAAATTAATGAAGTATAAAGATTGTAGGAGGACTCTGAAGGAAATGATAGAGGGAATTCATGAAAGGGCCGTGAACGAAACTTTCAGCAAATCGGTGAGAAAATGGGAATTACCCAAACTTGAAGGGACTCTTAACAAAATAGAGTATCACCAATCAAGGAGGTCAATAAAACCCTGTAGCTTGCCAGAAATAGAAATACAGAATAAAAGATCAATAATAATGAGAGAGGCACAATTAACTTCTCTGATTAATCAACAAAATAATCAAATGATTGAGGTAGACATTAATACTACGGAACATATGGTATTAAAGGAATTGTGGTACGAGACCGAAGAAACCTATATCACAAGGAAGAAAATAGTTCTTCACGCCAAGGTTATCCGAACCACAAGTGCAGAGGAGCTGATGGACCATGGGTAAACTAAGCAAAGATACCACACACCAAGAAAAGGGACTGATCTTCGAATTACCGACCAGGCAAAACCAATAGAAAGAAAAAAGTATTAAAATTAAATGAAACCACTAAACAATCACCAAAACAAGAGGGTACAAGAAACGACTAAGACGAATTAAATGAGAAAAAAGTAAACCATAATAAATAAATTTAATAATTATCCAGAATAAATGTTAACCATTTAACGTTTGAAGGAGTAGAGGAGAAAGCCAACAAAGAGTGAAATATATAAGAGAGGCAATAACAAGGAAAGAAAAGGAGAAGATCAACTTACAAAAAAGTATAAAAAACAGGGTCCAATATATAGTAATAGCGTATAAACTTATGTATAATAATATGTAGGACCATATGTCATCACGAAGGATAATGAAAACAATACTTACGAGATAAGTAATATGACCACCAAGAAAATAAAAGGAGTTTACAACCAAGCTTCAATAAAAAAGTTTTATGAAGAAAATTAAATTACTATAAATAAAATAAACAAATGCCAAAATTCAAAAATTATGTGAGCACAACTTACAACAATATTTCGATGACTTATGTGGCCTAAAATAAAAAATATGAAAACAAAGGAATAAGTTAGACAAATTCCTACCAAGTAAAATCAACTTACAGTCTATTAAAGAGTTGATATATGAAGTATAAAATAAAAAAGTACAATAAGGAATAAGTTACACAAATTCCTATAAAAAAGTAAGAATCACAAACTTACAAAAATAATTAAATAAAAGTACCAAAATAGGAATACGCTACAAAAATTCCTATAAAGTAAGAAAATTAACTTACAAAAAATTATCAAAAATGATATTTAATACAAAATAAAATAAACAAAAATAAAATACAAGCAAAAACTCCTAAGATGAATACCTAAAGGTATAATGAATTCAATGTATTAAAAAAAAAAAAAAAAAAAAAAAAAATCTGAACTGGTACAAGGAAAAAGAGAAGTTATGTACAAAACAAATATACAAGCTATGGCTAAAGCAGAATATTGCTAAATAACCAAGAAAAGAATAAAAATGTCTAAGATAATTAAAATGATCACAAGACGAATAGAAAAACAAAATATAAAAAATTAGATATGATGAAATTAACATGTGAATAAATAAAAAACAATCAACTGTATGAGCAAATGACAGTATATAGCAAAGGTACAGCGGAAGGAAGAATGAGTAAAAGGCCAAAGTGATCTAAAAACAAACCACAAGGTGGACAATCCTAAAATATATTATTATTATTATTATTAATTTAAGTCACAAGTTGACAAAAAAGGTATTTAAGATTGACTGTTGAAAAGTCCAGCAATCCAAATAAACTGAGCAGAGATGATGTTCCTCTGGTCTTAAAAAAATGAGTAGTAATAGGAGAAACCAGCTACTAAAAGTTAGGGAAAAATTGTGTATAAGGGAGAACACACCAATGGAAATAAATAAAAACAGATCCAAATAAAATGGAATGAATCAAGTAAGAAGAGAATTAAAGAATGGAGAAACAAACGAGAGAAAAGGAAAAAGATTATATATAACTGATAATTTCATAAAAAACTATGTTAGTGTTTTATCAAAATGATCAATTTTGAAGGAGAGGCATTATGTTACAACACAAATAAGCCAAACCAATACCAGGGATGAATAAGATAATATTGAATCTAAAATAATACTTCATGTTAAATAAAATGCTTAATTTAAATAAAATATAAAAACTATGACTCGACAAACGACCACATGACCTAACCCAAGTGATTGACCCAACAAAAGGAAACAAAAGAAGAAGGGAACCACGAAAAACAAATGAGAATAAAACCAAAGAAGAAAAGAAGGTGATTAACCAAACCAAAAGAAGAAGGGAAAAAACCCAAAACCCAAACAAAAATGAAACAAGTTCATGGAATTATATGACTCAATGTAACACGTTGAAATGAACCCAAAGGATAAGGTGGAAAAACCAAGGTATTAACCAAATACAATGAAAATGAAGAAGGAGGGAAATAGATAAAATGAAAACCAATAATGATACACAAACAAGTAATAAAACATAGGAGAAGTATAACATCTTCTCTTGTGTTATAACTTAGGGAACCCGGGATAATTGGTTCTGCCAATTATTCAGGCTGCCTTATTTGTGACGAGCTGAAAATTAATCAGAACAACAAACAATAAATATAAAGGATTCTGGGAAGGGGAAACTGTTGATTTATGCACTCAGTATAGTAGGTACTCCTGATGACATCTCTTTATTACATATTGTATTATTTGCTCTACTTAAAATTCTTGACACATATGCTTCAATAGCTTAAAGTTTACATGATGATTATATTTTATTCTTTTACAAGGTCTCCCTCAAAATAAGATGTACATCAAATTTAATTAAGTCCCCGGATCCGGGATTTACTCTAATACGTTAAGAATGGTTACCTCGCCATATAAAGCTTTAAAATTTTGCCATTTGAAGAATGGTCTTTATTAATCTTTTAAACAATAAGGCTTTACAGTTTAGAGCTATAACTCTTTTACTAGGAATAAGTATACAAGTTATAAGTATACAATTACTGTCAGTACTTAAAATGTCTTAATGTGGTTAATTTAATTGTCTTTTGTTGAATATAATATTTAGTATTTCATAAGCACGGTAGGCTTGCCTCCGTGTCACCTTTTTTGATGTCCTCCAGCTCTGCGTTATTCCAGTCGTAGGTCCTCGGTTGCAGCATGTTTGAAGTAGGTCAGGCTTCCCTCATTATCTTCGTATCCTGGAATGGTGTAGTCCTGAAGTCTTTTAGATCATGGTGGCTCCTGGTTCTCTGCTCTTGGCTAATGGTTAGTAATAGCTCGTTGATCTGAATGATTAACACAAAGTTTCATTCACCTGTATCCACTTCACATGATTGTTTGATTGTAGCACTTCACTTCATGGTATTACCACAGTTTTAATTACATAAGTTTTATATTTTAAGAATTTTGAAGAGATGTCACCGGCGCTAAATTTTAGTTATTCATTCTCACTCGTTTACACCATATTAATATGAGTCGCGGTTCAACTACATTAACGCAACACATTGTTTAATAGTATAAAGAATGCCTCTGTGTCTTAACTGACGGATTAATTACATTTTGTAATAAATGATTTTTAACGTTGCACATATCGGCAGTACACAGCTTACTGCTTGACCGCTGCATTTCAAGTGGGCGAAAATAGTTAGGGGAGAGTGTAGTAATCTCGCGAGAGTTCAATTCAACATAAACGTAGTTCCAAGTTTCTTTTTTATTTAAAGGACTAAAATTAGATTAAATAATTAAGTAGAGAGATTCTTAGTTACAATTGCTATCAAAGTATATTATAGTGATCTAGTTTAATTATTTAAATAATAATCAATTTACAATTATTTTTAGTTAGTTAAAGGGTCGGAAAACAAGTTGGTTCTGGTTGGCGCCTGTTTATGCAGGATTAATTAACAAGCTTTACCCTTTCTGTACAATCGTATTCCTTTTAATTTATTATTATTAGACAATTTATTTAAATATTATTATTATTTAATGATTACAATAAGCTTTAGGTTAAAATGTGAGATTTTATTAAACACTTAAAATTTATCAACCTATACATTATCAACTAAATTAATTAATTTATTTTTATTAATAAAATCGTCACATACTTTGCCTCTTAAGAAACACAGACTCCGGTTTATTTGTTCAGGAATGTACCGGGAGTATGTTTGGGGTCAAAGTGTGAAATTATTTACTATTACTATTTATTATTTATTATTAGTACACTTTTTTTTTTTTTTTTTTTTTAAATGATCTTGTTCTCATTTAAATGTTCCCCTTCGTGAAATTCCCTTTACCTCACTTCTTACAGTACTAACTTATAATACTAATTTCCCTAATTTCAGTAACTCACAATATCGTGGCCCGACTGACATCAGCTTACTCTAACTCTACAAGTTAGCTTTCAGCACGCACTCTTTTAATGATCTCTTGGCACCTTTCTGCCTCATCATTATCCTTTTCAGTCGGCGCCGTTGTGACTAGTTACTTTGTATGTATATAATTCTTTCTTGATTATATACCATAGACTTACTTCTAAAATAATCTAAAGAGGATCCCATACTCCACTCTAGATTATAGTTACTTGAGAGAAGCGGAATCTCACGAGGGTAATTCTTATTATCTCTTTAACAATAACTAAACAAACTATGCAGAAGGGAGACACTTTACACAACTCATTGTATTTCACGCGCGTTGGTATTCATTGTTTAGGGAGGCTACGGTTTATCACAATAGGGAGAGTGCGTGGCTGCTTACTACCATTTCTTAACACGCTTTATTGTTCTCTTACTGGCCACAAGTGGGGTGTTCACTATGCAACGTTACTCGTATTATTATTTACCTCTCTCTTATTTACTGCTACACGTTCCACAAATTTGTTTAACTTAAGATTTATTCAGCAGTTATATTATTCAAGCAATTATTATTCACTTATGATTACTTTGGGGGTTTAAAAAAAACTTACCTAGAATTATTTCCTATCGACTTACCATATTTCTTTAGAACACTTTATTTACTTTGTTTTTTTTTTATTTGGCTCAGTTTACAAGTTTACTGTTTTGGGACATGGGGTTTAATACTTTATCTAACAAGGGAGGGTTAACTGAGTCATTTATTTATTTGAAATTTAAATCACAATATTATTTGCTCTATTATACCATACACAATTATTTCCTACACTTTAGTACATGGTAAACATTTATTAACAGTTATTATTAAACATTTGCATTAGTTTCTATTTAAGCGGTCAGCTGTTACGCTGGAATGTAGGTCAGACTAGTTTCAAACAATGGCATTGTTTTGCTTACAAAGGGGGACTCAACTAGAGGGTGGATGCATTGTCTAACTCAACTTGGGGGAGGGTGACAAATACAATTCCGTACAGGTGAGAACAGGATATTTACAGGTCTCATTTTGTTTACAAAACGACATGTTGATGAATGAACTTTTTGACAAGCACGTACCTGATGTTATATCGTATTCTTGTGGCGTCTTTAGTTAACATTATGTTCATTCCTATATCTAAATAATAATTAAATTACTTATTTATTATACTATTATAATAATTATTATCGTTTAATTTTATTTAAGATTTTAGACACATTTTAAAGTACATGAGTGAATAAATCAACAGCTTGTATGTGTGGGTTTATCGGGACACAATTACTTCTTAAATATCACAAGTCACAAAAAAAATTTTTTTTTTTTAAAGGAGTTGCAAAATTTAAACAAATTAGCAGAGTGGCGCAATTTATAACATCTTCTCTTGTGTTATAACTTAGGGAACCCGGAATAATTGGTTCTGCCAATTATTCAGGCTGCCTTATTTGTGACGAGCTGAAAATTAATCAGAACAACAAACAATAAATATAAAGGATTCTGGGAAGGGGAAACTGTTGATTTATGCACTCAGTATAGTAGGTACTCCTGATGACATCTCTTTATTACATATTGTATTATTTGCTCTACTTAAAATTCTTGACACATATGCTTCAATAGCTTAAAGTTTACATGATGATTATATTTTATTCTTTTACAAGGCCTCCCTCAAAATAAGATGTACATCAAATTTAATTAAGTCCCCGGATCCGGGATTTACTCTAATACGTTAAGAATGGTTACCTCGCCATATAAAGCTTTAAAATTTTGCCATTTGAAGAATGGTCTTTATTAATCTTTTAAACAATAAGGCTTTACAGTTTAGAGCTATAACTCTTTTACTAGGAATAAGTATACAAGTTATAAGTATACAATTACTGTCAGTACTTAAAATGTCTTAATGTGGTTAATTTAATTGTCTTTTGTTGAATATAATATTTAGTATTTCATAAGCACGGTAGGCTTGCCTCCGTGTCACCTTTTTTGATGTCCTCCAGCTCTGCGTTATTCCAGTCGTAGGTCCTCGGTTGCAGCATGTTTGAAGTAGGTCAGGCTTCCCTCATTATCTTCGTATCCTGGAATGGTGTAGTCCTGAAGTCTTTTAGATCATGGTGGCTCCTGGTTCTCTGCTCTTGGCTAATGGTTAGTAATAGCTCGTTGATCTGAATGATTAACACAAAGTTTCATTCACCTGTATCCACTTCACATGATTGTTTGATTGTAGCACTTCACTTCATGGTATTACCACAGTTTTAATTACATAAGTTTTATATTTTAAGAATTTTGAAGAGATGTCACCGGCGCTAAATTTTAGTTATTCATTCTCACTCGTTTACACCATATTAATATGAGTCGCGGTTCAACTACATTAACGCAACACATTGTTTAATAGTATAAAGAATGCCTCTGTGTCTTAACTGACGGATTAATTACATTTTGTAATAAATGATTTTTAACGTTGCACATATCGGCAGTACACAGCTTACTGCTTGACCGCTGCATTTCAAGTGGGCGAAAATAGTTAGGGGAGAGTGTAGTAATCTCGCGAGAGTTCAATTCAACATAAACGTAGTTCCAAGTTTCTTTTTTATTTAAAGGACTAAAATTAGATTAAATAATTAAGTAGAGAGATTCTTAGTTACAATTGCTATCAAAGTATATTATAGTGATCTAGTTTAATTATTTAAATAATAATCAATTTACAATTATTTTTAGTTAGTTAAGGGTCGGAAAACAAGTTGGTTCTGGTTGGCGCCTGTTTATGCAGGATTAATTAACAAGCTTTACCCTTTCTGTACAATCGTATTCCTTTTAATTTATTATTATTAGACAATTTATTTAAATATTATTATTATTTAATGATTACAATAAGCTTTAGGTTAAAATGTGAGATTTTATTAAACACTTAAAATTTATTAACCTATACATTATCAACTAAATTAATTAATTTATTTTTATTAATAAAATCGTCACAGAAGGAGAAATAATGCACTCAAGAATAATATTGGAACCAAGACCAATAATTACCCTATGAGAAAGGAAAAAGTAAATGTCATTATCCATTAATGGACAATAATAATTTAGGGAAGAAACCCTTTTAAACAATGTTAAATATAAAAATGATAAAAAAGCAAACTAAACCCCAATTTAGAATTAGATGTAAGAATAGTATTGTAAGGACATAAAATTGTTAATAGTATTAAGGATATATTGTAATGAAAGAGAAAAAACGAATAGTGAGATAGTAATTAGACCCATTCAGAAACACTTAAAAAACAAAAACATTTGTGAAGTGCAAAATGAAAGTGTAAAAACCCCAAAGTGTAGTGATAAAGAAGGTACACTAATTAAATTATAATTAACTATAAATAATTTAAGAGTGAAGGCGATGATTGAATGAAAATAGTGTAAGATATAGAATGGAAATATAGTGAAAAATAGTGAGTGATAAAATCATTAACAATTAATAAATACTAAAGAACGCTAAAAGTTTAATAGTGAAAAATAATAGTGAATAAGTATGTTGTGAAAAATAGTATTAAGTATAAACTATAAAGAGGTATTGAACACTGGAAAGTGATAATTACCATAGTAAACAAAACAAAAATATAATTAAGGAGTTTTAAAAGCAAAGTAATCATAGTTGAAAGGGAGAACCCCAGGAAAGAGTAAATTGAAAGTGTTAACATGGAGAGAGAGTAAAGATTGTTTAGAAAGTTAAGGAATTAGATGCAAATCAAAAAACACCCATGTTATAAGGGATCATGATAAGTTCATAAAAGTGATGTTGTTTGTCACACTAAAAAATAATATAAAATAAGAGGTATTGTGAACAAAGATTAGCAAATAATAAGTTAGTTAAATAATTATTCAATCAAGTTTATGAATTGGATATGGCTGTAAGAATCATACAGACCATAGGCCTACATGTTATATTTAAATAAGATCAAAAAAGTAGTAAATAATAGCCAACTTGTTATTATTGGCAAAGGAAATAAATAAAATGTTAATAAATGTATGACTAGAAAACAGGGAAACCAAAGAGTAAATGATTGTGTATAAAACAATAGTGACATAATAATAACACATAAACAGACTCAAAACACAACACAACCAATCATAATAACAAAATAAAGCCCACTAGGCTGAAATGAAATGTAATTTAAATGAAATAAATCAAATACCATAATGGCTACTTATGCCTATGAAAGTGCCTAACTGTCAGAACCAAACAACTACAATTTATAACAAATTAACAAAGAAATTAGCAAATCTGAGGTGAAGGATTCACCAAGAATAAATTGTAAATCATTTGTAAAACAAAATATTATAATAAGCATTTGTATACAAAAAGAAATGTAATTAACAAGTATTAACATAACTGTAAAAACATAAAATCTAAAATTACCCAAACTTGTGGGGTATCAAAATAATCTATGAAAGGAAATAAATACTATAGTGACAATATTTAATAACCAGGAAGGAAGATAGAGGAATAACAGCAGTCAGAAGATATACGAAGAATTCGAATTTTGATAACAATACATCATCTCAAAATCAACCAATCAAAATCATGCAGTTGCCATAGGAACGGCAGTTGAAGACAGAATTACGGTTGAATACCGTTACAGAAGTGAAGCGTCAGTGAAACAATACAGAAGCCAATGTTTGGAAGAACGATTTTCTATTAAAATAATGTAAATCAGTAATCAAGGTTCATAACCATGACGGTATAAGAAGCAGACGACCCATTTATAGCAGTCCACTGAAGATCCAGGATAATTAAACTGAAAATTAACCGAAAAGAATGACCAGATACGTTATGAAAAGGACGCCTAACCTATTGAAGCCCAAAAATTAATGAAAAAAGAACTTATTGCAGCCAAATCCTACCCGATCAAATGAACGAAGACACCAAGTCATGCTGAGGTGTTAAGTACAATTAAATTACCTATTTCCAAAAAACCTAATCACTCTAAATTTTACTAAAGGTAAATTTATCTCACTATAAACAAATATGTCTCTTTCACAGATTATTTAAGTAAAATAAAACTCACTGAAAATTTGTTAAGATAAAACATAACCTATTATTAAAACACGAACCTTCAAAACACATTTAACGACACTACAGAACAGATTGTAACATCACACATTATTATTTATGTACACGTAGAATAAGGTAAAATATTTTTATAGTAACCATTGGAATTCTTTAGCTCATAATCACAAGAATCCCCCGATTTTGGGAACGAAAATAATTGTAATAACTTAACGTACACAGCCATACTGATGCTGATCGTTTCGTTAATCGATTCGTCAAGCCTTGAGAACAAGTGTTTCATGTAATCAGTCGGTGCAAATTTATTATTATATAATTGTCAATTTGAACATTTTAATTATCACCTATTAAAAATAACTATTACAGGGAGTAACCGCTGTTATTATTTCATAGGGAGTGCTTTATATATTACTAGTGTTGATTTAGGAATAGATTTGACGAGAAGCGAACAAGTTGTCATTTGCACAGCAGCATCGACAATTCAGACGGCAGTGCGAGCGGGAATTATCTGAACGCCCCGACCGTCACCGCTGAAACTCATTATACTATAGTTTTAGTTGTTTTAATAAACGACTTGGCGCCACCCGGGATTAACACACCCGTATAAGTAAACAGGTAAGGTTACTGCCGTGTTATACTGGTGATTACCGCAACGCTACGGACAACGTTAGCCGCGAACATTGATGTAACGACCCCGGTGCGAGACGAACGCACTAACATTCAATACACATACAAAATTGGTGTACATTTTACAGATACGACCAGAACTAACCGTTACAATATACGACAGCAAGGATGACCCAGTATACCAACGATACGGCCTTCTGAGTCTCCGCTGAAACTCACCGGCAGGTCCGATCGAGACTTTAGGTTTTATAGCTATTCTTTGACTACTGTAACACGTGAAGAATCGTGGGACAAAACCCAGCTTTGCGTTGAATTCCACGTGACGAAACATGAGTCACTTCTTTCAGACCCCCGTCCGCGTGGGCCTTTCTACCATTACCCCAAAGCGCGATTGCAAGTATCTTGGCATCACGTTTGACTACTCCAAATAAACCCGGCAGCAACATATCAGAAGAATCACTGCCTGCGCCAGAAAACGGATTCGAGCACACAGACTCCTCGGCAAAAACGATCGCTGCTACAGTCAGACACTTGCCCACAGCATGCCTAACCCCCATCCTGGCGTATGAACACCGGATCCTGCTGACAGCCGACCATGACCGCCTGAGGCCCTGTGGAGTCATAGAACGGGCAGCCTTTGAATAGGCCTAATATACCGCCATCCGCCTCAAATTCCTACCAACAACAGATTGCTGCACGGTATGAATACCCTCTTCCCAGCCTTTGATTCCTTCTTGTCTAAATTAAACCGTAAATACGCTAAGAACGGCAGTAGTTCCATCCAGTCCACAGCAGCCCTCATTAACCGTCCCACCACAAACACGAAACGGGCCTCTTACCTCATTAACCGCCTGGTGGTATTTTATGCCAGGGCCTAAACGTACCACACAGACCCTACAGATAAACACCACACTTTTCTACAGTATCTCAAAAAGCCGGCAACACCCCAGATCCACTAACCGACTACCACACCCCATAAATGAGTCCCCAGCCACTCTGACGGTACTGTCACCTTTAGCGTCCTGCGCTGCTCGGCCTCAATCCATCCATCTCGGTTTACACTGAATGGCTCTCCTACATTACAATCACACAAACAACCACAAACGAACCACACTGTCTTCTACTTGGTGCCTTCACTTTTTCAGTAGCCGGCGTTTGTATCCCAAGAATCAAATTCCAAACTGGTTAAAGGGGGCTAGTTCCCAATACAAGACGAGCAAGTTCTACTACTATAGCTGAGACGTTGCCTTCAGTGTAACCAACCAAGCAGTATAGCCAACATATAAAACATAAAGCAGCCCAATAGTAAGCCAAGTGGTTACAAAAGAAGCATAAAATATCAAGTCCAGTTAAAGGGTGTGTGGCTCTCTGTCTAAAACATTTGAATGCCTCAAAGACAATATTGTTACGACGGTCTACTCCATCGTCGTAGGTACAGTGGAAACCAAATAAGTACAAGACACCAATTAAGTCACTAATCACCAGCTTTAATTTTCACAGTTAAACAGTTCGTAATTAACAACACAGTCTCTTATAACAAATCAAATAAAAATTGTTCACACGCAAATAAACAATGTCTACTAATAGAGTCTTGCACAATTATAAAACACATAACACAATAATTCTTCACTTTGACAAGCACTCAAACCACACTAGCGGAAGTCGCTCACGTAACTGACAACCCGGCAGCTATGGCTTTATATACGCTGTGCTGAGGCCGAGTACAGCTTTCCCTCTTTAACTGTGCGCCGGCTGCTTAATGCTGCTTAGTTCCTGGAACTCACCAGAATCGTCTACTTGAATGACGCACATCCGCCATACTGGTCGGAGGGGGGGAGGAGTGGAGAAAATTCTGGATTGTTCGGTACGCTTCTCGCAACAATATAAATCGTGGATTTTGTAAAAACAGTTTGTATCCATATTCTGTAAACTACTCTTTATCTAAAAACACAAAAAACAAAATTTTAATCAAGTTTTAGATTTTCTACGTTAATGAGGCATTAAAATTGTAATCATATTATACATTTTGTGTTTTTAGTGTATTTATTGTTACTATAAAATAGGTTATTTACCTTCTGTCGACGTTTCTTAAAATCCTTTTAGGATGACTCGAGTTTCGACACCATTTGGTGTCATCATCAGATCGGAATATGAATTAAGTTAAAACATTTTGATGCATGTGCATCTCGTCAGATATTTAAAAAATTAAAAACAACACATAACATTATATAAAACAATAAATAAACTATATCACAATAAAATAACATTAACAAAAGAATATAAAAAAATATAAAAACAACGCGGCCGCAAACGAACCTGTACAGGATCGCCCCCACGGTAAGACTAATCAATGCCGGTTTGACCTCGGTTCAATTTTATCGATCTGATATAGCCAATCTCTCGTTCCATAAGATCGATTCTATTAAATAAAACATTATTGTTATGTATTGCTTTTTCATTTAGGACACGATTGTGATCCTTCTTTATGGCTTTGTATATCTCGAATCTTTCAAGGGTGTCCAGCTTTAGTGACTTTTTACATTTATGTAGGATATCTAAATTATCATTGATACTTCTTATATTATGGTTATATGAGCTCAAATGTTCTGCAAATGTAGATCTTGTTACATTTGACTTGGAGCTTGGGATATGTTCTTTATAGCGTAATTTGAAAGAACGACCTGTTTGTCCTATATAGAACTGTGTGCAATCAGAACAATTAAGTCTATATACACCAGTACCATCAAATATATCGGAGGGTATATTTTTGTTAGTAAAAGTAAGTTTTTTCTCAAGTTTATTACTTGCCTTTGAGGCCAATGTAATATTATGCTTTTTTAATAGGTTCTTTAAAGTATGGTATAGATTTTCACCATACTCTATAGCAATGTATTTGTTTTCTTTGGATACATCAATATTTATTGGTTTATTTTGTTTTTTATTAATTAATCTTTCTACTATATGACATTTGTATCCATTGGCCAATGCTATGTGCTTGATAATGTTTAGTTCACTGTTATAATCATCTGTAGATAAGGGCAATGCCAGCAATCTATGAATCATACAGTTAAAAAAAGCCATTTTATGTGACATAGGGTGATACGATGAGGCGTGAATAGCATGATCTGTGATTGTTGGTTTTCTGTAAATATTATAGCTAATTTTATTATTTATTTTAGTTAAAGTTAAATCTAAAAAATTAATTTTATTATTCATTTCAGTTTCTAATGTGAATTGTAAATTATTTGTAATAGTATTCATATATTTTTTAAGCATTTCTAATTGTCTGCAATTGCCATTGTAAATCATTATTGTGTCATCCACATATCGTCGGTAAAATAAAATTTTTGTATAATGTTTGTTTTTAGTCGATAAAATTTCGTTTGTTTCAATATGATTTAGGTAAATTTCAGCCAGGATGCCTGACAATGAGGATCCCATAGCTAAACCATCCCGTTGTAAATAATATTTGTTTTCGAAAGTAAAGTAATTTTGTTCTAATATTACTTTTGTCAAATTGATTAACTCATCAACTGTTTCATAATTTAATGTGGATTTAGATAGTAATAAATTTTTAGCTATTTCTAACGTTTCGGTAATAGGTATGTTCGTGTATAGATTTACTATGTCGAATGAGGCGAGAGTGTGTCTCGGCTCGATTGTAATAGTTTTTGTAAGTTCGACCAGTTCTAAGCTGTTTTTCAAGCTATAATTTTTATTAAACGTTATGTGTCGTCTAAAAATTTTTTCAAGTTTTTGGCAATTTTATATGAAGGTGCAGACATAAAATTAACTAAAGGACGGATAGGCATATTATTTTTATGTATTTTTGGAAGGCCCTTAAGTCTAGGGGCCTTGGGGTCTATCATTTTTAGGTATTTTTTCTCATCGTGCGTAATGACATATTTTGATTTATTCAATATTGATTACACTTTATTGTTAAATGTAAGAGTGGGATCGCTATGAATCTCAATAATGTTATTGTTCTTAATGAAGTCCAGTATCTTAATTTTATAATCATCATAAGTTAAAATTACGAGAGTTTGACCTTTGTCCGCTTTGGTGACGATTGCGTTATGGTCTATTAATTTCGTCTTTATCTCGTTAAACACCCTTGTTTCGCTATGGTAAATAGTTTTTGTATTCTTTATGTTTTCGGCTTTTAAAACGTTTTTTATTTTATTGTCAATTGCATGTCTTATTACTGTTTTCGTTTCTTCATCGGATATGGAATTTATTGCGGTTTCAGCGTTCAATATTTCATTACAGAGTGATTGTTTGGAACTATTGTTTTTAAGATTGTATTTTAAGCCTTTATTCAATACGTTGGTTTCTTCGTTGTTGAACTGTATTCCAGTAAGATTAACAATACGTGGGTAAAACTGGTGATTTATTACATTGTTCTCTTGCGTGTCGTTCTGTTTTTTCAATAAGTTACGAATTTTTTTATTTTGTGTCTTCTTTTTCTTTATAATGGTACTATTTATTTGTCTTTCAATCAAATATGTTACATTGTGGACTTGTGAGGCATGTAGGTTTTGTAAAAGTTCGAGATGTTTTTTCAAGAGCATCGTATCGAGTAAGTTCTTTTTACTATGTAAATGTTTTATTTCGTTCTTGATCCATAATTTAGTGGCCATTTCTTTAGTTTTTTTAGCGCTATAAGAACTAGACGTTATTTTTATTTGGACATAACTCGGCACGATTTGCAAACTTAAACATGTTTTGTTATACCTAATATTTAGTGCCGTTTTTAGTAGTTTTAACCTTAAATTCATATATTGATAGGCAATTTTTACCTGACTGGCATTCAATTTAAACATTTTTCTTGCCTCCAGAAACGATTAAGACTATAAAATAGGTTATTTACCTTCTGTCGACGTTTCTTAAAATCCTTTTAGGATGACTCGAGTTTCGACACCATTTGGTGTCATCATCAGATCGGAATATGAATTAAGTTAAAACATTTTGATGCATGTGCATCTCGTCAGATATTTAAAAAATTAAAAACAACACATAACATTATATAAAACAATAAATAAACTATATCACAATAAAATAACATTAACAAAAGAATATAAAAAAATATAAAAACAACGCGGCCGCAAACGAACCTGTACAGGATCGCCCCCACGGTAAGACTAATCAATGCCGGTTTGACCTCGGTTCAATTTTATCGATCTGATATAGCCAATCTCTCGTTCCATAAGATCGATTCTATTAAATAAAACATTATTGTTATGTATTGCTTTTTCATTTAGGACACGATTGTGATCCTTCTTTATGGCTTTGTATATCTCGAATCTTTCAAGGGTGTCCAGCTTTAGTGACTTTTTACATTTATGTAGGATATCTAAATTATCATTGATACTTCTTATATTATGGTTATATGAGCTCAAATGTTCTGCAAATGTAGATCTTGTTACATTTGACTTGGAGCTTGGGATATGTTCTTTATAGCGTAATTTGAAAGAACGACCTGTTTGTCCTATATAGTTATATAGTATTTATTGTTACTTTGGACTGCAGTTTTCTTACAACTTTTATTTTTCATTATTTATTTTTTTAAATACGGTTACTCAGAAAATAGCTCTTAAACCATGAACAAAAAATAAAATTTCCATTAAACTTAAAGAAGAAATTATTTATAAACATAACGATGGGATTTAGGTTAACTATTTGCTGCGACCGTACAGCTGTTCGCAATCTAAAATCTCTACGATATATAATATCTTCAAATAATTACACTGTAAGCAGGTTTATTTTCAACTGACGTAAGTTTCACAGAAATTATTCTCTATCTTAAAGAACAAACCTCTGAAGATACTTATATAATTTACCTTATAATTTCCGTCAAGTGACGTCTAGCGTAATTTGTGCTGGGTTACGCATTTCAGGCCATATGACCCATCTTCAGACCTTCACTCCAAAGGAGCTCGTTATATAATAAAATCCATATTAAAACAAACACATAATAAACAAATACGTAAAATACAATGAATGAACATATTATAAGCGTACTATTAACCGGCACGGTGCACCGTGTATAGCATGTCAAGACTGTGTCGATGGGCACTGTTATCTAGTATTATCTTTAAGCGATCGCAGCGCGGTATCATACAGTGGGTTGGACCTGAAGTTAAGTTTATCATTGAGTATGTCGTCACATATATCGGGGTTATTATGACCTCTATATATCTCGAATTCTTCGAGTGCATCCATGTAACGGCCCTTACTACAATAATGTAGAGGTATAAGGTTAGCGTTGAAATTGGTATATGAATGATTGCTTGAAATTAGATGCCGTGTAAAATTAGATTTAATATTATCTAGGTAAAAAATCACCCCTGTTAAAGTGGCTGCGTGGTGTGTGTTCACGGAATCGTTTGATTAAAGGTCTACCCGTTTGGCTGATACAAAAACGGTCACAACGTCGCATATATGCTTTTAAACACCGGTTTTGGATTCAATGTTGGTCTGAACGACTGGACGAACTAAGTTCCGTAGACGGTTATTTGTTTTAAAGGTAACGGTATAACCAAATTTACTTAAGGTGGATGTTAGGATCTTAGGCATCAACTCGGTGTATGTTGTTGAGATGAATTTGTTATTAGGTGTATTATCTTGTGTCTGTCTGGAACGACGGCCTTTGTGTTTTTTAAGGATTTGTCAATCATTTGGCACTCATAGCCGATGGCTATAGCTATGTGTTTAATTATGCTGAGTTCACACTCGAAATCATCATTATTTAGGGGGATCATCAAAAGCCTGTGAATGAAACTGTTGTAGGCCGCTAATTTTTGAGAGAAAGGGTGGGGGTGAGTCTGTATGTATGGTAGGCTTTCTGTAAATTTTAAAATTTAAGTTGTTAAGCCGCCTAGTGACAGTAAGATCGAGAAAGTTGAGTTCATTGTTGGTTTCAGTTTCCATAGTAAACTGAATATTGTGAGTAACAGTATTCATATGTTTTTTAAGATTACGGATTTGGCGTAGGGTACCATTAAAAATCAGAAAAGTGTATATCATCATAAAATGGCCGATATGTTATATTACATAGGAGACCTGAGGGGAACTCAATGAGTTGCTTACAAAGGAATAATCTTTACGATAATAAAACGAAAAGATATTCTTAAAAATTATAGTTACCAATGACTTGAATAAGTTATTGTACAAAAGAGCAGAGACCTTATTACTGAAATAGAGAGGCTTTTTCGTTTGTGGATAATGGAAAGACCACTGAAAAGGAGACTTGATTAGCGGTAGTTCCATCTACGGTCGCGCAAAATGTAGTTTCTTACGATTTAAAGAATAAGAGTTCATCTTCTCGCTACGATGAATTTAAAGCCAGTGAAAGCTGATTTGACGTAATATAGATTATTAAACTTTCACTTGTGAAACTTACTTTGTTTCCTCCCGTATGCATTTCGGCGTGATGTGTGCCTTCATCAGCGGTGCGCCTACATCACGCCGAAACGCGTACGGGAGGAAACAAAGTAAGTTTCACAAGTGAAAGTTTAATAATCTATATTAATTTAGTGCTGTGAAAAAAGAAGATGAACTATCAAAACAACTGATTTGAAGGTTTAGAGATTGATACTAAATATAAACTGTGATTAGATAGGGTGATGATGGCAGTGCGATTGTAGAAGCTTCTAATAAATACGAAGAAGAATCCCAATATCTTGTAAATAATGTTGTCTACTTTCCTGAGAAAAATTTTAATTTGATGATACAGGGTTTTTTGAGGAGAAAAATAAACACTGTTGCTGCACACTTATAGTAGAATCACACATAATATTGGCGCCATCATAAGCCTGAGCTATTAACTTGTCTTTACATGTGTGCAGAAGTGGATTGATTGGTCCGTTATGCACTTTCCTAAGGCTTGTGTACATTTACCTTCAGGACTGAGATATCCCAAAATCCGGTCCTTAAACAGATACCTAATAAAAACTAATACCATTTGACAGTGGTTTGCACATTCGTCACATTCGATTGCCAGAAATTCAGAAGGTTGTATCTACTTTTCTGTTTGTTCCCTGCAGCCACTGAGCATTCAGTCCAGTATATCATTCTGTATTATCTCCGACATGCCTTTGAATACAGAGGCTAATCCTAAATACTATTTCATTGCAGAACCATCTCCGTAGTAAAATTAATTAAACCTTTGCATATCCTCGGATTTGTAGGGGATGCTGGTTTGTCATTACCTCTTAGAGGTCAATTAAAAACACTACATAATTTGACAAAGGAATTAACCGTCTTAAAATATGCCTGTTTTTGTAGACCTGAATGTTGTTTTTTTTAATATTTTGTCTAAATTGTGAGTTTAGACTAGACAGCTTACTTTGCTAAACAAAGGAAGATCAGTAATACTATTCATGTGACTGTAGGATATTTCATGCTTCTTAATTTTTTCTATGAGATGATTTACATCGTTAAGTCCTTTTAGAATCCACAAGCAATCACCACTGTCTCTGAGAGAGAATGATATACCCGGAAAACAGAACAGAGATTTTTGAACTTCACAGCAACATATCCAGTTATTTTTTTTGTATGCATCTTTGATTAGTGGAGTAGATAAAAACACGGTCAGCAGACACGGAAAGACCACTGTAACAATATAACCGATGCAAATAAGAAAACTTTTCAAGATTATATAGAGCCCAATTAAAACTGTAATAATTCTCAAGACGTCTGCTTTGTTAATTAATGTTTACGCGGTGCTAGTGAACCAGAAGAATTTTAACGGGATCTATTTCCATAGTAAATAATGTTTGCGTACAATTATTTACTGCTTGCAGTGAATGTTTTTTTACTAAAAAAAATGCGTACACCGTGTACAAAGTGTATAATGAAATTCTTCTATAATAAAAGTTTTTATTTTTTCTTTTTAAATTAGATTCTTAAATAATGTATAATTGAGTTGAATTAATGCACATTAGGTTTTCATGTAAAACTGTTTCTTTAATAAAATAAAGAAGTTAATGTGAATGATTTAGTATAACCATTATATGACATGATGGTGAGATATAACAAACAAGAGACTGTTATCAAAAGAATTAAGGAAAAATTATAAAACGGAAAATGTTGCCCTCTTTACAGTAAAGAGGAGGGGGGAGAGTCAGAGTGAAAAAGCCTGAGGCTGTGTGTGTGACCATTAGCTAGTCTTGTGTAATAAGAAGATTAAGTTGCTTTCATTAAGTACAAAATTTGTAAATGTCTTACGCCTATATTTCCGGAAAAATGTTAGAAATCTTTAAATGTTTAATGAACTCATTACATGTTTAATGTTTAAGGGGATAAGTTAGCTCAGTTCTACATTGTAAATATTGAGTAAAATTGTTCTTCCCCTTCACATTTTGTACAAAGCATTTTTCCTTCAGAAGTTAATGAGGAAGGTCATCTGACTTCATCTATAAATTTCGCTTTCCAGGAATATTGTGTTGTAGTTTCAAGAATAATTTTGTATTGTGTTTGTATCTGTTTGCAAATAACACTTTATAATTATTTTTTCATATGAGCCACTGTGGTCTATGTTTTGTTCAATTGGTTCCTCTCCTCTCTTCCTTCTCAACTATATCTCCATCATTCTTGTCGATGTCTCTCCCTCTTTTATCAGTCCAGATGACACCTGACTTCTTCTTAGAGTTTTTATGAAAACGTTGGGCATTTTTTAATTTAATTTTGATTGGTAAGCGTCCTACAATGTTTTTTTGAGTAATCTGGAGTTCTTCTATGCCTTTTTCTGTTTCTTTGAACCACGTTTGGGCATCTTGAGCTTTCTGAAATAGTTAAACAGTTTCCCTGTTAGTCTGTATAAAATAATTCCTCTTTTTCTAATTACTCTGTGATTTTTTCAACATGTCTGCACAGCTCATTACTGTGGCGTCTTCTGTACTGTTCTCCATCTTTTATTGCTGCCATTATTCTTAATATTTTTCTTTCCGTGACTTCCAGTTCTTCCATCATAATTTTCTTGTTCCGAGTCAGACACACACATGCATAAAGTGCTTCCGGGCAAATTGCTGTTGAGTAATGTATTAATGGATATTGATTAATGCATTAATGCTATGTTTGGCATTAATGGATATTGATTTATTGTTATGTGTCTCCTTGGTTAAATGGTAAGCAACGTTTGTCTTATAAACACGTGTTTTAATGACTTTATCTGATAAATTTTATTCAATAACTTCTCCAAGATACTTAAATTTTTCAGTTCCATAAATTTTCCCATATCAAGTTTTTATTTTCTTGGATATTGTCTTGATGTTTGTCATAAACTTGATTTTTTCAAAAGAAATTTGTAAACCCGCTCATTCCGTTTGTTCTATCAGCAATTCCACGTGTCTGAGAGGATTGCTAGATCATCTGCAAACGATACGCAATCTATTGACAGGTTTGTAGGTCTATAGCCTAGTATAATGCCCTGGCTGATGTGATTTTTCTCCAATGATTTTCTCCATTCTCTTATTCCTTTTTCCGGAACGCAGTTAAAAGCAACGGTGATAGTCTATTTGCTTGTCTGACTCCTGTCTTAATTTCAAACTGTCTAGAAATTTCACCACTGAATTTTACTTTGGAGTAGATATTCGTCAGCCTTTATTTGATTAAATTTGTTGTTTTATTATCCAAGCCAAATTCATTAAGGATTTTGAACAATGACTCTCTATCGATTGAGTCATATGCCTTCTTAAAGTCAATAAACGTAATTACAAAATCTTTAGATCTTCTTTTATTATTATTATTATTATCATTATTATTTGTACTGTGTTGCGAAGCAAATGTTGTTTGCCGTGTCGCTTGCCTTAAGTACACCATTTCTTGACTTGTACGGAAAAAGAAATTCAGTAGTCATTTGTCTCGTTTCACCGACCTCCATTAAGAATTTGACGGCCGATAAATCATCCGTTTCGCATTAAACAGCAGATAATCAGTTTCACGAAACTCGTTAAAAAATAACGACCGCTAGAATTATTAGTAAACTTAGCGGAAGATATTTGGCCTGTTAGTTAACCGTTAAGACGACAAGAACTAAACTTAAAATTAAGTTTGTTATTTCACGTACTTTTTTAGGCGAAGTGGTCCCTCGAATAAAGTTATCGTTATGGCAACCGAAATGAGAAGAAATAAGAAAGATTAATTAAATGTAGGCCTAAGTGCGTAAATTTCAATTTAAAAACTAATTAATGGTTTTAAATTATATTATACTGCATAAAAATTGCATGTAGCATAGTGCTATTTAATGTTATGAACTATTAAAAATCAACCAAACAAAACGTTTTAAAGTAAACAGCGGTAAACAAAATAATAACTGCTCTAGGTATTAAAACTGAGAACAAAAAATTGTTGAATCCATACTGCAGCCTTAACTTACTACACAAACTGTGTTGATTTACATTTGTTTATTATTTGGATTGTTCACAGGAAAGCAGCATTTGGGATTTAGTACCAAAGGAAGCATTTTTGACTTGACAGTAAAGAGTTCTTGCTACTGAATGACTATTAAAGGGAAATAGAAAGTATATATTTAGTTTCATTAATAAAATACACTTTTATTCCGTACTTAAAACGTGAAACAAAAACAGATAACTTCAATTAGCAGAAAACAACAGCACCAATTACTTACCAGTTTCTGATAAGAATGTTTGACAGAAGTGCTTTTCGGTTTAACCGTTCGAGAATCAACAGAATTAACGAATTCATTATGAAGATGTAGTGAAATCAGCCAACTATATTAGAAGTTGAATTTAGTTTATAATTACAATATGATTCCCCCGACTGATGGTTTGCACCTAAGTGAATTATTACAGTTTCTGGGTACCTTGATTGAATTAACTCATTTACCCCAAATGCCTGACAATCAGCTGTTGCAGTTGTTGGCATCATATGTCACAGCTCATTTGAGCCATAAACTCTTTGAGTCGATTACCAACTGCGATACTGTCGATCAGTTCCACCGTAAAGTGATTAAAACATTTATCCCGTCCGCCATATACGAGCAATTTAAGCAATCATATGTATGTCACGGACAAGGAGAAAACGAAATATTCGCCCATTATATCTCCGATGTTCGTCAGTATTCAGAGATATTGAGTGTCGATGAGCGAATCGGAGATTGTCGAAGCCATCCTGGTGGGTTTGTGTCCGGCAGAGAGGTCACGGCTAGTGCTCATGAGTAGACCTACAAACTTCCGGGAATTGGAGCAGTTGTGCGTGCATTCTTCGAACATTTATTATGCGGATCAGCTACGCCTAGACCCTTGTAGACAACCTCCCCCGTTATTTTCACCTCTTCCTTATCTCGTTCTCAGTCTCTTGGGAAGATAGGAGAAAAGAAGAAACCACTACCACGACCTCCTCCTCCTAAGGCTGCTCCAAAGCTTACTCAGAATAATGGACGGAAACAACCATCACAACTTTTATCAAGCCTATTCAGTCGGAAATCTGGGAGCAGTAAAAATGGAAACAGTTTAACAGGACAACTGACAGATCCATCTAATCTTCAAAGTGGACCTCTTATTGATTTGCATTCTCCGCCTAGTTCTCCAACACTGACTATTCGATCAAGCAGTGATTGTGTTAGTATTGATAGTTTTCGGAGTGATGGAAATGCTCCAGCAAAACAGCAGTGGCTCGCAGGGTGAAAGTGGGTTTGAAGATGATTTTGATTTGTTTATGGCTTCAGGTGGTACCACGCCAAATGCTTCAGACCCTTGGGCAGACCTAGATCCATTTGCTGTGCCACATAGGACTTCATCTCATTCAAATGTGCCTCCAACCATTTATGAATTAAGTAATGAAGATCCCAGATCACGGCATCAAAATGTCAGTTGTCCTGAAAAAGTAGATTTAAACCCAACTATTATAGGAACTAAAAGCAATAAACCAGCTAGGGCATCACCCCCAACAAAGGTAGGGACACCTACCAGTTCTTCACATGATCCAGAACCTCCTCTTGACTGATCTCCCCCTATGCCTAGTTGCCCGCCTCCAGCTCCACCACCTGAAATGTTAGAGGTATTGCGGAAGGGACCATTTTGTATAGATCGTTACGTGTTTCACAACTATTGTTACGACGGTCTAGTGATCGTCGTACGGTACAGTGGAAAACAAAATACAAGACACCAGTGATGTCACTAATCACCAGCTTTAATAATCACAATTAAACAGTTTGCTAACAACAAAATAGTCTCTTAACAACAAATCAAATAACAATTGTTCACACGCAATAATAATGTCAACGAGTATAAAACATAATTGTATTACAATTGTCCCGCACAATTATAAAACACATAACACTCCGCCACAATACTTCGAACCGTGCTGGAATATATCGCAACTCAAACTGAAACTGAGCGTCGCTTAGTACTTGTAATTATACCCCGCCGAAATACCAGATTATGCCATACTGCGCGTCAAGAGTGCTACTAGAAAATACCAGAACGTAATTGACTGCGGCCTTGCACACAGCGCGCGCGGCCGCGCGACTTCTAACAAAGTCTAGCTAACGCGTTGAGAATCATTTGCTAACGCACACACATTACAGCCGGATTCTACTGGAACATTCGAGAAACACGTAGATTGTTCTGTGACACTATATATTTTAACAACAATTTCAGTCTTACTTCAAGCATGATATGCCTATTATCTACCGGGTTATCAGTTTGTTTTGCAAGAGGAACTCTCAAAAGTGCAGTTCACCTTACAGCTTTCAATAATGTAATCAACAAACTTGTGTTATTGTACACTGTTATTGTCACTTGCGATTTGTTGCATGTGTCTTTAAATCTGTTTAGTGTAAAGTAATGATTATTAGTTACTGTGAGCGGACATATGTAATTGGTGACTTGTATTACTTATTGTGACAGTTAAATAGGCGACATTTATTGTTCGTTAAATTAGTGCGTGTTGGAGAATCGTAGTCTTGAAAAATTATTATATATGAATGTCATTGTTTATTGAAACTGGCATTAAAATTGTGAGTAACGAGTTACATGTTGTTTAATTATTTATGCCCACTGTTTAAAAACAACAAACCTTGAGATCGTCGTAACACTATTATCTAGTTTATTGAAACTGGCATTAAAGTTGTGAGTAACGAGTTACATGTTGTTTAATTATTTATGCCCACTGTTTAAAAACAACAAACCTTGAGATCGTCGTAACACTATTATCTAGTTTATTGAAACTGGCATTAAAGTTGTGAGTAACGAGTTACATGTTGTTTAATTATTTATGCCCACTGTTTAAAAACAACAAACCTTGAGATCGTCGTAACACTATTATCTAGTTTATTGAAACTGGCATTAAAGTTGTGAGTAACGAGTTACATGTTGTTTAATTATTTATGCCCACTGTTTAAAAACAACAAACCTTGAGATCGTCGTAACACTATTATCTAGTTTATTGAAACTGGCATTAAAGTTGTGAGTAACGAGTTACATGTTGTTTAATTATTTATGCCCACTGTTTAAAAACAACAAACCTTGAGATCGTCGTAACACTATTATCTAGTTTATTGAAACTGGCATTAAAGTTGTGAGTAACGAGTTACATGTTGTTTAATTATTTATGCCCACTGTTTAAAAACAACAAACCTTGAGATCGTCGTAACACTATTATCTAGTTTATTGAAACTGGCATTAAAGTTGTGAGTAACGAGTTACATGTTGTTTAATTATTTATGCCCACTGTTTAAAAACAACAAACCTTGAGATCGTCGTAACACTATTATCTAGTTTATTGAAACTGGCATTAAAGTTGTGAGTAACGAGTTACATGTTGTTTAATTATTTATGCCCACTGTTTAAAAACAACAAACCTTGAGATCGTCGTAACACTATTATCTAGTTTATTGAAACTGGCATTAAAGTTGTGAGTAACGAGTTACATGTTGTTTAATTATTTATGCCCACTGTTTAAAAACAACAAACCTTGAGATCGTCGTAACACTATTATCTAGTTTATTGAAACTGGCATTAAAGTTGTGAGTAACGAGTTACATGTTGTTTAATTATTTATGCCCACTGTTTAAAAACAACAAACCTTGAGATCGTCGTAACGCTATTATCTAGTTTATTGAAACTGGCATTAAAGTTGTGAGTAACGAGTTACATGTTGTTTAATTATTTATGCCCACTGTTTAAAAACAACAAACCTTGAGATCGTCGTAACACTATTATCTAGTTTATTGAAACTGGCATTAAAGTTGTGAGTAACGAGTTACATGTTGTTTAATTATTTATGCCCACTGTTTAAAAACAACAAACCTTGAGATCGTCGTAACACTATTATCTAGTTTATTGAAACTGGCATTAAAGTTGTGAGTAACGAGTTACATGTTGTTTAATTATTTATGCCCACTGTTTAAAAACAACAAACCTTGAGATCGTCGTAACACTATTATCTAGTTTATTGAAACTGGCATTAAAGTTGTGAGTAACGAGTTACATGTTGTTTAATTATTTATGCCCACTGTTTAAAAACAACAAACCTTGAGATCGTCGTAACACTATTATCTAGTTTATTGAAACTGGCATTAAAGTTGTGAGTAACGAGTTACATGTTGTTTAATTATTTATGCCCACTGTTTAAAAACAACAAACCTTGAGATCGTCGTAACACTATTATCTAGTTTATTGAAACTGGCATTAAAGTTGTGAGTAACGAGTTACATGTTGTTTAATTATTTATGCCCACTGTTTAAAAACAACAAACCTTGAGATCGTCGTAACGCTATTATCTAGTTTATTGAAACTGGCATTAAAGTTGTGAGTAACGAGTTACATGTTGTTTAATTATTTATGCCCACTGTTTAAAAACAACAAACCTTGAGATCGTCGTAACACTATTATCTAGTTTATTGAAACTGGCATTAAAGTTGTGAGTAACGAGTTACATGTTGTTTAATTATTTATGCCCACTGTTTAAAAACAACAAACCTTGAGATCGTCGTAACACTATTATCTAGTTTATTGAAACTGGCATTAAAGTTGTGAGTAACGAGTTACATGTTGTTTAATTATTTATGCCCACTGTTTAAAAACAACAAACCTTGAGATCGTCGTAACGCTATTATCTAAATTGTTGTGACACATAAAACGTTAATGTACGTAACGTACATTATACTTTACTGTACATAAATACGATTAATGTGTACAATATAGGACAACACAAGCATTAGCATTATTAATGTTTTTTTTTTTTTTTACCGGATGTAGTTTTAAACAATTTATTTCAACCTGACAAGTGATGTTATTTCAAATAACTTTGTAAAGTGATAAACAAACAGACTCTAACTTACAAAATACTGAATCGGTTTAAGGACATCTAACATAGTGTTACGACACTACAGAGCAGTCTACGTGTTTATCGAATGTTTCAGAGGAATCCGGCTGTAATGTGTGTGGCGTACGTGATTCTCGACGCATTAGCTAGACTGTGGTAGAAGACGCGCGAACTGTGTCAAGGCCGCAATGAATTACCCTCTAATGTTTTTCTTTATTGTTAATGGGCAGTATGGAATATTCTAGTATTTCGGCGGGGTATAAATACAAGTACTCAACGAGTTTCAGTTTCAGTTATTGTTGCGATTTATACCAGTGCGGTTTGAGTTATTATGCGGGCGATTACTCTGTGCGTTCAAGTAGTTATTAGTGAAATGTTGTGTTTTATAATCGGGCGGGACAATAGTAATACAATTGTGTTTTATATTAGCTGACATTTTATTGCGTGTGAACAAGTTTTATTTGATTTGTTGTAAGGGACTGTCTTGTTAATTACGAACTGTTTAACTGTGATAATTAAACCTGCTGATTACTAACTTAATTGGTGTCTTGTATTTTGTTTTCCACTGTACCATACGACGATCAGTAGACCGTCGTACCAATATTCTTTGTAAAGCAACAGCCATTACAGTGATATGACAAACTGAGACCAGATGGTGGAACAGCTGTACTGCGAGTCCATGCTATCAAATCCCGTTTGCTGCTTACGTAACGACGCTAAAGTGAAAACGTGTCCTGCGTCGTGTCGGTGCTAGCTGTGTGCTCATAAATTCCTGACTTTCTTGTCTTGTACTTCAAAACCTAAAATCAATAATACTACACTGGAGAACTGCCACAGAATTTTGAATTAAGTGTCTAGGGTATGAAATTTCTGTACAACAGCTAATGACCTACTCTAATAGTTTTTAAAAGATAACTATTTAAAATTTAACAAGTAAACAACGTTTACTATAACATTTTAATGGTAATGTCTTACAGATACGTATTGTTATCTGAAATTATCTTCTTTGGATACGTAGAAATAACAAAAGTCATATAAACCTATTTTGCACAGATTTAATGAGGAAGATTGTTATCGAACATGTTGATTATAATTAGTGTGTCGTTTGTACCGTATTATGAAACATACATAGATACACACATACATAAATGCATACGCCGTGTGAATAAACCACGAAAAGCAATATGTAAGCAGAATAACAAAACACAGAATAAACAAAACAAACATCCCAGTAATTTCTGAGATCAGCGTGGCTAAACTTTTCCCTCTACAGGCTTATTAATATCGATTTTTATTCTATATCTTGATAATTAGAGCAGAGAGTTTAGAGTTTTGATAAACATTCTTCTTTGTGTGCGTCTATAATTAATATGTTTATTGCAAGTTTCGTCTAATTTAGGCTAATTTTGCTTCCCAAACAGATATTCATATACATGACGGTGCCTTATAATTCGACAGTCCAGCACAATATATTTCACTTTTTCTCTACACATAAATATTCTGTTTTATGAAAATTAATTTTAAGAGCCCACTTTGTGTATTAATCTTTCTTACCATAAACGAGACAACATAAGTTTTTTACAATCATCTACACTCTGATCCGATTTCTATTCCTATTCTTAAGCATTTACGACTCCATTCATTTTACGTCCTGAATGTTAATTTTAAACAGAGCAGGACAAAAACAGCAGACTTGTCTTAATCCTTTGTTATCCTCATTTTCCCAGATAGCTCCTTCCCAACCTTTACAACTCACTGCGCTCTCTTATGGATATTAAAAATATTTCAAACATAAGTGGGTACTATTCCGCTTCTTCACAATACTTCAAATAATCTAGTGAATGGAACACTATCGTAAGCCTTCTGAAGATCTAAAAAATTAAATGGACATTTAAGTTCCATGTGTACTGTTTCTCAGTTAGCTGTCTAAATATAAATGTGTTGTCTAAACAATACCTACCACCTCGAAGATCAATTTGCTCTTCCAATTCAACAAAGGTGACTCTAGAAACGTCTAACAGAGTTAGTGACACATATATCACGACAGTTTTCGCATTCATTTTTACTTCTTTTTTTATTTATAAAACTGATGTATGGTATATTCTAATCATCAGGGATCCTATTGCTACACATTAGGCATTTATTTATAATCTCTATAAGTTGCTGCCACTAAAGTTTTGGTCCATATTTAATCAGTTCGATTGAAATGTTTCCAGGGCCAGCAGGTCTTTAGTTCTTCATTTTATCCAAAGCGGCTAACATTTCTCGCTGGGTTATAATATCATTATAATACCCTTTCTCTTTCTCCAATGTCACTATGATAACTAATCTGTATAAAACACTGTCTGTTTTTGTAAATAAAAATCTATAGTGTTTTGCCCACTCATTTAGACTAATTATTGATATGTTACTTTGGTATTTCCTATCCTGTCTCATAGCCTTTATAGTTTTTCAGTCCTCTGCAACTTTAGTATTTTCCACATAACTATCCAGGTGTGCACATTTTTGTTCCCTTATATCAGAGTTGCATTTTGTTACTTCTCATTATCTTCCTTTCTCATTTTATATAATACTTTCTATCTTCATTGTCCTGAGTTTGGAACCACAAAATTTTGTCCAAACTGAAATTACTATAATTTTTTTACGGTAAAAAGTTATTAATTTGAAATATACCACATGGTTTTGTTTTCGGTGTTTTGTTTTATTTTATCTTTATAATTGATCACATCCTGTAGTGTACGCGTTTGGTTTTTATATCTCGATACACATATATTGGAAAAACTAAACATGTAACAGAAATTTGTTCACATACAGAGAACAATAACACGTAACAAATTGAGAAGGCACAGCTGTGTCTCTCCGCACAACGATAAATGATGGTATATACTAGTAACGTTGTTTTAAAAGCTTTTCTTTCGTTACGTTTGTAGGATCCGCTTTCCAAAACAAAACTGGTGTTATCAATTTTTAAAATTGACAGAAAAGTGGACTTTATTCTGATAGTGAATTAGCTGACTACGTATGCACGATTTTGTCGATTTATAACGACAAGGTATTGCTTGAAGAAATAAACAACTTCTTCAATTAATTTCAATATGTCTGTCACCATCCTGATTAGGAGACAATTATGTCATCCCGTAATCTTCTGTTTTTATGGTGAAGAGAAAGGACATGGCTCGTTGGCAGTGGTGGTATTAATTTTGCTTATAAACTCAAAATCGTTTCTTTTGTAAAATACTTTGCTGGTCGTCTAACTTGATTGACACTACATTATATTTTACGTGGATTATGATTGTGGTAAATGTATAAACATGCCTGGATAAAATGTGTACTAGAAAAACTAGAAACATACGAAGAGCAATCCATTAATGTTGGTGCCTAAAGATACTTATTGCAATACAAAAATGTTCATTATATATTATCTACTTTATCTAGTAAATTTGAGTTTAACAATAAATATTTTGGAAACTCCGGGCCCAGCCTCAACTACAAGAAGTTTGGTTATAGATGGTTAGGGATACGAATGTTCGGTCAGATGTGATGAGTAACTGGAAACCAACTAATCGATCCAAAGCAGTGACGGCAGCTTTAACCGTGTGTACTACGGAAGTTAACCTTTAAAATACCACATTTTTACCAACAATTATTTCTTATAGAGACCGTCTACCTGTAGCAAGCATTTCATGTTAAGACTAAAAAAAAAAACATGTTACAAAACAGACCACAATACTTTATAAACACTTGTGTCATTTACATTTTTAAGCATATATATTGTTATATTGTCTGCTCTACTAGATTGACTTTTTAAATTTTAAAAGTAAAAAATATATATTTTTTGAAATGCGTTCCTTATGACTTGCAAGGGGTATAATCGGGTGTAATGGGTAGAATTAAATAAAACAACCGTCTTTAAATTCATTATTGCAGTTTGAACTAACTTATGATCTTTTTAATTAAATCATACGTTTATTTAGAAATTACTCTAATGAATGAGTGGTGTTTATATATAAATTGTATCCTATATATAAGAAGGAACAAATATTCTTTTTATCATGTAAACCATTTTTTGAAGCATTTAATGCTTGTCTTTACATGAAGAAAGTTTTGACATTCTCTAAATCATTAATATTCATGTTTATTTAACTACAAACAACGTATTATGTACCTTGACGTATGAAAACCTAAGTCACATCTGTGGTAGTTCTTTCGTGAAATGAAAACTTGTACCACTGAAAACTAGTCACTTGAGTTCTGGTTCAAGAATTAAAGTTCACTGTCAACATATCATAAACAGGAGCGTTCTGAAATTTTAAAGTACATATTTAATTCAAGTACACTAAAATGTTTGTGCATAGGTTTGTTTAATACCGGCGGATTCGTAAACGATATATCAGTAATGTTTGAAAAGTAACTTTTAAGTAAATTGCAAATCAATGTAATATGAAGAGAAAGCGTTGACTAGTGTACCATTTGATGACTCCCTTTATGAAGATCAAACATTAAATATTTTCTCTCGTTCTTACTGAAACTAGTAAATTTAAAAAATCGTTTAACTCAGTGGGATATTTTTGTTTCAAATTTGTCAACTTGTACTTTGTCTGAAGCAAGTCAGTTACAATTTAAGTGCCGTCGTGGCGCGCAGCAGCGACCCTATAAAACTTTATAACAAATCAATAACTTAATGTCTGACATTTGTAAGCCTACGGTCGTCTATTCCTTGTGTGACAATATAAGTTGTTTTGCTGTATGAATATAAATTAATTTCCTTTACGTTCACAATAATAAAACGTAGGCCTATATTATGTTTTTAAAGATATATATTTTTCTCATGAAATTATTCAGTTCTTGTTACTAGTTCTAAAAAGTGATACAAATGAGTAGGTTAACATAGAGAGAACTATGTCACAAGTAACAAACAGAGATTTTAAAAGAAGTTTAATGAAGAAAGTTGTGTTAGTGGTTGAAATCACAAGCAGAATGATCACTGTTGCACATCACTATATAAAAATTATCCCGATTAGCGCTTTCAAGCTTCACAGCTCATCGTCAGATCGGAATTGAAAGAAATAAAGTGAAAACAATCCCTTCACCCCCATCTCACCCTACCATGCTCACGCACAACAAGCTATAATTCAAATGTCCCTTCACCACCCTCTGAGCCCTGTCCCTCCATCTGGATAGTTACATATTTTTCTAGCAAATTCCTTGTGTTTCAGTGTTGTGTGTGTGTGTGTGTGTGTGTGTGTGTGTGTGTGCACTATTAACATAGGTCATTTTCATAATTAAAACAACTGAATGTCGGTGGGAAAGATTATAAATGTAGTGTAGTGATAGATAGTAACTTACTAAATTGTGGACAAAGAGTCATGACCATTGGACAATGACTGGAAAAGCTTTCAATCCGTAGAGAAAAAACCAATTGTGAATTATAATGATGATAACAGGAACTTGTAAATGAACAAGTTACACGATTACACGATCACCTGATCGTGTCATAATGATAACGTGAGTCATATGATTATAGTAAGTCATATGATTACCTGAATTCCATTACCGTAATAAAAACAATCGTAGATTCAACAAAAATAGGATTTAGACTAGATAAATCAAAGAATTACAGAAATGTTTCATTGTAAAAAAAAAAGTTTTAAACGATGAATTCTTCAAAATATATTCTTTTAAGGCTCGAGTTTAATACACATTCTTTGTATATAATCAGCTTTATTTGAAGAAATGGAAAACTATGTAAATTTTGTTTTGTCTGTTCGTGTTACAGAGTAAACATTTTATATTATTTAAGATTTAAGTTAAAGTGGATTCATTATTTTTACGTTACAATATCTTGACCTTACTTTCAGATATAAAGACAGAACATTATTTGTATATTTAATTAATTGCGGAACATAGTCATACACAGCGTATTACATTACAGTACTAAATAAGACTTATTACGATGTATTGATAATGTTAACAATTATGACAAAGTATATGGCCTGAGGGACTGGAGAGCCATCGTGTCAGATTGGGACCGTTGGAGAAGGCTCTTGAATGAGGTCAAGACTCAGCAATACGTCGTAGCATCATGGAAGATGATGATGACTACATAAGACGTAATGCATAAATTTGTTTGTATCATCATTTGTCACTTGGACATGGATAAAGAATAGCTGTACTCTGAACTATACGTTTTTGGTACAACAGCTTTCAATATATCCGTGAGTGTATTGTTACGACATTTCAGAAGAATCTACGTGTTTATCGAACGATCCAGTGGAATCCGGCTGTAATGCTGTGCGCGTACGTGATTCTCAACATGCGTTGCGAGGTTGTTCCGGACTCACCGGTCCGCGCCTGCTGTATGTAAGGCTGCAACCAATTATGTTCTGGTGTTTTCTAGTAGCATTCTCGACGTGCAGTATGGAATATTCTGGTAATTTGGAGGGGTATAAATACAAGTAATCAGCGACGCACAGTTCAGTTTGAGTTGCGATTTATTGGAACGCGGTTCGTAGTATTATAGTCGGGCGATTACTCTGTGCGTTCAAGTGGTTACTAGTGAAAAGTAATTATCGTGGCGAAGTGTTACGTGCTTTTATAATTGTGCGGGACGATTGTAATACAATTGTGTTTTATATTGGTTTACATTTTTTTTATTGCGTGTGAACAGTTTTTATTTGATTTGTTGTAAGAGATTATCTTGTTGATTACAAACTGTTTAATTGTGATAATTAAAGCTGGTGATTAGCGACGTAATTGGGGGTCTTGTATTTTGTTTTCCACTGTACCATACGACGATCAGTAGAATATGGATACAATATTTACTGGTTTCGTGGTGACTGACAAAACTCAAACATTAAGGTATATTCTTGGTCTGATGCTATCACGGCCAGCGTCAACGTTGTTCAAAGTATCTTAGCCGGGGGGGGGGGTACGCCTATGTTATCAAATAGAGACGTTTCGGCCTAGCAATCGGACGCCATCTTCAGTGTAAAATTGTTGTGGCAGTTGTTTACCAAATAACCCCAGTACTGAGATAGACAAACTCCTGAGCAAGACTAATGATTGTTTTGACTCCTGTGGGATCTCGTATTTAATAGCTATAATTTTAACGTTGGTGTTTTTGCGTATATGTTCCTTTCTTTCTACCGGAGCATGACGACTTAGAATCTCTATTCTCAATCGCCTTGCAATATTTAATAACAAATCATACGCTTGGATAGTGGATCTTGGATTCTCGGTTCATGATTTGGCGTTGTTAATTGGCAAATAACTGACAAAACAATTTTGCACTGAAGATGGCGTCCGTGGCTAGGCCGAAACGTCTGTACTTAACATCTTAAGACCACGGTCTATCAACCCGGCTATCAACCCGTTATTGATACTTTGAAGACTAAATGTATATTAATAGAATGGTTGAGATAGGAGCAGTCAAAGGTTTCTATAAACCCATACTACAGTACAAGGTTTCTATACTGCTTGTAGTGCAGTATATATCATCAAATAAACTTAGTGACATCATAGACGCAACATGATAAACGGGAGTTTGAAAATACCGTGACACATTGCCTATCACACAATATAAATATCTGAGTATATAATGTTATCGTTTGGGAATACCCCATTACTCAATTATTTTGTTTGTTTCGTGTATTTTGGGTGCTAGCGTGGCATGCATTCATGGTCGAGTACATGTGTAGCCACAATTTTCTGCCGTCCGATTCTTGTTCTAGTAATCTTATATTTTTTATCTTATCATAGACATCAACGAAATTTCCGTCTTCTAACTGGAACCCAATTTATCAACTGTCAGCCCAGTTTTCGAGCCAACTGTTGTTATCATTCGTTTCGCTTGGTCACACTGTATGAGGTGCTTCACAATTGTCGCGTCTAATCAAACGAGATTTTATTATCTTTATTCATAACGCGTTCTTTACGATACTTCTCCAGAAGTCTACTTCTACTGCTCGGAGCCTTCGGAAGATTCTTCCAAATTTCAGAACCGTACTGAGTTTGCTTTCTAAGCTTTAAGCATGTTTCTGTTGGCGTGGAAATTGCACAATCAAAATGATAATTACTAAAGTGTGTCAAATATACTTGTCATTCTAAGGCTAGGGACTGATGTCAAACGCATGGGTACTAAACAATAAAATAAAATATTAAATATGGACTTGTTTTTACACGTCTGTATGTTACATATACTATCACTATACTCTATAAGTCTTGTTTACCACTGTTGCAGTTAGTCATGCATCAAGTCATTTGTGTGTAATTCAAAAATTGTAAGTCGTAAAGTCATCACAGCAGTACCGTAGTTTGTAAAGTTCCTAGTAACAGAACTACCAGCAATAATAAGTACATTACTATCAGACTGCTACCACGTTCAACACATTACTATCAGACTGCTACCACGTTCAACACATTACTATCAGACTGCTACCACGTTCAACACATTACTATCAGGCTGCTACCACGTTCAACACATTACTATCAGGTTGCTACCACGTTCAACACATTACTATCAGACTGCTACCACGTTCAACACATTACTATCAGACTGCTACCACGTTCAACACATTACTATCAGACTGCTACCACGTTCAACACATTACTATCAGGCTGCTACCACGTTCAGCACATTACTATCAGACTGCTACCACGTTCAACACATTACTATCAGGCTGCTACCACGTTCAACACATTACTATCAGGCTGCTACCACGTTCAACACATTACTATCAGACTGCTACCACGTTCAACACATTACTATCAGACTGCTACCACGTTCAACACATTACTATCAGACTGCTACCACGTTCAACACATTACTATCAGGCTGCTACCACGTTCAACACATTACTATCAGGTTGCTACCACGTTCAACACATTACTATCAGACTGCTACCACGTTCAACACATTACTATCAGACTGCTACCACGTCCAACACATTACTATCAGACTGCTACCACGTTCAACACATTACTATCAGACTGCTACCACGTTCAACACATTGCTCGCTTAACGAAAACGTATGGACGTACACTTAAACGTACGTGTTTACGCACGCGCTTTCTTCATTATTGAAGTCTTTCTTATTCAATGTAAGGATTTAAACTCTATTGTAGTTATCCCTACATATGTATTACGTATACGTATACATGCGTGTGTATATGTATTGTAAATGATACATGTGTGTAGCCTACGTGTTATAATAATACATACATCTAATACATATTATACAGGTAATATATATGAACTTTACAAATACATATATGTATTGAATTAGGAATATGTATATCATGTTTCACGGAACAAACCACTAAGAAGAATAATATATAGAATAATGTTTACTCATATCGGGATGAGTACGTTTATAGTAAAAAACACTCTATTACAAGACTGGTTAAAAAACGACGCCCGTGGTGTCCGGTGTCTTGTAGAGCAAGTAGTCCAGGTTAGATGTTATGGAGGAGCTCCAGTTTTAGGTTGCATGAGTGACTTCTGCAACTTGTATAGCATACTACTATATGTTTTTCGTGTATAGAAACCTATTTTTAATAAATATATTAAATCAACGTTTGTAGTTATCCTTTTGAATTTTAGTGTCAAGATTAGATTTTAAAACATTTTTACACAAATAGGCAGTGTAACTCCTGGAACGTCTTTAATAAATAAACAACGGCAAATCACCAATTATAATTGGTTTATTTCTACATTGTGGAATCATCTGTAACTTCAGTAATTTAGGTAAGAACGAGTCCCCCAAAATATCCTCAATCCCACTGTGACGGTGTGGGAAACGAATCGGCTTACTGGCTAAAAAAATTCAAGTACCGTCTGCCTAGTGGCAAAAGCTAAAGAGCATGATAATGTCTTTCGGCCGCCAGCTAAACGCAACATTTGCAGAAAGGAAACAATCAGTCAGTCAGTAACCATAATAATGTTACCCTATTAATATTCGTTAGCTGAATCACATACGAAGACAACCATTAACTAGAGACAATAACCCCAATAACCTATCTACAGCTATGGAGTGTTGTTCGCTTGTTAGGTCTTTAATCTGCGACGACGTTAGCATGTTAGCGGTCGCGGTTTTAGTTAACGATTCCCGGCTGGTAAATTGTGCTAACACTTGATTTTAAACTTTCAGGACGCTTTATAAATCTGGTTTAATTGTTTGCAGTGATATTATTTTTAACACATTATATATATTGCGACGTATCAAAACAAACGTTTATTTACAACAATCCCAATGACGTCACGCAAGAATGACGTCATGCAGCGTGATGCGTTACAGTTTACAGCGTTACAGGAATTTTCAAATGATGGCCAGCCAAAAGACATTATCATGTCAAAACAAACTAAAACCATCCAGTCAAATCCCAGCACAATCTACTATACTAGACTAGCTGTAACGTGAGGGAAGTCTTCCTAGGCAACCTCTATTAACATATTAAATAGAAGAATTGAGAAAGTGGCTTAACATCTGCACTCTCAAAACGTCTACGAAAAATTTCATACTACAACAGAGTCACAGGATTTCCTTAACGACCTTCCATATCGCCTAGGTTTTTACTAAAAATAAACAATCGTTACTGTTAAGTGCTGAATAAGTTTGATAAAATTATAAACAGTTACTGAAATGCAGGTCTATTTTCAACGCAGAAGACTGTTTACCTTCTTGTTTCTAGTTGCACACTTTCTGGCTGTCATACTGTTCAGTACATGGCCCTCCCAAGTTTTTCACTACCTATATATTTAGTCACTTTCTGCTACAGTCCGTTTCTTGATGTATATAATACATTTAATATTTATAATTAATGGATACAATAAAAATACTGTGATCAAAATAGAAAATAAAATCAAATATAAATTAAAAACTGAACAATTAAGAATTAATCAAACTGAACAACACATAAATAATAACAACAACAAAAAATGGGCCACATTCACATACATAAATAATAAAATGACAAAACTAACAAAACTATTTAAAAACACAGACATAAAAATAGCATACAAAACTAATAAAAATAAATTACAAAATCTAAATAGCTCACACAACAAAGATAATGCAACAACTAACGGCATATACAAAATTGAATGCCAAGATTGCAATAAATGTTACATAGGACAAACAAAAAAACAGCTGAAAAAACGTTATTTTGAACACCTAAATGCATACAAAAAACCAGAAATATATAAATCCAATTTAGCCACACATGCAATAAACACAGGACATGAATTCCCAGACATAACCAATGTAACACTAATAAAACATATACCACACAAAGGCACCATAATGAACATTTGGGAAAATTTACAAATATACAAACAGAAAACAAACTAATACCTGAACAAATACAAATCAATACAAAACATGACACAATATTCAAAGCACTCAACATTGAAAATACACAAAAAACTAACACATACACCACAATCACACACAATAAAACCAATTTGAAATACCAGAAGCCAACAGGAAGCCACAATAATAATAGTCAACCAACAACACATATGTATTTTACCAGACAAAAAAAACGGAAGGCTGAGGATGGGTACAAGATAGTACCCGAAACATGTTCCAAAAAAGGAAAAAAATAACATCTTGAGGTAAATTTAATTATAAATATTAAATGTAATATATATATAATATATATATATATTAGTATACTTAATTTACATATAAAGTATTATTCTACTTGCAATAAAGCTTGGAGTCGACTCGAAAGACTTTGGACACAAGCGTACGTTTTACGGTCATTGATCAGCGTTCTCAAAGTATTTTTTTCTGTAAATATTAATTGTTTCGCAATATCGTGACCGCGAGTGTAGTGTAAATATCCTGACGATGGTCTATGACCGAAATCGATAGAAATTAAAAATATAAATAATTTAAAACTTTATTATGAATCATATCCTCAGGCTATGAACAATGAATACACTACAATAGAAGATTACAAAAAATGGCTATAAAAGTTAATTTTATGTGTTGATAATTAATATTTTAATTTAGAACGGAAAGTTTGAGTGAGGCACAAATTTGTTTTTACACTACATAGTATGCATGTAGTGTGCAGACCCACATAAAAATGTATGTACAAGTAATACAAAAATTGTACTTCGAGTGTTCCTTACGTATTCCACATTTAGAGATCTCCTCGCCCATGTTAACATAATTCTGTAAACTAAACGTTTGCAAACTTTTAGCCTCCAGTATGAGGTTACATATCTAAATAACGTTGTCTACTACAATATACTAAATTTTTATAAGTTTATCATACTATTGCTTCGACAGATCAGCCTTAGACAAGTCGCTCACGTTTTCATAACCAATAAATATCAAGTGTTTTCTCTATGCTTATATACTCTACGTGTCGTATTCCACTGTTTACTTTCATACAAGGACAAATACACTTGCGCGGGTAAAGTAAACAAACTTTTAGATAAGAAGGAAGGTGAAGCCGCATAGCCTCTATCTTAACGTTGGCAGTAAGGAGTATCACTCACAAGGAGTATTTTGCCCATAGAAGTGACGTATCGCTTCACGTTTCTGTCAGTATCTGATTAAGTATTATTTAAGTTTTACACTCCTCACGTACTTCGACGTCATTTGTTAAGTTGTTAGAAACAATACCAACTATTAAATCGTCTTCTACATATCTAAAATAAGAAAAAAATATTGATACGTTTCCCACAATGACACCTTAGCCCACGAATAGTAGCCCAAATATTAAACCATGTACGCCAAAAAAAACTGAAAAATTAAAATTACGGACTACCAATGGGTTCGCCCATATCCAACATACTAGCAGAAGTCTTTCTATAACACTTGGGGAAAGAAAACAAGAAAAACAAACATTGACAGACACTCACATAAAATACTACATTACCACAGGAACTTTGTCGACATAACACTTCTGTACAAGGGAAACAAGATAACGATAGACATATTAAACAACAACCCAGTAGATGAAAAAGACTACCAAGATGAATTAAACACAATCAGATTTATAGCAGAAGCCAGCGGATCCAGTATAACCAGAAGTTAATAGTAAAATCCCATTTAATTAACACCCCTATTAAAAATATTCGTACCTGATCTCAGTCTTCATTATCAGCTGAATTGTTGCAGTTGATGACGACATGCATTTTCAGGTTGTGAAATGAAAATCCTCTCCTGTTGTCGCTGAGAATGGTCTTGTAGCGAGAGAAACGTCTCTCCACATCACACGAAGTAATGGGGGCGTACTTAAATAAACTTAGGTCAAAGGATGAAAATTCATTTTCGAAGTCTGAACCTGGTTCATTTCCGTACAAAATCTCACTTATGCCACACAGTTGCAAAAACCAGGATTCTTCTCCAATACAGTCACTAATTTTTCACGAACTTTGGCTGCTACGATTCCTTTTGCACGTTTTAACTCTTGTTCTGTGTATTTTACAATATTCAGAGCATCACTTAGTTCAGAACCTGAAGCTTCTAGCTGCGTGATTTTGCTCGGTAAGAAACCGAAATTGGTTTTCAAGTAAGCCAGGTCAGTTTTTATAGTGGAACATGAAAACAAATCTTGCATTATTTTCACTGACGAATAATCTGTAGGGTCCAAGGAGTTCATGATGTCCACGGTGTCGTAATTGTTGCAGTAATGTACCGCAGGTTCAATTCAGGTACCCAGCGTCTTAGGACAGGCTGGGGAGAAAGGGGCAATGAAGGAGCTGCATATTTAAATGCTTGCAGGCGGAGTGGTGGTGTCTTAAAGGCTTTCTTTCCATTTGATATTAATTTATCCACTTCCGGGTAGCTTCTGCGAATTTCTTCTGCCACTCTATGTAAAGCATGCGCAAGGCATGTGACATGTATCATCTTCGGATATAACATCTTTAGTCCCTTGGCTGCTTTCATCATATAAGCAGCCACGTCAGTAATAAAGAGAAGAACATCTTTGCCTTTGCCTTTGTCTTTTTGCCCTATTTGGCCACAGAATATTCAAATAATCATCGAATAAGACAGGAATACTTGAATGATTTGTCTTCTCTAGCACTTCACATGATAGGAGGAATATTTCTCCAGGTCTGCCTTCTTTCAGTGTTCCAACAATCACGTTTGCAACATACCTCCAATCAACATCTGTTGTTTCATCAATCGAAACCCATAATTTACAGTCCCCCTACACTATATCTTATTTTATCCAACACCTCTTCGTAACAACCAGTCAGATAGTTCTTCCCCAGCGTCGATTCATTTGGAACCGGATGTTTCATATATTTCTCCAGAAACTGTCTCAAGCTTTGATTGTTAAGCTTTTTCAATAGAATGTTGGATGAAATCATCGCCCTGAAGAGATCCTTCGTAAACTCTGAAGTATTGGAAGATGAAGTTGAAGTACTAGCAGATTTTTCGAAAAATAGAAGTTGTCTACTTTCGACTGCTGACTGTCTTTGTAAGCAATTTTTATGTTTTGCCGTATTACAGTGTTGCTGCACAGTGAAAGTTTCTCAGCGGCGACTTTAACTTCACACAACTTAGAAAATAAAATAGTGCCATCGCTAATAAATATTTTGTCGCCAAATCATAGTGCTGTGAAAGAAGAGATGAACAATCAAGACAACTTTACAAAATGTAAGAAAAACTCTCCCCCTCCTTTTACTTCTGACCGCTGGCATTATCGCTCACGGAGGCAAACAATAGAGGTCAACGGTACTTGAAAATCCGCATTCCCAAGACATTTCACATCTTATTCACCATTTCTCCGAATATATAGGTATTTTAAGGACATCCTGAAAGATGTTTTATTAACACACCACAATTTGTTACGGAACGAATAAATGCATTTTCGTGTGAAAAATAAACGAAAAATGCCATTATAATCCATTTGCACTGTAAATATGCTGTAAAACTTCATAAATGTCTAAATATGCATATGAAAAGTCAAAAAATATAACTTAAAAATGCACTTTAGTGCTAACTATGCTACAAAACTTAAAAACTGCCGAAATATGCAATTATAAGCACAACAAAACACTATCAATCTTCATCAGAATACGTGGAATCAAGTTTAAATCAAGCTGAAACCTGAAATAATGTCAAGGAAAAAATATGACATATCATAGAAATCCGCCCCCTAATGTGTATAAGCCTACACATGTTGACAATTGTAAATAACATTATAATTTCTACAAAACCAAATAATTTTAGAAATCGGTAGACTATAATAAAATTAGTCTACTGTATTAAAAAAAATCAGAATTCTAATTAAACGAATAATACTTGTATGTAACACTAGGCACATTATTTGTTCGAAAATTATTTTAATAGTAATGTAATCTGTTTAATCTGTAAAACACTTTAATAGAGATAGAAAGAGAGTGAATGAGTATGAAGGGGGAGGGTCAAGGTAGAGGGAGATACAGACAGATCGACAGACAGACAAACAGAAAGACTGAGAAACAGACAGACAAGCAGATAGACAGAGAACAAATGAATAAAGAATAAAAATTATGCAGGAACAAATGTGTCTCTATACTCTTTTAGATTACCATTTGTTTTCATTAGTTGTTAACTAACTTCTTTTGTTTAGGTTTTGTATTTTTTATCAAACAGATGTGACGTACATTCTGTCTCTATGGTTAAATAATTTTATAAACTCTTACTGTTGAATTTGTATTTTCCTATAAGTGTAATATGTCGCACTTGTCATATTAAATTGACGTAAATTTTCCTTATTTTAAAATTCTTTGGACTTCCTTATTCAACAGGCTCTCTTGAATTTTGGTTGATAACGTATTTTACATGTTTAATTTTAACAGCGAAAGTACATTTCTCTGATATCTGAAAGTATAGTAGAACAATTTTTAATTTGTAAATTAAATTGTTGTAAGAGACCTAAGACTGTTTATTTATATTTATCTGTCTTTTAATAGTATATACTTCCTCGTCACTTGTCTAGTAGCCTTTCTAAAATATCTTATTTCTACTTGTCTTATTCACACGGTAAGTAAGACTAAACTATTTGCAAAATATTTACGTTAACAGCCTACATGGAATTATTAATTCCATTATTTGTGTTTCAAATTTTAAGGAATAGCATAAAATTATTAAAAAAAAAACTTTAGTGACGTCAGCACATAAAGTTGATGAAATTGAGTTTGAAATATTGGGAAATAAATCACCAAAATCGAAAACATAATAACAAATATTATGTACTTAACATTAGTACCCATTTAATGCGCATTAAATTTATTTCATCATTCAGACCATTTAGCGCTTAACACTGAAAGTCTTTATTGAATTTATAAGAACATACTTTATTTCAGTAAGGAATAACGTACATTAAAAAAACTTGAAAAACGTGATATATAAATTATAATTGTGAGTAAGTTGAGGTTCTTGTTTTTTCAAGATAAGTTCATTTGTGGATTTTTATCAATAAAAATAAAATTAAGAAATGGGGGACAACAAAAACCGTTATCTTCTTTTATTACTTTTTGGTCAATGAATGGCCTCAATCCAAAATTTCCGTTGAAACTGACATTATATACCGCTAAATAGAAAAAACATTTATTGAAAGCCGAACGTTTGGAAACTTTATTTATATCCAAGTTTGGTAAAAGCAAAAATGGGATCGGCATTAGTCAAGAGAAAGTTTTTAAACAGTTGACAAACACTCTAAGACCAATTTAACAATAAAACTCACTGAATATCTATTCTACATTAAGAAAACGTTTGGATAAAACTTTTGAACCGATCCTAGAGGGTAAAAACCCTAGTCTATAGGGTGTGTTTATACAAATAACCAGATTTTTATCCAAGAATTTAAAATTAGATTCAAATAGAAACTAGGCTTTGCAATCTTTTATATGAATTTATTATCACTGTGAAGACTTCTCTGTAATGCATTTGTAAATTATTAATACAGACTTTTATATCCTAGATTGAAAAAAATAAGTGCTTACATGGAAGAGCTTAAATATTCAACGTTTTTAACTTAAAATATTTACAGTTGTTTAATCAACAAATAGCGCTAACGATATATTTATTTTATGAAGCTTAAAAAGCATTTAAAGCGTTTGCCTTTAATTAAATAGATGTAATTTATTAACATGTTTGCCAGATGAATGTAATTTATTAATATAGGTTTACAAGTTATTCTTATTAATGCCAATAACACTAATACATTTAGAGGTAATTTTATTTATTTCTGTCGACCCGTACATTTGTATACTTTCTACAAACATGCCAAACAAAAACAAATTCAATTTGTAATTTTAAGTGTCACTAGTGTCTAATGCCTAGTGTACACGGAATAACATAAAAGTATATTATTACCTTAAACCCTATATTACAGTTTATTTTATATATATTCACGTTTGAGGTCAATTATTGCCAACATTATTAAATGCTTTATAATAGAGTATAGCCACTTACAAGTTCATATTAATTTTAAAAAGCAATAACAAAATTAAATACTGTTACGCATGAAATAAATAGTACCACATCGCTGAGTGTATACGTGATGTTTAGCCTAAGGGTGGCGCGTAGAATGTTCCAGTCGTTTATAGAACATTCTACGCTGAAGAATTACGTAGCGGTCTTGAAAATGCCAGAATACCGTTGTACACGTTTGACGACTAACCCAGTGCGTGCAGCCAATGTCATTTGAGCTTGATACGGACGCGGTACACTGGTGCGTTGGTGTTAAAGTCATTGACAAACTGGTATCCAGATTATTTGGGCTCCTCTAACTATGGAAATTATCTCGGCGCACTTTCCGGAGATTGGAAGATTACTCTGGCACCTCTGCGGGGTATATATAAGCGTCAGCGGCTATCTTAGAATTTCGGTTTCAGCTCGCCGATTCATTAGTGCGATTCGCAGTGATAGTTAAGAATTACAGGACAGTGATCACTGAGTTAATTATTACAAGACTGTAGGAGTTTGATATTTATCGATCTGTGTTGAACGATTTTACTTGAATATTGTGTAAGAGTGCCTTTGTTGATTTAAAACCGTTGTTTGCCTATAATAAAATTTGGTAATTATAGATATGACTTAATTGGTATCAGTCATTCTGTTTCCACAGAACAACACAACGACCGGTCAAAACAATATGGTAAATTACTGTACTTCAAAGTAAAGAAGAAAGGAATGTTGGTCGATTTGAGTATCTTGCTACAGCTGTAATTTAACAGACACTGTAATTACAGTTGGCCTCAGCTGCAATGCTGACTTCATTCGTCAAGTTTAAATCCAAAGTCCAAGAAAATAATCAAGAACCAAAATCCCAACAGCTGTATTGCTTAAGTCGTAGTTTGGGAACCCTCCGTTTAAGACGAATCAGTTTTCTCACAACAAATTTTCATTTTAGACTCTTTGTATGTTGAACGCACAATAATAAAGCAAATATTTTTAATATACTTCACGATATCTATTAGCAAGTGTCCTTGCAAGTTGCAATACTTTAAGCAGTGTTCCAAAAAGTCGAATACAGCTAAAACAAGACTTTTTTCAGATTATAAACTGTTCCGTATGCTAATTGATCAGCGTTCGGCCAATCAAGTAACAGTCTTTTCTTATAGACTTAATCACAGCCTCTGTGAACGCCGACCACCACTAATAATTTTTCAGCTCAAATATCTCCTCGCGCCTATTCATAGGACTTTATGGGCTATGTGATTGTCATTCTGCTATCAAACTCAAAAGAGTAAGATTTTGTCTGCTTGCTTCTTTTGCCGTTATCGGTACTTTTCATTTAAAGGGAAATTACTGATTATACGAAGAAGGGGATTTCATGGAAGAGAAGAAATGTGGCCGTATTCGCTTAGCTCGGTACTCTGCTCATACTGTTGCCGGCAAGAGCACGGAACTTTATATCTCGTACGAGAGCTCTGGCATTTTCCCCTAACAGCAGTCGCCGCTGAATGTCCTGTGTTGGGCAACAACATTCCAATGCGATCCCTCTCACTCCTATCACAGAGTAAAAACAAAATACCGACCACCTGCAGATCGTCCGCTGCATCCGTCTGGCCTGATTTACGCGACTCTAAGGCTGTCCTTACTTCTACGGAGGAGTAACCATTCGCTTCCAGCGCTACCTAAAGATGTCCAAATTCTTAACCGAGATACACACGAATTCGGGGAACACGTATACATAAAGACTGGACAACGAGCGACTTTATCAAGGCGCCCTTCTGCCTGGGATGGTGATTACAATCATGTCGTAAGCAACGGTGCGTATGCGCCTTGTTACTATGCTATGCACGAGTCGGCCCACACAATCTATTAGGGATCAACACATTTAACAACGATTGATTGCAGACCATTTATCTCCGCATGGTGAACTGGATTTTTCGTTGAATGCTGTTCATGTGGTCCAGGTAACAGTGAGACTTCTCCTTTACGTGGCGCTTGACAACGAAAGTATTGACACAAAGCGGCATCACTTCATTGGGTTGTATGTCGCAGATGTCAAGTTTTCGTTACACAAAATCAGGCCCTCGGTGGTTACGACAGCATTCAAACATGAAGAAAGCCTTGCACAAGCTAAGATCAGGACGGACCGATACGTTAGAGGAGCAGCAGGTAGTTAGCACGGCGTTATTTCCCTTGGCTACACAGTGATTAGGGGGGACATAGATGAAGCCGCTGCTTTCTCTCTATTTCGAGACATTTTATCCATCATAGATTTTATCCATTCGAGACATCCATATCATATGCGCTTGTTTGCGGCTGCAGGATAAGAGCGTAAACCCCGTCTTTGGTTTGTCACAGGCTTGATGGGCCTTGCCACAACGAACGCCACGCGGACGTTACTGGCATTTAGTGTTGAGTGGCCGAATCTCTGGCAGCTGAAGTACAACGAGTGGCCAGACTACTGGTCGAAATTTGGTGAAGAAACGTTTGGAGAGATAGATCTCCCCGAAATAGTCTGTTGTTACAGTTCTAAATAATAAATAAATGTAAGTATTAAATAATAATGATAGAACTGTAACATTTAAAACCAGTAACAATCTGTTTAATAGACTTTGTAATAGAACCAGTACACCTTTGGAAATGAAAACAGGTGTTTATAAGCTTTCTTGTAATGACTGCGAATGCTTTTATATCGGTCAGACAGGGAGAGGTTTTTGTAAGCGTTTCGTTGAGCACACTCCAAAGCATAATGTAAAAGACTTGATAACACAATCTTATATAAAGTCTAACTATGCTCGTCATCTTATACAGGAGAACCATAATTATACAAGCTTTGACACCAATTTGAAACCCTTGCATGTCTGTGGTAAAGGCACTTATTTAAATGCACGTGAGGAATTTGAAATATATAAAGCACATAATGACAAATACGACTGCAATTTTATATTAAACGACCACTTGCATTTCAAGTCGAATCCATTATATGACACAGCACTAAAATTTATCTCTAACTGATATCAATCAGTGTCCGGCCGGCTTTCGTCGAGTGCGCACTCGCTTCATATAAATACTTATTTGTTTGTTTCAATATTGTGATTTCAATGTTTTAAAATTTTAACGACCTCTTTGAGTGAATTTATTTTAATATTCTGATGACGATACATAGTATCAAAACGCGTTAATAACATCATTGCGTTAATACATGTGGTCACGAGACAGGAAAAGGTAAATATATTTATTTAATATTTGTCATTAATTTCAGTTTTGAGGAAATACAATTTTGTATTCTGTATTTAACTTAACATTTGCATATTATGTGATTTTGTAGTGATTGTATAAAAATAATTTTTTACTTTATCGAATTGTTGTTTGTATTGAAAAGTAATAATCTGAGCACGAAGTACAATGTCAAACATTTATTTAAATAGTACTGTAAACAAAATGTTTTACGGTCGCCGGACTTGATATCAGTAATTCAACTAAAGTTAATACCATATGTAAAATGGATTAGTTTCTACGGAAAATGACTAAATCAAAATCTGTCAAAAAATTTGTGACGTATATACTTGCTGTCGTATGATTCAAATATGTTACAAAAATAGAACTGAAAACTTCCATACTACGAGTTGTGTTTCCAGTGCTTGAAACTAAACAAATAACAACCATAAAAAGAAGAAAAGTTAATGTTGATGGACGCTAGGTTAATATAAATTACCAAATTCAGGTGGTTTCAGCTAATGAACTAGGCCTACATCATTATGGACTGTCATGATGGAAAGGTGATTGGTTACTACTTAAAGCTGTAGGTAACTCCAATCTTGTTTAGATATAAATATAAATAGAAAACTGACATAATCTAACACGTTTTCAACACGAAAATATAGAGGAAATAGTACATAAAATATAGAGAATTGATTCTTAATTAAGAACGGATGAATTTTCGCACGATGCGCCTAGTTTTTTTATTTATTATGAAGAAAAGGAAATGCCTGTATAAATGGAGATGAGGTTGAGGACACTACTTGCGTTCAAAATAATTTCTATTGGTTGTCTCCCTGTCAATTATAGTAATAAATAAAGACACGTAGACGTAAAAAATGGTAGTGTTACTAGATCAGAGGAGAATTCGAGGTTTTGAAGTCTCAGAGAGAAGCAATGCAGACATTCAAAGACACACACATACAATTGTATACAATGCACATTTTGGTGCAAGTATTATATGTATAAAAGTATACTTGTATGTAATGAAACTATGTAACGAATACATATTTGTGCATACTTTAATGCTCATATCTCAAGGTAATGCAATTAAACTATGTCTTTCCTTAGTTTCGCGTCGCTTCTAGCTGTGTATCGTGCACTTGTGTACCAGTTGTGGAACATTTGTCGTTCTATTTAAGAAACTTACGTCATTTCTCAAATATTTCTGACTCATGTGTTAACACCGTAAAAGAACAAAATACAAAGTGTTTATTATCGTACTTTAAGGAAAACAGGCAAATTAATTTTAAATTTGGTTTCGTGGCAAAACCACACACACCTTTACCAGAACCCGCTATATATAACATCGGCTTCTGTGTGGGATTTAGTAGTACTACAGAATACGTTCGTCGACATAATGGTGTCCTTTTTTAAGGCTCTATTACACGTATCAACGTTACTAAGTTTACAGATGATATTTATCTCATGTTCTGGTAAGACAATATTTATTATTTAATTGACGTTTTAAAAAAGTTTTAAAATTTTTATAAGAAAAGGAAAATTCTCAGTGTAGTTGGTGATAGAATATTACCAGAAGTAAACTTATTATAGTCGATGCTGAAATATTTTAATGCAATTGTCATAGACGATATAGATGTTGCATGTGTTGCTGAACGACTAACACCTTGAACTTCAAACTCTGTAATCGAGAAAACAAAATTAACAAAGTAGTAATGCAGTAAAAATATAGGCTACCTATTACCAATATAACTACTACACTATGTACTATGTAAGCAAATTATATACTGTAACGTGTAATCAGCTGTAACCTCTCGTATTCTATTGTCTTGTACAAATCTAATATAGGCTACCTATTACCAATATAACTACTACACTATGTACTATGTAAGCAAATTATATACTGTAACGTGTAATCAGCTGTAACCTCTCGTATTCTATTGTCTTGTACAAATCTAATAATCGTTCTTTCTAAATTATATTTTATTTAGCCTCACTATAGGGATAGCCAAATTGTTACATCTAGACTCGAATCTATGGTTATTTATCTGAATTTGTGTCTTGTTTAACTCTGTTATTATTTGTATATATTTTTGTTAATATTAAATTAAGGATGAGTATCTGTTCAGGGGGATGTTTGTTGAGCGCCAATTTGCAATCACCGTTTGCAAATAAAATTTTATTGGTGAAATATCAATAATAAATTTTTTGTTCAAATTTATGTAAATAGTATATGGTCTCTTTATTCTGTAATGAACTCTCTTTTATTAATATATATATATACTTTCACTTATGAACTTACTATTGTCACCTCCCAAACGTTTCAAGATGTTGTTTCTCTTCTTCAGTGGGTTGAGTACTAACTGTCGATTACAGAATAACCGTTACGGAATGGAGTGTGTGGTGGGGGTTGATGGTGGGAAGGGGTTGGCGCTGAGGTTCGAATTATGTGTTATATATATATAACTATATAATATATAACTATATATAACGAAATATATATTATTAAATTAATAAGTGAACGAAGAGGATGCACATAATTCGACAGATTTTCATATGACAGATTTTGCATTTTGAGCATCTAAAATAATTTTGTCTATACTCCCTTATGTTTTATTTATACTTCTAATTTATTTTCGCTCTATTTTTCTAATTTTTTTTATTAGCGGGGGTCCTACAGTTTATGCCGCATCCCTCATTTCGATCTCCATTTCTCCCTATCCTTCCAGACATCATCTTAAATAGTTCGATCTCTCATGCTTTTCCTAATTCCTGTTCTCCATTGAGTTGTCAGTCTTTCTTTTCTTCCCCTGTTTTGTGGTGTGTACATGACCATACCCCCATCGGCATTACGCGACCATACCATAGCAACTGTCTCGATTCTATATTCTTTCTGCTGTTGTAAATACGCGCCCTGTTTTCCATCTTATATTTTCGTTTCTAACATATCGCTTTAAAGAAATATTACACGCTTTTCTTAAGAAGTCCATTTCCACAGTTTCTATTATCTTTCTTTTTATCTGAAAGTTGCCAGCATTTGCAGCCATAAGTTAAAATGGCTCCACAATAGTTGTGTAGACTGTCAGTTTAGTTTGATGTTTCATTTTGTTCGACCAAAGTAACGAGTTTAGCAAATGAATATCATTTTTCCCTGTTGTATCCTATTTTTAATATCACTTTTTGTTGTTCCATCTTCTTAAGTAATGCTTTCCAAATATTTGAATTCGCTTCATTTTCCGATTCTATGGATTTACAGATTTGGGTCTTCTTCTTGCATGTCTCCTATTTTCACATATCCTGTTTTAGTAGTGTTTATGTTTAGACACCATTTCTCGTACTCTTCTTTCAATTTTCTAAACATATAGTCTGTGTAGTCCTCGTCACACGCTATAATTACCTGATCGTTGGCAAACAGGAGAGTTGTTAAGCACGGCTCATTCATTTGAATTCCTATTCCTCCTGATGTTTTTCTTCTCTAGTTACTGATGGCTTCATGGCTTCTTGGATATATATTTTAAAAGGGTAGGTGACAACTATTCTCCTAAATACTGTTTTTATTTTTGAATCCATGGGAGGATATTTGTTTCCTTTGGTCTTGATTTTTGATCAGCTAGTCTAAGGAGTCCATTTCTCTTGACAGTAATGTTCTTTTTCTAGTTTACTGATTTGATAAACTACATGGCCGTATATTAACATGTTTTTGTGCAAAACATGTCTGCAGATTGTGGTGTATTATAGATTATCTAATCGATGTGCATCGTAGTCTCTTTCTTACAATTTTCTGCCACAGTATAGGATTTGAGGCAACTGTAATTTTTCTACCACTGTTGAATTTTGAATTGATCATTTCACCTCATATTCTGGTTTTATCCAGTTTTACCTGTAGATAAATTCTGTGCATACTTTGATGATTATACACGTTCCCCATTAGATTATTAGCGCTTATGCTCATTATTAAGTTTTATTCTACTTGAAAATTGTAAAAAAGTTCAAACACTAAACTAGAACCTGTAGCCTACAGAATATTAACAGCTCCACTCGTCCTATTTTCATTAACCTTCTGACTACATTACGGTTTGGCCTACTAACTGTAATAGTATTAAATTAACACGCTGGTGCAAAAGAATGTCGTGCTGTCCAGCAGTTGTTTTATTTCATTAGCCACATTCTGAATTCCAAGATACCCGGATGGATAATAGTATGTCCGTGGAGCACTGATTATAAAGTTACATTATTTGTGTTACATTATGTATATTTTACATTATTTAACACCACCAATGTGGATTTGTTTAACGTTATTCAATAATTTCATACGGACGTTTTGGAAAAACCATGGAGATAAAATCTTATGAGGTAAAAACTTAAAGTAAGATTGCCTCAATGTCGCAACAAGATTGACAATAATTTCGTCACACACCGAGATGAGTTGTGTATTTAAAACAAATGTTTTTTTTTGTTTAATTATTTTATTGATAATTTTGACTCACAATCGAAAATAAAGTAATATCTATAATATCTAATTGCAAGTGAAGTGGTTTTGTGTTTTCATGTTTGTAACGTGATGTTTCCCTCTACATAAAGAATATACCATAATCTACATAAGTATCTTACCAAAATAACGAAGAACAAAAGAATAACTAAGTAAAGGCAAAATAATATTAACTAACTCTATCAACCAGGAATAGATAAAGAAATAATCGTTACAGGATCATGAGTAGGATGATAACACAAAGTAAACTTGAAAGCCAATGTTAATACACAAACAGACCTCTAACTTATAACTTGACCTTTTATAACTTGACAAACAAACCTCTAAAAGACTAGACCAGACTATAACTTTGACATTAACAGTTACGCAATAGATTAGTAGAATGAGATAATAAACAATACTACAATTTAATAATATATATAAAACTTTCACTTATGAACTTACTATTCGTTGTCACTTTCCCAAACGTTGCAAGGTGATGTACCTCTTCTTCAGTGGGAGTATGCTGAAGAAGAGGTACATCACCTTGAAACGTTTGGGAAAGTGACAACGAATAGTAAGTTCATAAGTGAAAGTTTTATATATATTATTAAATTAATAAGTGAACGAAGAGGATGAATCAACAAGATAATTATAATACTACAATGTAGAAACCATAAATGATTAGTATATAAACCAAGTTATATTTGAGAAAAAGAGAAATCAGTCATTTAACAAAAATAATCATTAAACTTGAATTCATGTCTAAGACTGAGTTTGTAAGCTAGCATAAGAATAGAATTGTAATAAAAAACTATAGATTTAGGAGCATAATCATATGTCTTCAAAAGAATAATTGACAAACAATGATAATTAAAATATGAAATAATACAGCATAAATAATAAATAAAAAGTAAAGTATTATTAACAATATATAAATAGTAACTGGTAACATAATCTTGAAAGAAATGTATGACAAGGGACTATAATCCTTGATTAAATATAAAATATACTGAATGTATAGATAATATAAAATCTGTGAGTAAATAATATACCATTGGCAAAGAAAGTGCAGAACTTTATGTTGTAATTAGGTTGTAAAGATGTTAATTTAGTGTCATAATGTCATAGAGTATGAGGTGAATGAAGCCTAATTTTGTATATTGAAGAATAATTGGATTGTAAAAGAGAATGTAAAATAACTCAATTTATAGTATAAAGTATGACAATGTAACTGACTAATGACTAATAATGTTAAATCAACCAGTATTATTGTTTTTGAATAAAGAATAACATGATTAGGAATAAATCAATGTCAAACAACAACATGCTTCTACTTAATTGTAGGACAGAGACCATATCAGGCCTAAAACTTATAACAGCCTATGTACAATATGTCAAGAAAAGAATTATGTAGTTAGATTAAGGCACGATTAATCTAAAAATGCTTGTAAATTAATCATGAGAAAATAATTAAAGGGGTACTTGGACATAGTAACCCTACCTAGACTGAGTATGACAAATAAAGAGATTGTAAGATATAACAGGTTTTAAATAACCAAATGAATTTCATAAGATTATAAAGTATATTAGAATTAAGTAACAATTGTTACAGTGTATAATAGTTATGCCATTTATTGTAAGATGTAAAAACAGTCATAGTAACCCAACTCAATGTTAGGCCTATTAGAGATATTACGAGTTTTATAGCATGTTAAGATTTATTGTCATGTTTAATACTATTAAAAACATTTTGTTAACAACATAAAACTATATTTACAAGAAAGGAAACAAAAATTGTAACAAAAAACATAAATTTTAAACTAATGTATTAGTATAGGCGAGTCATTAAAAAATTGTTTATTTTGTTATTATTGTATAGGAATATATATTATGTAAAATATCAAATGTTAAGCAAGCAATACAATACTAATAATATTTTAATAATTGTAATTATCATCAGAAACCAATGTTAGTTTAAAGAATTTTGTGAAATTAGGATATGGAAGCTGAATACTAACAACAACGAAAACCACGCTAAGTTCAACTGTCTAATTAAAATTATGTAATGATCATTGACCATGACGTAATTATCAACCAATTGGAATGTTATGTTTGGAGGTTGTGAACCCCGTAGAAAAAAAGCTCGTCATCAAACAGCAGCCACTATAAATATAACATTTCAGCGCATCGCTGACAATGCGTGCATCATCATCCAAAGGAGTAACTACGGTTCTTCGCGTCAAAATTAACCTAAATTAAGAGTCCGAATCAGCTTAAACGAGGTTAGGTGTTCCATGTAAACAAGAAATCATAACCCCGAAGAAATATAAAGTCTTGTGAGTGAGTGGTGAAATAATATGGGCAATCAAGTGAATTGTGAATAATAAATAGTGAATAACGAAAGGGAAGTATAGTGTACAATACTTCGAAAATATATTAACCAGACTATAAATCATAATATTGAGATAACTTCACTACTGTATTTACACTTATGTACGATATTTCACTACACCATAACAATAACATACTAGTAATTTTTAATTTTTTAGTTGTTATTCAATGAGTTTCATGTTAGAAACTAATTAATCCTGTCACAGGAAGATAACCTCAACTTAGCCACTGTCCGGCCTATATGAACATTTTATCATTGTTAGACGTACGATATTATTGGTGTCTACCATAATCAAGTCATTATTGTAAAGTTTAATAACTAGTGGCAGTTCATTTCGTTAGTATTGTTGTAGATCAAAAGACTTCATGCCTGAGAATATTATCAAACAATTTATAGAAACTTTAATTGGAGTAGAATTGCCAACCTTCTGAGCTAGAATTATCATAAGCCCGATCAATTTTTTGTCGAATCAATTGTTATTTAAATGAAATTAGAAACAATCAAACATAATTGAAGGAAAATAATAAATGAATTGCTAATCAGACTAATTTCATACGACTTGTTATTTTAATAACATATATTTGTATTTACGAAAATTGGAATTTTCAAGCAACCTAACGATTACGTTGGCAGCGCCGCATCTGAAGACGCAACGTATTATTTAAATTTTCCAACAAAAACAAATGAATTAACATCAACTTGAACAAGAGTAATTATATTAAATTAATGATTTCAATCAAAACACCAAATAAATTATTGATTTCTTTAATAACAATAAATTTATGGAATGCTAATCACAGGTTCCATATGGCGCCCAATTTAATTTAAATCCACTCTTAAATAAATTTCGATAGTAGTGATTCATATCAATTACAATTTAATTAATTAACTGAATAAACAAGGTACGTATCGACAAACACAATAAACTGGTATTTTTAAGAATTGGCACTAACAACTTGGGGCGTTTAAACCCTTAAGAAAAGATTATTTTATTTATCATCAAAACAAACAATAGAAACTGGTATTTTACACTTTTTATCCACCTTACTTTAGTGTATTCATTTCTAGGTATTCAACAATATTTGCATAGTGATTTCTACTTATATTTACTTTACTTGTAAAGGAATTCCTACATTTCTGATTACACGCATTTATTGGACATACATTTCCTTAGTACGATGTTTGGCCATGACTAGTTCGTTGTACTTGTGTCAACTACACCTTTTTGCTGCATCTTCTAGTGGATCTTCTGATCCTGTCAGTGGCAGTAGTAACTCTCTGATTTTCCCTAAGTGTTTGTATATTTTTAATTGACTAAAACATTTCCGAATAATTGCCACGTATAGTTTTAGATACAAATTATTATTGTGGGATACTATTGGAAATCTTTTAGTTTTGGTTGCAGCTTACTAAATTTTGCTTTCCATTTTTACTATGTTCTCCCTGACAAGGTTTCAAAGCATTTTAAATGTTACTACCTTATTTTAGTGTGGCCTATTATATACGTTTATGGTATTTAACGCGATACACATAGAAGGTCAACATATACAAACAAAATTACCATTATTATTCAAAATTTTGTTCTTCTAACGAATTTGATAAGCTGCTTTTTGTAGTCTTGCAATGCCAGTTAGGTAACACTAGCTATAAATAAGGCTGCAGTGTTATTTTCAATTTTGAAAGGACAAATTGTAAAATTTATAATTAATTAAATGATTTAACATCAAATAAAACATAACAAGGATTAAAGACATTGAGGCAATCTTACTTTCAGTTTTTACCTGAAAAATGTTTATCGTAATGGTTTTTTCCCAAACGCTTATGTGATACATGCAAGGCTGAAACTCTCTAGTAATTGATTTACTAGACTTTGTTTAGATTGTAGGTTTTCACAGTTGCATGCTGCAGATATAATTTTTCCTAAGTCCTAATATATTTGTAACCCCATAATTTTTGTATATTTTTCTGTATAAGCCCCAAATGATGGTTTAAAACTTGTTTCTACTTATTCCAAGTTTTAAAAAATAATTTCTTATATAGTTCAAGAAATGTTTCTAAAAATTTTTCAAGTGCAAAATACCACTGCTGGTGGTTGTGTTCTCATATTGGGATTATTAGATTTATCTTGCATATGTATTTAAGTAATACATGGAACTTAAACTAGATAATATGAAATCTACAAATAAATTTTAGTTTGAATTCAGTGCTAATTAAATAGATTAGAACAATAATTTCTTTTCAAAGCAAGATGCTTTAAGGGTATTTTGTGCTACATGGTAAAACCGTATATTTTCATGGGAACTAAACATGTTTTTGTTACAAAACTATACTTGAAACCTTCCTGATGTTCATAATTTTGTTAATTTGGAATTAGCCTAACGTCTTTTTATTCATAGCAATAAGCTTTTGTTATAAAATATTCAGCCTGCATGTCATCCGTATGTAGGCTATCTGTTTGATAATCGCATTTTCTAAGAATCATCAATAATTTACAAAGTCGTAACAGATATGCAGGAGTGGTTTCTATTTGTGATAGTTGAAAATTATTCTTTGAGGGAGGGGTTCTGTGTGTTTTTCTACATTTGTATTAGTTATTAATAGAATCCTATAAACATAGGAAAGCATTATTGTGATGAATTCTTCAGCATTACCCTACGGTTGCCATTTACTTCTCAGTGACATACTCAAGTTAAAATAGATTTCCAATTACAGTCTAAAGCTCTGCCTGAATGTTAGTGTTAGATTATTGACCTAATTTCTTTTGCTAACAAAAGCTTTTCAATATTGCAGAATGTTTTAAGTCTAGATGAAAGTTCATTTTATAAGAACAAATTTCAAGGGAACCCATTTGAGTAAGGCCAAATACAGAATATTAGAAATGTAATTAAAATCAAAAGGGAAATATTTCCACTTTCCTGTGAATAATGTAGTTTTATCCCGTAATTACGAGGGAAGAGGGTAATTAATCCCCCACAGGGCTATCAAAATTTTAGTGAAAATTTATATTTACTTAACTTAATCCTATTTGTAAGCCAGCTGCCTGTAATAACATTAGGCTATTAAATATTTGTATAAATAATTATATTGGAAGTATATTCAATATTTATTTTCCCTGAGGAAAATGGGGCGTCCAACCATCAAACAAGTCCTTCATTTTCCTTAGACAGTGTCATATTAGGATTTTATAAGACAGTGTCATATCGGAATGTATAAAGCACAAACAGCCATTAATTATTATTACTTATTTGATTCAAATTGAAGTCTTTTTAAGATTCTTATTTGAATGAAATTTTATTCAATTAATTTTATTTATTAAAACTGCAATATCTTTAAAACTAATAAATATACGGCAATTCTGAAACCTGCGTAGTGTTCAGCAATTAAAGCTCTATACGTAGCCAAAATATCAATTAATATAATTAACATTTAAAGAAGTTATACAGAAGAAGAACGCTAAGAGATATAACTAGAGAATTAGGCTAAGTGCGAATTAGGTGTTTTCACACACATACAGAGAAAGACCAAAGCAATAATATGCTGTGGTCAGATCTTTGAAAACAAGTTTGCAAATACCTGTAATCAAACGATTTGCAAACAGCGGAAGTATGAAATTAGCCAGAAATTCTCTACCATCTCAAACTTGTTAAGGAGAGTTTGACCGACCTGTTCGATATTGTTTCAAATGGAAAACACATGATTTATTTGGAACAACCAATCACAACCCTGTATTAAGAGTAGACGCTAACTCAGAATGAGGGAATTGATCACTCTTTGTTCGGGCATTAAATAAGCAAGAGTGTTAAATACGATCTCAATTGCACAAACAACGCAAAGTATTTATTTAAATAAACAGTTCGCGAAGTGGTCCGCAGTAGTAGAGGAACTAGTAAAGTTCAATAAATAATCTCACTGCGTAATAACTAATTAATTAATTAATAATTAATTAACAGTGAAGTGACCTGTGCACCAGAATAGCTACAGCATCTGTAATTGTCCAGGATCATCAGTCAACGTTATTGGTCGACATCATTTCTTCTGAGCCGAACCATCAAAAGGAATATCTCTACTTGATTACTATCTACGGTCGACGCATCAATCAGATAAGAAATATATTCATTGATCAATGAACATAAAATAACAAAATAAATAATTAAATCAATAAACATTTTTTAAAGACACTATATAAATTCAAAATTTGTATTTAATTATTAAGATTAGATATAAAGTAATATAGGAGTGTTGAATGGAGAGTGAGGTGTAGTATTGAACGTGCAAATTATTGCAGACCCGTTCTTTAGCACTGGTTTGGGTGATATATAATCCCTAAATCAACCAGATAAGAGCAATTGGTCGCTTGGACGTTTTAATCTTCACTTTTCAGGCACACTCATTAACCTATAAGATTTATGTTAGCAATAAGTCATTAAATTAACTATTAAAGAAATAATTTCTTTAACAGTTAATTTAATGACTTATTGCTAACAAAGTCAAACTTTATTAATAACAAAGTCATTAATTAAACAAATTTCTACATTATTTAAGAGTTATTTGTAACGATTCCCCTTAAATATTCCACTCACTGAATGAATCCTGAGATAGTGTGTCTCTGTGCTCTGAGCTAAGCTGAATCTGTGTCATTTGTATCTGAGATTTGTTCTGGCGCCCAGGTAAAGTAAAAAGTCACGGGTAAGTAAGATTTGTTCTATCATTATATACAGAAAATAGATAGATAGACAAAAGGTCTTAATAAAAATAAAATAAAAATATTTTAAATCCGAGAAAGCAAAATAAAGAATTAATTAAGAACCACCGTGAAGTATAATCATAGATTAAAGCAAAAGTTCATTTAAAACCAATGGTACAACGAGTGATGAATCATCAAAATAAATTTAAAAAACTAAATAGGAAAAAAGTAATACCCAGGTAGGATAGGAGTAGGAAAGGAAGAGACCCAGAACAAGACAAGATCCACCATAAAAGGTGATACATTTATAAGAAACAAGAAGAATAGAAGGAATCAATGAAGAAAACCAGAACAAGACAGCATCCACAAGAAGGAGTGCTCTTATAAGAAAAACCCTAACCCCAAAAGAAATTAATAAACATAATAATAAATGAAAGTATAACAAACTATCAAATGTAGAAACCACATGTAAAATAGATGTAAGCCAAAAAGTGTATTAAGTAAGAATTGAAAGTGAACCAATGTGAAATAATTATAATGCCAAAAAACAAACCTTCATTATCTTCTATAAATAGATTTCTTGAATTTTAATAAAACTATTTAGAAATAAAATCCAAGAATGAAAAGGGGATCAGTGCAAGTTTTTGTGTTATAATAAATAAACCTTATGTGTTAATATTGCAGTTCACAAACTAAGTAAATTGTGAAATATTACAACTTTGAAGTGCTTATATTGTGTCCATGAATAATGTAAAATAAAGTATTATCATGACAGATAATACATGTGTTTTTAAATAACTGCCACTCTTAATTATACAACATTCAGTAGAATGAACCAAAATAAAACAAGAGCAGGCATATATAAAAAGTGAAGTGACAAGGTGTCATTACCCCAAAATCCAACAAAAAACAGATAAAAACTGATAATAGAACCTAATAAGAAATAGAGTATAAGATGATAATTATGTTTTGTTTATGTAGAATAAGTCACTAGAAATAATCAAGTTTTAGAAATGTCAGAATCAACTAACATTCTTTATTTATAAGATATTTATTGCATATTACTAAAAATAGTTAAGTATAAAATGTCTGAATTTGTAAGACCAATGTTAATTTGAATTATGTGTTATGTATTTAGAGTATAATTTATATACTAATTGTTCTTTTGTTAAAATAAGAAAATGTTAATTAATGTCATAATAGCAAAGAAAGTCAGAGAGGGTATAAACCAACATGTATTATTTAAAAAATTTTGTATGTAAAAACTGTTAAAAATCTAGGCCAAATGTTAAAACTAAACAGCATTAAAATTAAGGAATTAAGTACAGAAAAACAATTAAAATGATGGAATTTATATAAGGTAAATCAGTCATAAAGTCATGTAATTGGAAATATAGTTGAGAAAGATTTTGTAAAAAGATTTATTGTTAAAAATGCAAATGTAAAAACTCAAAATTCAGAGATGGGAGTCATATATTACTGTATAATATTTTAAAACATAACCAATTAATCTAATTACAAGAAATTAAGGGAAGATAAACCTTTTATTACATTCTGAGATTTAATATAACTTGTAAGATGGCAACATTTTTGGAAAAGGACAGGAAGTGCATTTTAAAACTTACAATTTTCAAAATGAGGTAAAAAATACCATTTTAGATCAAAAACTTAATAAAACTACATTATTTGGTATCAAATTAAGCAGAATGAACTGAAGAAGAAGATTATGTATTTAATAGTTAATAAATTTGAATAATAGCAAAAATATAATCAGTTATATAATGTAAAATTCTCACATGCACAGGATGCCAAAAATTTTGAAACAATGGATTGAATAATATTAATTTGCTAAGACTTTAGTCGAAGACGAAGGAAGTAAAATTAATACATTATTAGATATCATGAAGCACACTTGACGAGCTATTAAGCAAAGTTTAACCTAATTGCTGATACATTAATGGCGCATGTTTTCTAAGCCTAGTTTGACGAAAAACGCGAGTTTTGAGAAAGTACATTTTTAACACAAAAACAGTGAAACAAACATCATCAAACATTAAAACAACTTCAAATAAGAACAGAACAAAGTGAATACACGAATTAAACGAGTAAAACAATAATTAAACACCACGAAACGGAAAGTGCAATTCTCGACCCATACACTAAAGTGGAACATAACTATTTGCAACACATTTTAACGAAGTGGAACACTAACACTCAACAAGGAACACTCCACCAACATTTAAAGGAAGAATCGCAGCCACAGGAATGAAAAATCGTAGGGAAAGCAGTTTTATTAGAAGACGAAACAGCGAGGCGACTTCATCTTACGCTGGACGAGCAGCGGCCATCATTGATTTCCCACAATCCAAAGCGACACAGTCTACTCAACAGAACGGTTTGAAAGCATCTTACTTAACATTATATATTGAATGAAATATATGTATTTTAAATTTTAAGTGGATATATTTTGTAATGTTATACTTTTAATACTTTGCCCTTTTTCTCTGACTATCTCTGAAATAACTGTTAGAAGAACCCGATATTAAATAATTGTACACTATTGATACCCTGAGAATCGATTTATAAATCGATAGAGAGTCGATAAAATAAAGATTTGTTAATAAACTTCAGTAATTACTATAAAATTGAATCTAATTTATTCCTATTTAATAATTAGTATAAAATATCACTTTAATTGAACAGAAACGACCAGAATTTCACCACTGAGAAGGAAGATAACCTCCAAATAGGAAAGTACACCTATCGATTGTTATTGGAGACCATCTTATTAACTGGCGAGAGGATTTTAAAATACAGAAAAGGAGTTAAATTAATTAAAACAATTAACAAAAAATTCGGAACACCACAGAACATAATTAATTAATTAAATTTAATTAATTAAAAAAATTTACAAACAAAAATTTTTTACACAAACATTTATAAATTCACAAATTTATTTAATTTGTTACAATGTCAAGACCTAGAGAGGGACCTGAAGCGAGTAAATAATCAGCTGAGTAACCACCCTAGAGGCGATCATCAGGAACCAACTTTCTACCCAACGAGGAGAAGAGACAGTGTGCGCCCAAAAGAAAAAAAGGTTTACCCCATATCCGGGTAACAAACCCCAATATCGGCAGGAATTGGAAGAGAAGGGTAGAAGTAGGAGCATTGAAACCCAACGAAGTTAAGAGTTTAAGGTATGTAAGACAGCCATATCATCAACCGAGCCACAACCGTCTACTAGTAAAACGGATACGGGAAACGGGAAGCCACTGCAGGTAGAAAAGAAACAAAACTAAATCTACCATTACCTGCAGTGAAACAACCCATTAATACAGTTAAAAGGAAATTAACAAATAATATAAATCAAGTGAACGATAGGGAGTTCTTGTTAAAAGAAGAGCAAGAAGTGGGTAAACCCATTATCCTGAATGTCCGGAAATAATTTGTGAAATCAGTAATCTACTAGTTAGAGCGTTAATAGACACCGGCAGTGAGGTAACCTGTGCCAGCTCAAAGTTTGTAGAAAATAATAGTCAGTTGCATAATTGTCCCAGACTACCCGTAAAAATTGTAATGTACAGGGAGCCACTGGAGCCAAAATGCAAAAGATAACTGAACAAGTTTATTTACCTATCAATATAAATGGTACCCAAACCCAAATTGTAGCTCTTATAGTCCCGAAACTCGTTCATAACTGTATTATTGGGGTGGATACGTTACTTGAATGGAAGACAGAAATAAATTTCAAAAGAAATACCATCACGATGGAAATAGATACCAAGAAAATCAGTGTACACATTAAAGATTTAAGCATTGGAAGTCGGTAAGTGTCATAAAAGGCTATGGAGAGAAACCTTGGAGGAACTCAATATAAAACCAATTCTTACATCAATACGTCACCCTCAAGCGAATTTAGCTGAGCGAATAAATAGAGAATTAGGTAGATATTTCAGTGTATTGTGCCATCAAATCCATTCTGCATGGGTAGATTGTTTGAGTTTTATTTCTGAGTGTATTAATAATACATGTAATGAAACAACGGGGTACACACCTTCAGAATTATTTCTCAACAAAGAACCAGTACACGTATGGACCAAAACCATAAAAAGTCCACCCAACTACAATCTACCTATTCCATATGAAGTAAAAACCAGCATAGCAGGAGAAAGAATACAGAGAGAAGGCCAAAAGAGGATAGAACGATATAATCGCACCCACAAGTTGGTAAGGTTTGTGGAAGGAGAGGAAGTGCTAGTGAAACCGAATCCTGTATCCTCTGCCATAGGTAATACCATGGCCAAGTTCTTCCCGATATTCGAGGGACCTTATAGAATAGAAGAGCAGGTTGCAAGGTACACATACATATTAAAAGGCGTTGGAAAAAAACAAAATTATAGGAAAGTACCATGGGGATAGTTTGAGGAAATATAGACAAAATATAGAGCAATAAGGAAACAATGGTTTGAGCCAATGATATATGTGAATCAAACGTGGTCAAATAAAATTTTATAAATGTCTTTGAATCAATGTCAATGTTAATAAGAACTATTTGAATAAATGTCAGTATTGTTGTTTTGATTATTGACGTCAATTAAGACAAAATTGTGATTAAAGTATTAATGTTCAAATGAATATCTAATATGTGTATGCTATGTTAGGTTAAGTAACATATTTTAATAATTAGTTATAAGGTAGAAGTAAGCAAAATTGTATTAGTGCAAATTTTATTCGAGAAAAATGAAAAGTGCAAATTTAAAAAGTGCGAAATTTTATATGTGCAAATTTTAATTAGTGTAAAAGTATACAAGAAGAAAAAAATTAATGTATTTCTTAAATAATCAATTTTTTTATACCGAGTGGGGGTATATATAACGATTCATATAGTCGACCTATCAGATCGTTATATGAAAGTGTCAAACTGTGCTAGTCTAGCGGCGTAAGCAAGAGAGAGAGGGAATAATCACAGCCATCTCTGTCTAACCTCGCCACTGCTACTACTGACGCGTGCAGAGACATGAAATTTTATTCAATTAATTTTATTTATTAAAACTGCAATATCTTCAAAACTAATAAATATACGGCAATTCTGAAACCTGCATAGTATTCAGCAATTAAAGCTCTATAAGTAGCTAAAATATCAACTAATATAATTAACATTTAAAGAAGTTATACAGAAGAAGAACGCCAAGAGATATAACTAGAGAATTAGACTAGGTACGAATTAGGTGTTTTCACACACATACAGAGAAAGACCAAAGCAATAATATGCTGTGGTCAGATCTTTGAAAACACGTTTGCAAATACCTGTAATCAAACGATTTGCAAAGAGTTTGACCGACCTGTTCGATATTGTTTCAAATGGAAAACACATGATTTATTTGGAACAACCAATCACAACCCTGTATTAAGAGTAGACGCTAACTCAGAATGAGGGAATTGATCACTCTTCGTTCGGGCATTAAATAAGCAAGACGTGTGTTAAATACGATCTCAATTGAACAAACAACGCAAAGTATTTATTTAAATAAACAGTTCGCGAAGTGGTCCGCAGTAGTAGAGGAACTAGTAAAGTTCAATAAATAATCTCGCTGCGTAATAACTAATTAATTAATTAAATAATTAATTAATTAATAATTAAATAAATAAATAATAAATAAATAATTAATTAATAATTAAATAAATAAATAATAAATAAATAATTAATTAATAATTAATTAACAGTGAAGTGACCTGTGCAACAGAATAGCATCTGTAATTGTCCAGGATCATCAGTCAACGTTATTGGTCAACATCATTTCTTCTGAACCGAACCATCAAAAGGAGTATCTCTACTTGATTACTATCTACGGTCGACGCATCAATCAGATAAGAAATATATTCATTGATCAATGAACATAGAATAACAAAATAAATAATTAAATCAATAAACATTTTTTAAAGACACTATATAAATTCAAAATTTGTATTTAATTATTAAGATTAGATATAAAGTAATATAGTATATAGTGTTGAAAGGAGAGTGAGGTACCCTAAATCAACCAGATAAGAGCAATTGGTCGTTAGGACGTTTTAATCTTCACTTTTCAGGCACACTCATTAACCAATAAGATTTATGTTAGCAATAAGTCATTAAATTAACTGTTAAAGAAATTAATTCAATAACAAAGTCATTAATTAAACAAATTTCAACATTATTTAAGAGTTATTTGTAACGATTCCCCTTAAATATTCCACTCACTAAACGAATCCTGAGATAGTGTGTCTCTGTGCTCTGAGCTAAGCTGAATCCGTGTCATTTGTATCTGGGATTTGTTCTGGCGGCCAGGTAAAGTAAAAAGTCACGGGTAAGTAAGATTTGTTCTATCCTTATATACAGAAAATAGATAGATAGACAAAAGGTCTTTATAATATATATATTTGTAATGACGATCTTTACGACGCTACTTTCTGTATGTAATTATTCTGCCACACGTTGTAGTCGTTACTTTATGTTTACTTACTTAGTTTAACTTTCCACGCTGACGATGTCCGTCGCGAACTCACGAATTACCAGTACCAATATCTCGCGAGTGTAAACCTTACCTGTCCTTTAATGAGTAAATTTAATTCCCGGGTGGCGCCAAACTGTTTACGAAAACAATTAAATATGTGAAATTGAGCGGTCGTTCTAGAAGGTGTTGACTAATTCAAATTACCTTCGCAATTGGCGGGCGTATGAATCTCGCTAGTAGTTCGCCGTGCTGCCGACGTCTAACGCTGGCAGACAATTTCGCTCGTCGCTAAAGTACACAAACTTTATAATACAATTTACAATGAAATAAAGGACGGTTATTACTACTCAGTACTAGTTTTTTAACGTGAATAGTTAATAGCTGTTCATTTGAATACAAAAGTATACAGTATACTGTTATTAAATGAAGTTGCTCCGGCAATAAATAGACAATTTTCTCAGGTTGGCTAAGATGATTTAAACGATCTAAATCGACATGGCTGTCGTTTTGTGTTTATTTTCTTACTCTTCGTTTAATCATGAGTTCTTTTGGTTACGAAAAAATATTAATAAGATGATAATAAAGTACACTGCCTTACATCAATGGTACTTATATACTATTAAAGTTAATTACAATTCGTTTTTTCAGTGTTAAAAGTGTGTGTTAAGAATTCGTAATTTGTACACAGGTTATTTTCTGGTTACATACAAATTTAGTTTTTATTTTCAATTAATCCTTAGAAGAAATTTAGTTATCAGTTCGTAGTGAGAGTTATTTGTGTTGTGAGAAATGTTAATTAGAATTTATTCCATAAATTCGGGTATTTCAGATATACTTAACACATCTGTTGAATTCGGGTGAAAAGTCATTCAGTTTTTAGTTAGGTTGGTCCATATGATCATCAATCTTCCATAATTTATAATTTGGAGTACGTCTGGCTTCTTTTTCGGATAATGTGGTTTAAATAATTAATTTAGAATATGAAAATCTGGTCTATGGTCTCTGTTGATTTGACTAGTTCTTCATCAGACTTCTTGCATCCTCATTTTATTAAAATTTGACTTATTTTTGATTATTTTAATTTAAATTTGAGTCTAATGTGGTTTGGCTTCTGTATGTCTTGAGCGTCAATAATGAACTAATTCTTTTTAACGGAATTATATTAAATAACGTTCCGTTGTTATGGCAACTGTCTGTACTCTCATTGGCTGTTCATATTTATGTCTATTGTTATAATATTTGAATTTTAATTCAAAATGAATAAATATCTTCTGCTGGCTATTATTCTTCTGTCTTCTTATTTATGTATTGGATATTATCACAACTGTTTATATTTTCTTTCAAAGATCATTTTGACATCCCACAAAGCTAGGTTTGTTTATGTATTAAAGTTTTGACAATAATGTTAATACATTTCTTTCTTATTTTATGTTTTTAATCTAAATTTGATATTTTAATATGGTCACTAATTGTACTTAATTAGTTACTTGCCCTGGATTTTCTAATACAATAGTTAATTTCTTACAATTTGTTTATTTTGGATTTATACAGTTAGGCATTTTATAGGCCTAAGTAGTAATTGGCTATATCTTCTTATTTTACACAAATTAAAGATTATTTTTATTTACATATATGTTTTGCTTGGTGTCACTTATGACTTATTTATATTTTGAATTAATTTGGGCTGTTTTACAATAATTGTATGATCTTATTACTTTACAAAATCATTGCCTGTCTGTTATTCTCTAATTTTTTTCCTGTCTTTACTGTAAAGATTATTATTATGTTTGTAAAATTTTATCTTCTTACTTATCCATATTGCCATTTTTTATAACTTGTCTATCATTTAATATTACTTATAAAACATAATACAAAAATTAGGTTTATGGTCTGTTTACTTTTTTCAGCCATATTCCTTCTTATAAACTTAATTGAACAAATAACTATCTTGGTGAATAACATTATAACACCATTTATTTTATCTTACTAATTATCCCTTTGAACATTTTGATTAACATAGGATGTTTTATTTATTTTGCTCTTATATTATTTAGTTTATTCTTCTTTTAACATTTACTCTCTATTTTTTACTACTTGACCATTGTAACAATAACATTCTTAATCATTATGGGATTTTTATCCTGAATACCACTGTATTCCTAATCTACTATCACTACTAATTATAATAACAATATTCTGGTTATTATTATTTTTTGGTATTTATCACCCTTAAACTATAGTGTTAATCACTGGTTTTGGTGTCTTTACCTATATGTTGTGTTTTCTATTTATTTTGGGTTACACTGGCACTTTGCACTTTTTACTGTACTTTAGTGTTACTAGTGGTTATCCCCTAATATTGATTTCTTTTACTCACTTAATCACTTTCACTTCCTACCTATCTCTCACTTCTGGGTTTTTTATTGTTTTATTCACAATTATTAGTTATTATGTTAACAAATGTCATGTTCTGATTCACTTATCATTATAGAGTTATTCATAATATATAATATCTATTTCTCTGGTTAGTGTACTTTAATTGAGATTACTTTATTTGATTTTAATACTTGTCATTTACATTTATTATTTGTTTGTGCCTTTTTCATATACCTTCTCATTTTATTTTCTTTATTATTTGTTTGTGTCTTTTTCATATACCTTCTCATTTTATTTTCTTTTATTGGGTCAATCACTAGGGTTGGGTCATAGTCATTTGTCTCGTCATAGTCATTTTATTTTCTTTAGTTTAATATAGTTTTTTCCCTGGTATTGGGGTGGCTTTTTGTGTTGTAACATAATGCCTCTCCATGAAAATTGATCATTTTTGTAAAACACGCATAGTTTTTTATGAAATTATCAGTTATACATAATTTGTTTCCTTTTTCTTCTTGTTTATTTCTTCCTTCTTGTTTCTCTTCTTACTTGTTCCACTCCTTTTTATTTAGTTATCTTTTAGATCTGTTTTTACATATTCCCATTAGTGCGTTCTCCCTGTTATATATAATTTCCCTAACTTTTAGTAGCTGGTTTCATCCATTACTACCTTTTTTTCTGAGACCAGAGGAACATCATCTCTGCTCAGTTAATTGATTGCAGGACCTATTCTCAGTCAATTTTAAATACCTTTTTGTCATCTTGTGACTTTCATTAATAATAATATCTTGCTTGGTTCAATATTTGTTTATTTTAATTGGTCTCCTTTCTAATTCTCTTGTATTATTAATGTTTGTTTTCACTTCATTTTATCTCACCTATTTTCAAAATATTAGTGTAAGTTGCTTGTACTTACTATTTAGGAATTTTGTAGTTTATTCCTTTATTTTATTTCTTATCTCATATGTTTCCTAAATGGTAGTGTAAGTTGATCTTAACTATTCTTTTTGAATTTTGTAATTTATTATTATGATTGTTCATCCTTCCTCGTAGAACTTCTTGATGGAAACTTGGTTATATACTACTTTGATCTTTTTAGTTATTGGATTGCTTACTTCATACGTATTGTTGCCATTGACTTTTGTTATGATATAAGGTCCTACGTATAGCAATAATAGTTTCTTGGCTATACCTTCGAATGTACTAGGTAACTCACGATTTTTTATTAAGACTTTTTCTCCTAAGTGATAGTTAATTACTTTTGTCTGGTTCAGCGAATATTTGGTTTTTTGTTTTTCTATCTTCTCCATGATCCTGTTGTAGTATTTCTTTTCTTCACACGGGTCTTCTGGGTTAGTTGGAAAGTCAATCAAATCCTGTATCTCTCTATGTGGCTTTCTTCCAAACATCATAGAATATGGGGTGTTTTCAATGAAATGGTCGTAACTTATGTTTAAAAATTCTTCTATTGGTATTAAATATTTTTGCCATTCTCTTTGTTTATCATGACAGTATGTTCTCAAAATGCGTCCCACCTCTCTCAATACTCTTTCAGCGGGATTAATGCTTGGATGATATACGGACATTTTGTATGTTTTTATATTTAATTCCAATAGTTTCTCTCTCCATCTTCTTCCTTTAAATTGTGTTCTGTGATTGGTTATTATAGTATATGGTTTTCCAACTTCAGGTATGTATTTGTTTTTAATTATTTCCAAGATTTTCTTTGTGGTTGCTCTGTTGATAGCGAATAATTTGGTGTATTTGGTGTAATGGTCAAATAGAATTACAATGAGCTTGAACCTGTGCCTCTCTCCACTACGTGGGAATGGTCCTCATATATCAAGAAACACTTTTTCAAGTTTATTATTTGATGTGATGGGTATCATCGTTCCATCCTTTCTCTCATTATTGGTTTTAACCATTTGACATATAGAGCATGTTTTGATATTTTTAATTACTTTTCGGGTTATACTTTTAATAAACATTTCTTCTTCCAAAGCTTTGACTATTTTTAAAGCTCCCATGTGTCCGTGTCTGACATGGTAGTCCTTAATTAATTTATTTTCTAGAGATGCTGGAACTACTAGCTTCCAATTTCCATGATTCCTTTTGGTTTTAATGAATAACACATCCTTATTTATGCAATAAAATTTGTTAATAATTTCTTCTGATTCCATCACTCTCCTTCGTATGTTGGCTATTTTGGTATCTTGTTTCTGCTGTTGTACAATCTCATCGACTATCTCTTCCAGGTCCTTTCTCTCTTTCAATATATAATACACCTTGGCGATTTTCTCCTTTTCTCCTTCAAATGTCTGATTGTCAACGTTTATTCTGGATAATTTCTTATAACCTTCACTATATAATTCTCTTTGGTGATTTTCTCCTCTTCACCTTCAAATGTCTGATGGTTAACATTTATTCTGGATGATACGTAAACTTATTTATTATGGTTTGATAGCTCTTCTCATTCACTTTGTTTTGGTCGTTTAGTCATTTCTTGTCAATTATTCTTAAGTTTTTCCTTAAATATCATTTATGTTTTTCCTTTTGATTATTATTAATAGGTTTAATGAATTTAATGCTCCTTCCTTTCCATTGGTTTGCTTGGTCATTACTCTGAAACTCAGTCTCATTTCTCGGTGTTTATCAGCACTTAGTTTACCCATGGTCCATCATTTCACTGCACTTGTCGTTCGGATCACTCTTGTGTGCATAACTATTTCCGTCCTGGTGAAATAGTTCTCTGCTACCTCGTACAGCAATTCTTCTACTACTATAAGTTCATTAGTATTCATGACTGCTTCAATCACTTTATTATGTTGTTTATAAAACAAATATGTCAATGGTTTATCCCTCATTGATGTTCTCCCTGATTTTTTATTCTCTATTTCTATTTCTGGTATTTTCCATTTAAATATAGATTTGCTTAAGTTTTTTCTTATTGGTTTGTTGTAAGTCCCTTCTGTAATTACTTTCAGAGTTCTCCTACAATCTTTATAATCCATTAGTTCACTATGGTCGGTAATTGGTAAATTAAACACATTAATCAGTCCATTCTTCATCATCTCCCATTCTTCTCTTTTATTTATTAGTTTCTTTTTACATATTTTTCCTATATCTTTTGTTTTCTTAATCTTCTTAATTATTTGGTTCTTCTTTACTCCTCTACGGTTGGTTTCTATGTGCTTAATTTTCTCTTTGTTTTTGTTATTTTTATTTTCAGATAACAATACACTTTTGTCTTCTTTATTTCTTATTTTTTCATTGATACCTTCAGAAGTGTTGTCTAGTGTTTCATTCAATTGTGTGAAACCACTATCTATTGTTTCATTAAGTTGATCTGCTTGGTAATTTGTTTCTTCCCATTTCTTATTCATCCCCGTTTTTGTCTGCTTGACTTCTTCACGATACCCTATTAGTATGTATCTTAATTCTTCTCTATTCTTCTCACCGTCTTCCTTCATTTGTCCCCTCAATTCTTCCTTCAGTTCTTCATTACTTTTTTGGATGTCCTCCGTCAATCGCTGTTGTAGGGTTTCTTGGTTCTTCCTTTAAGTATCACTGTGTTCCTCCATTTTCTTGTTTATTTGTTGCTTCAATGTCTCATTATTGCTTTCGATTTTAGCGTTCAGTGTCTCAATAGCTTCCCTTAGTTGTTTCTTTAAGTTTTCACTTAAAATCTCATTTTGTCTCCGTGAATTTTCATTAATTTTTTCCTCCATTTTGTCTATTTTTTCATTCATTTGCTTACAATGTTTGTCATTTCTGTCGAATTTTTTATTCATACTATTCATTAATTCCATTATCTTTAGTAGATTTGGGTCTCCTCTAGCTTCTCCCTTGTCACCCACCTGTTGTTCCATTTCCTTGTCTTGGGTTGTTTTCTCTGGTTGGTCCTCTTGGGCACCCTCTTCGATTATTTCCTTGATCATTTCCATTTCTTCAACCGGTGTTGTCTCCTTGTTTTCCTTGTCGGTGTCCTCAGTCCTCTTCTTTGGTCTACCCCTGGTGATCATCTTGTCTTTTTATTTTTTCATAACTGCCGCTAGCCTTTATTTCTAGCCACATTAGTTGGTCGCCAATTTGTAATGACGATCTTTACGACGCTACTTTCAGTATGTAATTATTCTGCCACACGTTGTAGTCGTTACTTTATGTTTACTTACTTAGTTTAACTTTCCACGCTGATGATGTCCGTCGCGAACTCACGAATTACCAGTACCAATATCTCGCGAGTGTAAACCTTACCTGTCCTTTAATGAGTAAATTTAATTCCCGGGTGGCGCCTGTGGTCTGTTTACTTTTTTCAGCCGTATTCCTTCTAATAAACGTAATTGAACAAAGTGAATAACATTATAACACCATTTATTTTATCTTGCTAATTGTCCCTTTGAACATTTTGATTAACATAGGATGTTTTATTTATTTTGCTCTTATATTATTTAGTTTATTCTTCTTTTAACATTTACTCTCTATTTTTTACTACTTAACCATTGTAACGATAACATTCTTAATCATTATGGGATTTTTATCCTGAATACCACTGTATTCCTAATCTACTATCACTACTAATAATAATAACAATATTCTGGTTATTATTATTTTTTGGTATTTATCACCCTTAAACTATAGTGTTAATCACTGGTTTTGGTGTCTTTACCTATATGTTGTGTTTTCTATTTATTTTGGGTTACACTGGCACTTTGCACTTTTTTTACTGTACTTTAGTGTTACTAGTGGTTATTCCCTAATATTGATTTCTTTTACTCACTTAATCACTTTCACTTCCTACCTATCTCTCACTTCTGGGTTTTTTATTGTTTTATTCACAATTATTAGTTATTATGTTAACAAATTTCATGTTCTGATTCACTTATCATTATAGAGTTATTCATAATATATAATATCTATTTCTCTGGTTAGTGTACTTTAATTGAGATTACTTTATTTGATTTTAATACTTGTCATTTACATTTATTATTTGTTTGTGCCTTTTTCATATACCTTCTCATTTTATTCTCTTTATTATTTGTTTGTGTCTTTTTCATATACCTTCTCATTTTATTTTCTTTTATTGGGTCAATCACTAGGGTTGGGTCATAGTCATTTGTCTCGTCATAGTCATTTTATTTTCTTTAGTTTAATATAGTTTTCCCTGGTATTGGGGTGGCTTTTTGTTTTGTAACAATATATATATATATATTGTTCAGTTAATATCTACTTCTACCTCTTCATCGTTAATACTTTTTTTTTATCTTGTTCACTCTGTGTTGGGATCACCAATATGTAATATTAAAATAATTAGTATCATTGACTAAAAAAGTATAACCTGTTTTCTTTTTAAATAGAGGATTATTTATCTGAATGTCAGGGTTAACATACAAGTATCATTAAAGTCTGGTACAGTTTACACATAGAACAGACAATATAATTAATACATGAGACTTGGTAATATGGTGTTGTAAATGTTTGTTGAATGTTTGTGGGTTCTTTTAAACATACTAGAAACTATAACAAATAACTCTAATGATAGTGACTATTTTTATAATAGTGTACTAAAGTAATTCACAATTATTATTATTATTTCTTTTATATTGTTTTTCAGTTATTGTTTTTGGTGTAATTCATATTTTTACTGTCACAATGTTAGCTGGAATATTTGGTTTAGTTTTGGAGTGATCTCACCAATCTAGCAGTTTTCCAAACGGATTTATTGGTTGATTATTTATTCCTGGGCACCTGATTTTTTGGTCTCTTATGATAGTGACTACTTTTATAATAGTGTACTAAAGTAATTCACAATTATTATTATTTTTTTTTATATTGTTTTTCAGTTATTGTTTTTGGTGTAATTCATATTTTTACTGTCACAATGTTAGCTCGAATATTTGGTTTAGTTTTGGAGTGATCTCACCAATCTAGCAGTTTTCCAAACGGATTTATTGGTTGATTATTTATTCCTGGGCACCTGGTTTTTTGGTCTCTCTCTCTCTCTCGTAAACTTCATTCCTCTAGGTCTTGGGTTGGTTTTCCTCGTCATCTCGGCTTTTATTGACTTCACTTTCCATCAAACTCAGCAGTAATTTTTACACGTTCTCTTGCAATTCACAATTTTTTACAATCTTCTTCTTCTACTCAAAACATTAATTTCTTTAGTTAAAGGCCTTGGCTCTATTTTATGGGTCACAGGTTCGGTGTACCATTTCTAATTAATAATATTCAGCTGAACCTTATCTTTTCTTCCTTACACTATTTTATTATAAGTTTTTAATGTAAAATTTTATCCTTTTCAAATACTTAATTTGTTTTGTTTCACTATATGTGTTATATAACTGTTTCATATAGATTATATATTTCTTCAATGCTCATTATAATTATGTTCAATCACTTTCATTATACACAATTTTTCCTTTTTACCGTATTTCACTGTTATTCTCACTTTCTAGCACTGTCATACCATACCACTTTTATTATTGTAGTTTGATCTTATTATATTTGTAAAAGTTAAATAATTCACTTTATGTATTTTTTTTTTTTATAAATAAAATAACAGTCTGAGGTGCGCAGACCTCCCCATAGTTAAATTAGATTTATTTACATTTTAACTAGTAATGAAGTTTTTTTTAATAATAATATAAATTGTCTTATTAGAATGAATTAGTTTAACACAAATAAAAACATATGTGAATGTACTCAACAGTGCGATTAATTAATTATTTATTTACATCTTTTGTCCTGGGATCTTTAACTTCTTGGTATTTTGGTCATTGTCAGCCATAGTTTGTTACAATCAGTAAATTATCTTTTAGTTAGTACTGTTATTAGTTTTATGTTTGGTGAAACGACACGTTACATAAAGCCCCCCGTTTAAGACGAGTTATTTCAGTAAATGGTAGTTTTAGGAGTTACTGAAATAAACGGCAAACATCTACAAAAACTGTCTTCACTTTTCATAAAACCTCTTTATCTCGGTTTGGATATATATTCCTTGGGGTAGTGCTACAATGGGGCTGGTGTTTAACAAACTACTTTTTCCTATTATTTATTCCTTTATCATGCGCTGGATTTACTTTCTTACAGCTTTCTTTAACAACTGTTTAACCAGATATTACTTAAATTCTTCGCTTTATTCGGTGAGTTGGAGAATACAATGCAGTAGTTATTGTAATTGTTCACTAACCTCTTCTTTTGTGCCACACTCATGATCTCTGTATATCCTTTTCCTTGGAATGCCCTGATTTCCTGGAGTCTTTCCTGCCATAATTCTGGTTCTGTTACGGTTTATTTGTTTCCTATGTGTACCCTAACATTTTCCCTAACTAAGTATGAATTCCTGTCCTGAGGGGCACTTGTGCTTCCTATTATCTCAGCGGATCATTCATAATCGCAGAGTGACGCTGTAGCATACAACACTCTGTTTATACCTTAAAGAGTAACCCTTGGGTTACTAATAACACCATAGGAATTCCTATTCCTTCTCTCGTAACATTCAGGTTTATTTGCTGCTTTATGGTTTTATATTATTTACCTGTGGCTCCTATAATTGTATCTGGTTTATGGACAGCGTGCGTATTCTCTCCGTTTTATTCTGGTATGTTTGTTAAGGAAGTGTTTCCTCCCATTTTGATCAAGACTGTTGTCAGCACCCCTTGTAGTGTTTACTTTGATGTACTCTATGTCTCATTTGTTTTCACTTTACCCTGTTTTCTTTCTAATGAATCCCTTGTTATATTTTTCTAAATAATATTTTGTCTTAATTAATTGTTAGTTTAATACTTTTTTCTTAGTTTTCGTTTTTTCAAATGGTTTGCTTGATCGGTACCCAGAAAATCAGTCCCTTTTTGTAATATTGTTCCTACTTGGTTTATCCGTTTTCGGTATCTGCCATGATCCGGGTTGCTCCACTAATATGGTTTTCCGGTGGATTCCGTAGGTTATATGCGGTTACAAATCTCCCTATGGGATCGTCACAGCGTGGATCATACACATACGGTTTAATGTCGCCTTCGTTCCTTCTATTCCTTCCATCATCATTCCTGGAATCGGGATTAGGTTCACGGTTGCCACGACGGTCATCGTATCTCCTCGCATTCCTCTCATCAGCCATCATATAGTTTACTTGGGCTTGGTTGGTTCCATGGTCGTCTCTATGCTGGTTTACTGAAGGTGCATTTCGCCTTCCTTCCCGGCTTCTAGATCTTCGACCTTTCGCACTGTGACCCCTCTGTGGGTGCCGATTTTCTTCCTCCCTTCGGTACTGATTGTGGTACGTCTGGCCGTTATTAAAACTTCGTCGATGGTTATTATGTTGGTTTCAACTATTGTCATTATGGTTGTTTGACCTGACATGATTTACTCGTGGCCTGTTTTCCCGGTGTGGCTCATTCTGCTGATCGTTCTGGGGTTCCAGTCTCCTGCGACTTCTCCTGTAGTAGTCCTCCCTTTCATAACTTTCCAGGAGGGCTTCCATCGCTCCAATCGTCTTCACCTGACCGCACTGCCTGGCTCGTGTTATGCTTTCCTCGAAATGGTAAGAAATTTTTGTGACCAGATATTCTTCTGGGATCCATGGTTCGAGATGTCTAGCGATGCAGACCTTACCCAAGAAGTATGCTGTTGGGGATTGACCACTTGTGGATTCATACCGTCCATTACATAAATCGTCCCTAATGATGTTTTGGATACTCTCGGACCAATATTTGGTCTTAAATATCTGTTTGAAATCTGTATAATTTTGTATTTCGTTCCTAATTGCCGTCCACCAATTGTCTGTTATGTTATTGAAACTCTCGTCAAGCAGATTTTTTATCATGTGCCATCGGTTTTCTTTGTTGCGAGCAAAAATGGCTCTTCTAACCTCTCGAGGAATTCCAATGGGTTTCTGCGGTAAGTTGATTGCCTCTCGGTTTTCTCCTATTGGTATGTGTGTGTAATTTATCGGTCTATTTTGTATAATTACCAGTTCTTCCTGGATTTGGCCTACCTGCCCTTTTACTTGTCCTACATCACCCTTGATGGTTTCGATTTGACCACCTATTTCCTTTATTTCATCTAGCTTCTTTTGTGTTCCTGCTTGTACCTCCGTTATACTAATTTTGTTATTATTTTCTACCTGATATATTCTGGCATCTACTTCTATTCTGGACTGACCAACTGTTTCTTCAGTTTTCTCCAGCCTGTCCTTTGTATCGGCTATCTGCTGTCCAACTTCCTCCTCATACTTGTCCATCATCTGGCTAAGTGTCTTACTGACGTCTTCAGTCTTCCCATTGAGAGTTTCCCTTAATTCTCTGTTGGAGTTCTCAATCTTTTCGTTTATTTGCTTTAAGTTTTCCTCGTTTATTTTCTCGATTTTGCCTTCCAAATTCTCGTTCATTTGCCTATTATCTTCCTTAATTTGTCTCAAACTTTCGTGAGTATTATTTATTTTCTCCTCCATCTGTTTTAGACTTTCTTTAGTTTGTTTATTGTTTTCTTCCATGCCCTTCATTTTCTCTAGCATCTGTATATTATTTTCATTCGTCAGTTTATTATGTGCCGGGTTTTTGAGAACCCGGCGTTTCTATAAAGGAGAATTATTAATATAATTAATCGCCGAACTAATTAATTATGGTAATTAAGCGTAGCGTACTGTATTGCCAGTTCGTTGTTTCACTGAATGCCAACGCGCTCTGTTGACGGCCCGGGTAAGTAGGTTTTTTGACAAGCTTTTGCGCATGTTTTGTTCATTCGGATCTGAGCAGTAGCAGCGGGCGTCAGCAGTCGTCTTCCCTGGCAGAGCTAAGTTTCTTTAATTGTTGTAAATTTCTATTCTTCATGCCTGAGTAGACGCTAAGCGATCTCCGGTAAGTGGGTTAAATATACATTGTTCATTTTACGGTAAAAGATTTAAATTTAAGTTATAATTAGCGTGGATACGAATTGATAAAGTTTGAAGCTTACCTTGTGGCATGTTGAGCGAAATTGTATTCATTGTCTAGTATTTGATTGATTTTAAACACTACTACAACCTAATATCTTGTATTTTATAATTACCAATTGTACATGTGAAAAGGGGCGTAAAAGAAAAAAATTATTATGTAATTTTGTGGAACTGGGGAACTTTACTAAATTGCCTGAGTGAGCACATGGTGCTATATGCTTTATGCCTGTATAAATTTTCATACATTCATCATGTTATGAATATAATATAATACATTCATATTTCGTTATGAATTTATATCCAATTATGAAGCATTGAGACCTTGTGTGTGGTCTAGGAATTTAAAAACCAAAAGTGAGAATGTTATACTTGTTATAATGAACATGGTGTGATTGGTATGCTGTGGCATATGTGTGTTATGGTTTATGGGTCAGTGAAGTAATTATTATGAATGTCCAGGGTTCCCGATCCAGTCGGAAATGTGACCCCTCCACATGTGGTAACTACATCTTCCAAAATGACATAAAAAGCGTTCTTCTAAAGGAGTATAAATTTCATAATTTCGTATAATTAGAATGATGGATTTAGCTGACAATTTGTTCGTATTTACTTATTACCAGTCAAATTGTGTAATATCTTTTGTCTCGGTAACCGACGAATCGAAAAACCGAGTAATTTACCTCGAATAATCGAGAACCTAATGTACATGGTTGTAAACAAAAAAAAATATTCAGGGAGTATTCTTGATACTCCCGTCGGATCTTTATTTCGTGAATGCGAAATTACATACGTTACTCTCGTTATTGGGAGATTCTTTTGTTTTGTTTGTCAGAAAGAAAGTTGAAATGAAAGAAAGAAAATTACGCTATACATAACATTTATTCATCGAAATCATTAGTACAAATGGGTAACCTATGAACAATTGGTCGATGGTAACTAAAATATGAAACGTAGGGCATAATCGTCGGACTAAGTTGACGTACAAACGTTAAGTCGATTGTGATGTTTCAAAGTGTAGTCGGAAAGGTTTGTACAAGTTGTAGATCGTATTCTTGTTGCATATATGGAACCAGCCAATCATTTCTCGGATCGTTGGGATCGACATTGAAATCACCAGTAAGAAATATTGGCGTTGTAATGTCGGGCTCAATTTCCTCAATGACCTTAGATATTGAGCGCCCAAATCTACAAAGACTTCGAAAGAGGAGAAGTTTAATGTATTTTGTTTCTGCATTTGGATGAATATACAATGAGGCAGCAATGAATCTGAAAGAATTGTTGACTGTGATTTGTGCCAATGCAATATCGCCTGTGCCAGGTTCCACGTATACACCAAGTCGTTGGGTTATATTATTTGGTATATTGAAAGGCATAGCACATAGCTTGTTGCTACGACGTTGATAAATTGCAACACCGCCAGCCTTTCTCTTTTGTTGTTGTTGTTGTTGTTCAGTGGGAGAAAATCAGCTCTCGTTAAGACAGTATCTGGTTCAATGTCAAGTTTGTGTGCAACGAGACTTTGCGCATTCATTCCAACGAAGAATATTACAATCGTGTCGTCTTCAATCAAACTGTCGGAGCAATTCATAAAGAGTTCAACACGTTTGGTAAGTGTATTAAGTGGATGGCTCTCGAGTCGCAGATATTCATTTCGCATTTCTCTAACAGTTGAGCTGTCGCAACCAAGTCCGTGATAGAATTTAAAGTCGTTGCGCGAGTTCGTAATGTAAAGACCTTCGATGCTTGTTACTCGACTCATTGCAACATAGACCAATTGTATTTGCTGACTTTTGCTGTAGTCATACACAACCGTGTCAAATGTGCCTCCCTGACTTTTGTGTATGGTTATGGCACAAGCGGGTACAATTGGAAATTGCATTCGTTTACAACTTATAGAACCACCGAGTTTGATGTTAGCGCTACGCATACAGATGGGTGTCCAAGTTCGATCTATTAGACCATTGCTGCAAATTACTCTTGGTGCTGCTTTTAGTCTTGCCATTTTGCCGATGTGGGCTTGTGGAAAGTGTAGCCACAATCTGATATAAGGATTGATTTGTGTAGACTCGTCGCGTTGGTGGACTAATTGAACTAAATGACTTCTTCGATATACTCAAGTATTCCTGTTGCACCATTAACAATTCCATCGTCCACATCAATGTTAGTTGTAATCATATAAGGCATACCACTCTGTAAATTAAGCAGATACGACAGACCGCCAGTTTCCATCACACTGAGCTTGTGTAATTTGACTCGTGCAGTGCCAAGTTGAGTGCTGTTATTGTAGCCAGTAATCAAATCGGAGGCACAGCTACAAATTCTGTCTGATATTGCAAGTCGGTTGTAAGCATTCACATCATGATTTCTATGGAAGAGACGTATTGCATTTGGTTCGTGTTCCCTACACCATTCAACTGTTCTGAAACGAGACTCGATCGCTGCCATTTCTTCAGAGTCTAAACGTTTTCCATCACCAATCTTCGTCAAAATTTTAGAGAATAAGAGGTCGCTTTGTCGCATAACCTGAGTGAGCGGATAGAAATCAACTGATTGCCACAATACGCACCCACCCAAGTTGTTTCGTGGTGATTTATAAACGGGGGTAGCATTTACAGGCGGTAATTGCCGAAAATCTCCAGTCAGAATGATATCCATGCCGCCAAATGGTTGATCATATACGCCCGTAATTTCATTCAGTCTAGAGTTGATTTTATTTAAAACATCGGACCCAATCATACTTATTTCGTCAACTATTACACATTTTACTCCAACGAAGGCAGTTCGGAAACACTGCAAAGCTTCATGGGGCAATGAAGTTGATGTTCGCATTAGACTTATACGAAACGCAGAGTGAACCCTGAAAATTTACAGCGGCCTTTCCAGTCGACGCACAAGCAATGTAAGCATCTCGTCGTGTAGTGTGTTGTTGAGTGTATCGATTATAGGTCTCCATGGCTACACGTAACACATAAGTTTTGCCACTACCGGCTGGCCCAGTGAGATACACTTGGATTGGCGGCGAACCGAATGTATGGATCCGATGTATAATTTCCAATATGAATTCTCGCTGGCGTTTATTAGTACTGCGTAACAGTTTGCAGTAGTCTTCTTTTGAAAGCACATTCGATCGTTTTCTTACAGCAGATATGCCCACAGACGAAGCCTGTGCTGCATCGATGTCATCGTTATTCTCTTGGCCATCATTCAACACGCTACTCACAAAATTATCTCGATTTTTTTGCTCCTCATTTGTCGCATTTTCGTCTATATCGTTATGAATATATAATTCTTGAATTTCTCGCATCACTTCTTTAATATTTATGTTGGACTCATATTCACGACGTTTAGTAAGAATTGCGGATTCGTTGGTGTCATAGATCTCGACAAACCTATTACGATCGAGTATATCAACTGTCTCATTTCGAAACGGATAGTATAGCGTAACCATTTCCCGTTTGTAATTGACCACATCACTTATATCATATTGTCTGTAACGTATAACACATGGAACTGACCGCTTCTTATTGATAAATCGAACCTCATCATTCTGATCGGCGTTTGGATCGTCACATTCGTCTGGCTGCTGTTGTACTGACTTCTTTCCAGAATACCAAGCTATGAAATCAGCGAGGCATAGATCTTTTAACGATTCATCGCGTTCCTCATAACGTTCGATTTTAGTTTTGGTCCACACATCCGTACTATCATCAGCCAAATTTTCCAAGTCCATTTGACGTTTCAATTTCCTTGATCGTTGTCGTTCTTGTGGCCACACCGTTGGAATATACATAACTTGACGACTACAATGGCTCATCGATTGACGAAGCAAATACCAGGCTGCCTCCTGTGCCGACATTTCGACCGAATTAAGAACTTTCACACCAATCTTGCGTATTAACTCGGTGAAGTCCAACTCCGGATTCTCTTCTTGTAATTTTATGAGTTCTCGTTGCAAATGACTTATTCCACGATTCGCCTTGTTAACATATTCTACAACATATGTCGTACAACTATATTCGTCCAGTATAAATTGCAAGTCACTATTTGAGCCCAACATTCTGGCTAACCACGGATTGAAAGTATTGGGGTAGATTTCAGACATATTACGTTTGAACAACATCGTCGGCCGTCGCAGTGAAGCTCGAATTGTATCGAGGTATTTGCGCTCTGTCAAATGGATGTCTACAAGAAATTCTTCAACACTGTCATACACTTTCTGCTCCAGTATTGTTTTTAAACGCTCAGCTGATTTCTGCATGGTAGCTTTTCTCGGATCACTTTTAGCGAGCGGCAACAGTACCATTGTCTTTCGCATTGGCCAATACGGGATTCCAAAGCGACACGTTGATTCTCCACGCTTGGTACAAGTAAACGTATGCTGGTGCGTTTGATTGGAGTACATCTCTGCAGGCAAATCTCCCCTTGATACGCTCGCCAATGTATTCATCAACTCAATTGTACGTGGCATATCTTCACTGATTGATTCTTTAGGATCATTGTTCAACCACAAGAGTATATGCGCATGTGGACTGCCTCGAAGCTGGAACTCGATGCGCTTAAAGTAATCAACGACTCGATACCGATCACCAAATGGATTCGCCTTTGTCTTACTGCACAACATACTTATCAAAATGTCGACCAGTTTGTTAAACACAATGCAACACGTAACTGGATCTTCATTCACCAAATGACACCGCATTGATCTGCTAAGTGCCTCAACATTTTGCACATCTTTATACGAATCACTTAGGCGATGCAACACCGACAGCAAACCTGGCCAACGAATTTCATTTGCACTCAATGTAAGAAACACAGTAGGCTTCCCAAGCTGGCGCATCATTGCAAACAAGTCACGCTTACGATCCTGCCAATACTGCATCGAATTTGGAATGGATTTAAGAAATGACAAATTCTTTTCCATGCAATCACGTATGAACTCCTTATCATTTAACATAGCACGAGTCACATTAACTGTGCTGGACGTTTTGAAAGTATGAAACATTCCCTCGGCGACTCTCATTTTCAAGATTTTCATCGCCATATACAAGATGTGTTGTGGGGTCACACCTCGCCGATCTTTACGTCTAATTTCACTCGTGGCCATCATATAAGGAGTCACTCAGTCACTCTTACACCATCTTTGTAGCGACGATCTATACCCAAGTAAATATTTGGAAACGACAATTCCTCGGCGTGTGTATCGTACACAATATTCAACGGCATACTGTGTTGGCCGGGCGCTATATCAAGACAGTTCTTCTCGTTCCACAGAAGTGTATGTTGCCTGGCCACAATGCAATCCGATTCTAACACTGGTGCCTCTTCTACACAATCCCCATCATCGTCAATTCTGTCGACACATATATTGTCCAACAAAGTTCCATCGATGATAATTCCATACATACGGTACAACGGCTGTTTCACCAAGTACTGCAGCCATTGCATTACATTGGATTTCCGAACATACCCGCTCAAATATGACGATTTGTGCATTAATTTCCTCTTGATGTTAACATTTATCGCATAATCGTCGTCCAACTGTCGAGGCAATTGTTTCACCATATTGTTCACATCAACTGGAACATTTATTACTTGACCAATGATACCATAACTGCCCTCGTGTCGAAGTTGGCGAATTTGCAAGAAAGGCAGCCTAGGTGATATCAACCGTTCCTCTACCGGACTCAACACTGGCAAAGTTTTAGGCCGATCAGGATATTTGAAACCGTTAGACACACTCATGGATGGGATTTTATTAGTATCCAAGCATCGACGGCAATTTACACATGCTACCATAGCCTCCACTACTTGGTCGGGGAACTCGCTGCGCAAAATGTTACAGTGTTTAACTTTAACGAGCTTAAGATCCTTCTTGAACCAAAGTCGATTACAAACATCACAACCAAGTCCAAATTCATTGTCAAAGAACATTTTCACAAAGTGGCGATCTCATGCAGCATACTTATTTGTCAAATCGAGCGAAAGGTCTGAACGCGCCATTGACGGACCGATGTTACCGTCCGTACGAGTCTCAGTATTGTCATCCTGTATATCAATGGAATCGTCGTTGCTTTCTACGTCTATTGGACCACTTTCCAAATCCATTCGACACGATGACGAAGTGCTAGGTTGCTCCAAACGTTGTACGCACTCGCTACTTGTACTGGGCGCTCCACTTCCACCATCCAAATTCGAATTCTGGCGTCTTCTTTCCAATTCCTTTTGTTGCAATCGACGTAGCCGACAACGTTCTATATTTGTAAGTCGTGGTGCACGCATTTTGTTCGGAGTTCCAGATTTTACAGCCTTCTTTCTCTTCTGAGGACGCGGCATTTTCACAATATCTCAATATTTTCTGCTTTCCAATGTTAATTTTATATTTCTTGTGTTATTAGCGTCTAACTCACGTTCTCAGCTCTCCGTAGACACCTCGATCACTAAAATCGACCAACTCGTTCCGGAGATACAACTGAACTGAGTGCGCGCCGTGCCCACACAAGCCCAAATTTAGACCCCCACGCGCAGGCTGTGATGTCACCGCGCAACCCCCCTTCCGCTCGCGACAAACCATTTCCGGTAGTCGACGAAACGGGCTATCCAGTCATAGTTTTAGATATTCTGTAATCCTTATAGTTTTTGCACACGAGGCCCTCGAAAATACACAAATATTGGTCGCGACAAAACCTTACATGACACTGAGAACGAACCATAAGATGTTCATTCGCATTCACATCAAAAACACTTAGTCTCTCGGATCTTGGCTGCCAGAGGTGGAACGACTGCATATCATGCCACAGTAACAACGGGGAACTATCTGGACTAAAATGAGGTGACATTTAAGCGTTTTTTAACTACACTAGGGCGCTACAGCAACCACCAGGTGTTGTGAATTTAACCATAAAACAACTCAAGTTATACTTCATTGTGCTCACGTCCAGCTGGACAGAATTTTGGCTGCAAACTTTTACTAAAATAGTTCTCATAATGTAATTACGCTCCAGATTAATTGTGGCCTGGGTCGCGGGCATGTGTCCGGCGGTCATTAATTTTATACTTATTTTTTTTACTGTGATTCTGAATGGGGGTTGTAAAAGTTTGTGGGATTCAGTATTTTGGTGAAGTAAGTGGGTGCTGTTTGCAAATGCTGGGGGCTTGACCGGCTGGTCGGGTCCCTATTACAATCTTGGGTATTTCTGCGGGTTAATCATTTTATATATTTTTCATAAAGGGGTTGGGAGTTTTTTTTTAATTTGTATTAGGCAGGTTCACACTTTTAACCTGAGGCAATCACCTGTAGGTGCAGATCTATGCAGGAAACGGACATGTTATCTTATGTTGGATCAGGCACTGGCACATGTCTGCGGCCGGGGCAATTCAGTTTTTCTGTAAATTTTTATAAGTCTATAAGGTTTAAACATTTTACAATTTGTAAAAAAAAATTATACAGGCTGCACTGATACTTAAATTTATGATTGTATTATGTTCTTGCTGTTATAGTTAATTCAGAATTTCTTTAAAATTTTATATATACTTATGATATTAAATTTTACAATTTTTATAAAATTATACAGGCTGTGATGATGTGTTAACTTGTAATTTTATTTTTGGATATCATGTGTCAAACCAGATTTTTCTTAGAATTATAAATTGTAATTTGACGAATTATACAGGCTGCTTTAACGGCCAAGTTGCCATTAGATTTTCTTGTTACTACGGTCAAGCCAGATCATTTTAAATTTCTGAATGTATCTTATAAAACTGTGCAGGCTGCACTGACAATTTGATTTTGTAATTTCTTGCTATTATGATCAATTCAGATTTCTTTAAAATTCTTGTATATTTTTATGGAGTAGAAGTTTTTGCAATATTTCATAAAATTATACAGGCTGTGCTGACACTCAAATTTATTATTGTCTTTTCTGGCTGTGGTGGTCAATCACATTCTCTTTAAATGTTTATGTTTTTATAAGATTAAGGATTTTACAATTTCTATAAAATTATGCTGGCTGTGCTGGCAACTTAAATTTATAATTCTAGTTTCTGGTTATTATGGCAAGTCCAGATTTTCTCCACATTTATGTATGAATTGGATAAGAATATACAGGCTGTCTGCCAGGCTTAACATATTGTACTTTTCATGATATTAATTGATGACTCGTTGGGCACTTGGTGAAACATATTAATACAAGGTTTTGTAAAATATATAAAAACACTTGGTAAGTTTCACAAATTTTTTAATTAACTCTGACAGCTGTTTCGACTAACTTAAGCCATTGTCAAAGAGCTAGTGAATGAAATTACTGAACACAGGATGTTAGTGGAGTGTAGGTGGTAAACATCTGTTTAGGGCGTATCTGGAACATCTGTGTTGTGATGGCGAGGGAGGGGGAGTGTGTGCATGAGACAAGAGAAGGTCAGGCACTAAATGAGAAGGTCTTTAAAAACTAAATACAATCATGAATGCAAAATATAAAATTAACTGAACTAAATATAAACTGAATGCAAAATTTAAAATAATGATGAACATTCAAAATAATATAAAATAAACTAAACTAAATAACAGATTTTAATAAAGGGGATACACAAAATTCAGTCTGTTCATTGGTTAAATTTTTGTTATTTTTTATTGCTTTCTTAATTTCTAAAATTTCTAACAAATCCATTTTTTTTCCTTTTTGTATGTTGTGGAGTAGTGTTATGTTTTTTGTGTCTATGAAGTGATTGTGTTGTAAGCAATGATCTGCAAAACCTGTATTAGATGTATTGGTTAAAATCGCCTTCTTATGTTCAGAAATGCGATGTTTCAGAGCATGGCCACATTGTCCGATATAAATAGCATCGCATTCTGCACAGTGTATTTCATAAACTCCATTTTTCTCCAGTGTGTTAGAGTTTTCTTTATTATTGACTAGTAGTGAAAAAAGATTACGTTTGTTTACTGATACCATGTTAAGACCATGGCTTTTTAACCTATTATTAATCTTATCTGTTATACACGGAATGTAATTTGTTAAGTGAATTTTTTTGTTACCCTGATCTGGCTCTATGGAATAAAATTCTTTTAAAGTAATTTTCTTCTGTTTAATTCTTTAACTTTAATTAACACTTTAATTTTTAAAAAACATTAAAAAAAATTTAAAAATCTAGGGTTGAACCCTTTGGTCCTTTGGTGTGACGGGCTTGCAATCTCGGAAATAGTCTGAGATAGTTGCAACTTAAAAAAAAAAAATAACTTAGAGAAATCATATATGCTTATGTTGTGTTAGGTTCAATGTTTTGTTATATTAAGTTATATATTATTATGGTATATATTATGTTGCTGTATGATCGTCAGCCTGTTATGCATTTGTAAGCATGGTGCCGCCACGAGGCATGCATTTTTAGTTGGAAGTTGTTTTTTTGAGACGTTGAATTACCGGAGATCTGGGGCGTTGCGAGGGGAGTAGACTGTATCAGTAATTGATTTTCGAATTATAGCGCATTGGATTAGTGGGATGCGGTATGGCCTGATAGGAAGTCGGTACCGTCAGGCGTACCGACAGAGTTCATTGTTTGAAGTTTTCTTTGGGAAATTTAATGTTGGCTTTTGATGGTTGTTAAGTATGTCTTTGTGGAATGTGATATGTCGAGATAGGTGTTAGGTGTTGTGGATTTCATGTATTATGTTTGTGTCAAAGGTTGTTTCTCCTCTTGTGTGGTGTGAACGAGAGCTAGTTCAGGAGTGGGTCAGGTCTCCGCAGTGCTAGGGAACCCGGGGTCCACTTGATGGAAGAATAGTACTCAGGTTTTTCTGATTTTCGTAACAATAGTCTTGTTGTATTGTGGTGTATATTGTGTGTGTGTGTGTGTGTGTGTAGAACTATTCGGGCGACTCAGGGATGAGTGGGATCAATCCCGATTTATTTCTCAAACACGAGCTCGAATTTGAGATTAAGTCCCGGAGACCCCAGGGGGACGTCGCTTCCCTGAGGAAGCAGTTAAGGGACGCCCTCGCCGCCGGAGGGGCGACGTCCATTGTCAAAGTGACGGATGTGACGGCGGAAGTAGAACTGTGCCAGGAGAAGTGGGGGGAGTTGCGGGAGCTGATTGAGGATCTAGAGTTGGCCCCACCCACCCTACGGGCCAGGCAGAGGGTCCGGCAGCGTTTGGAACATCTACAACGCCGACTGGAGAACTTGTCCGCCCAGACGACAATCGCAGAGGTCAGCACTACACTTAAGTCACTTACGGAGCAAGTGGTGAAGGCATTGCTGGGCTTGGAGCCGGGCAAATCTCGCACTCCCGTGGCTTCTCCCCAGCCTCCCGAGTTGGATACAGAGCAGACGCAGTTGCCGGCTTTCTCGGGGATGGCGGGCGCCTCTTATAACAAGTTGCCGAATCCTCTCTCTACAATCATCCAGCAGCTGCCGATGGTAGATGGGCTGGATGTAGACAGATTAATGTTGTTTTTTAAGATACTCTTCCAGTTGTCTGACTTTCCGGGGATGTCAGACCGCACCCTCCTCGAGCTTGTGTATTCCTACTGTCGCGGGTCCATGGCTGAGCGGGTCGCGCAGACAATACGATGTGGCGGCAGTGTGACGTCTTTCCATCGGGGGGTGTTGGACGCATACGTGCCCGGCAGATTGCGTGAGCAATTAAGACACAAACATTTCTACCGGGTACAATCGAACGGGGAGAGTTTCACTGAGTTTGTATTCAGCATCCGCGATTCTGCGAGAATATTGGGGTTGGGACTGTCCGAGGAAGAGTTCGTCCAGATTATTTTAGAAGGTGTGACGCCCCAGGAGAGGTCACGCTTGTTCTTTGCGGAGCGGCCGCACAGTTTTGGAGACCTTGATAAGTTGTGTGTGTTATCCCGGGCTATACAGGTCAACGACGAGTCAAGAGGATCCGGAAGGACGAGTCAGCCCGATTTTCGAAGGGAGGAGCGACGCGAAGTACAGTCCCAGCCCCGACCGGGGCTGTCCGCCGGTGACAGGGGCGGCATTTTTAGAGGTGTCATTTGTTTCCGCTGCAATAGACAGGGGTACGTTGCCCGAAATTGTCCAGAGGGTGGTGTGCGTCCGACGCTTTCCCCGAGGGTCCGGTCTCCAAAAACTAAGCAGCCAGGGGAAGATAGGTCGGAGGATGTCTTCCCCTCGGACTGGGTCTTTTCTGTGTCCTATTACCTCCAGGCCAGTGATAGGACCCGACTCTTCTGACATCAAGGTCCTGACTACTACCCCGCAACATAACTTATTTCCGTATGCCCCTTTCTATCGCTCGAGGTAAAGGGAGGTCAGCTCAGAGCTTTGGTTGACTCCGGTTCAGCCCGATCTATCATCTCATCTCGAGTGTGTGCGGACCTTGAAAAGCAGGGCTTAATAAAGAGTTCGGATCTGTCTTAAGTGGTATGCTGGACTGCATCACGGGAAATCCTGCCCATCTCCCGGGTGATTTCCTTAAAAAATTCAAAATCGACGGTTTTTCATGGGTGTGGCCTTTTCTGGTTTCTCCGGCTCTGGGAGTGGATTGTATTATTGGTGCAGACTTCATCGCTAAAAGTGATCTCGCGTTGGACATCCATGGGCACCAATGTTATTTTAAGTTTAATCGGGGAGTCGTTATTCCGTTCCTTGGGTACCAGGGAGCTAAGGGAAGTATCCAAGAGGTGGCTTGCCCCGATTCTGCACGAGACCATCTCACTCCGTCCCAGCAGAAGGCCCTAGACCAACTGTGTGAAGAATTTCCCTCGGTGTTAACTCCTACCTTGGGACTCACACAATTGTTGGGGTATAAAATCCATCTTACCGACTCCAAAATAGTGAGGTCACACCCGTATAAATTCGCACCTCCGAAAATGGCCGTTCTGAGGGAGGAGGTTCAAGAGCTGTTAGAGCAACGGGTCATTGAACCTTCTAATTCTAGCTATGCAAGTCCAGCGTTTCTGGTACCCAAGCCTGGGGGTAAACACCGAATGGTAGTTGATTATAGAAAATTGAATGCGAATATTGAAGTGGATTCGGTTCCCCTTCCGGATCTCCACTCAGCTTTTGACTGGTTTAGCGAGGCTAAGTACTTCACCGTGATTGACCTCAATGCTGCATATGACCAGATCCCCTTATCCAAGGAAAGCAGACCATACACGGCATTCTGTGTACCGTGGAATTTGTATCAGTACACTCGAGTTCCCATGGGCCTGGCAGTGGGCGCCCAAACCCTCACGCGTCTACTCGACCGTGTATTTCACGATGTCAAGTTTAAATTTATTTTCAACTATTTAGATGACTTGCTCGTGTATAGCAAGACTTACGAGGAACATCTATGTCATCTAAGGGAGGTGATGTGCAGATTGAGGAGCGCGGGTCTTACGGTTAATCCGGAGAAGGTGCGTTTCGCACAAGAAAGTATTTCCTTTTTGGGGCATCTTGTCTCGCACCGGGGTGTCACAGTGGATCCCGAAAGGACACAGGGCATCCGGGATTTCCACCTCCTAGGAATGCCAAAGGCATTGCTAGATTTGTCGGCATGGTGAATTTCTACCGTAGATTTATTCCGAATGCAGCGGAGATCGCCGCCCCATTAAACGAATTGAGAAAAAAGGGACCAAGTTTGTGTGGGGTGAGACCCAACAGAAGGCCTTTGATACCTTGAAGGAGGCTATCATCTCCCCACCGGTGCTACGGATGCCAGTTTTTTCACAGCCTTTCATACTGCAGACGGACGCTAGTTCGGTGGCGCTCGGGGCGGTTCTGTCCCAAGTCGTTGATGGTGATAGGCAGCCTGTGGCCTTTATTTCCCGAACGTTGACCCAGCAAGGAAGAAAGTCTTCAGTATATGAGCTAGAGTGTTTAGCTGTTGTGTACGCTCTAGATAAGTTCAGGCGTTTTCTGGAACATGCTGAGTTTCTGCTCGAGACCGACAATCAGGCTCTCTCGTGGCTTCTTGCTCATCCCCGGCAACTGGGTAAAATTGGTAGATGGGTGGTCAAGATCTCATCCTTCAAGTTCAAAGTGCAACACATTAGGGGAACTCAAAATGTGGTTGCAGATGCTTTATCACACGTTTTCCCAGCCCAGTGAAGTCCAATCTGAGCAACCCTGTTCCGTTCTGCTAGACTTTCCGTTAGCTTTCACTGATGTGTTACCCCATCAGTTGGATGACGAAGAGCTGGGTCCAATCATCCAGAACATAAAGGAGGGTAACGTACAGGCCCCTTACTTCTTGTCCAAGGGCGTCCTGTGTTGTAGGGAGAGAAAGGGACGCGCCCCTAAGATCGTGCTGCCTAGCAAGTTAGTGCACATGGTCTTCAGCTATTATCACAATTCTCCAGTAGGAGGTCACAAGGGAATTTCTAAGACAATTTCCAGCATTAGGCGACATTTCATCTGGAAGGGCATGGATAGGGACATTGCGACGCGGGTTAAGAATTGTCGTCTCTGTGGCTTGAGTAAGCCTGCCCAGAACACTAAGTTAGGGTTGCTGTCATCTGATGTGGCGAGCAGACCGATGGAGAAGCTATTCATCGACTATGTGGGACCTTTCCCCCGTAGCAAGTCTGGTAATGCTTACCTACTTGTATGTGTGGATGCTTATTCGAAGTTTGCCTGGCTATTGCCCTTACGGCAGGCAACGGCTCGTTTGACCGTTCTCGCGCTCCAAAATCATGTCTTTCAGCATTTCGGTCTTCCGACCATCATTGTCTCTGACAATGGTCCACAGTTTATTTCGGGTGAGTTTCGGCGAATGTGTTTCGCCAGTGGGGTCAAACATGTAACCACTTCTCCTTATTACCCACAGCCGTCCCACGCGGAGAGATTCAACAGGAATCTCAGGTCCGCACTTATTGCTTATCATGCAGAGCAACAGATTACTTGGGACCAGAATCTTAAGTGGTTACAGCTAGCCTTTAATACGGCCCTGCATGTCAGTCACCAGGCCGTTCCCTTCGAAATTATGTTTTGATTCTCGCCCGCACTCCCGTTGACTAACTTGTGGAATATTGAGGATCTTCTGCCACGGGAGCCAGATAGTGGAACAGCGGAGAGGTGGAAGGAGGCTCGGAAGAATTTGCTGCGAGCGCACGAGCGGGTCCGTCGTCGATATAATCGGGGGCGAATTCCTAACCCCTTCCAGCCAGGGGACTGGGTCTACTGCCAAAGCCATCCGATCAGCTCAGCCGTGGACAAGAGAGCCGCAATATTATGCTATCGCTGGTCGGGGCCATATCGTATCCTGGGGTTCGTGTCGCCGGTGACGGCTAGGTTGGGCGAACTGGGGAGCGATTCAAAAGGATTAACGACGCACATTTCAAAACTGAAGCTCTGTCAAAGGGGGTAAACGGGCTGATTTGGGGGGGGGGGATTTTGATGGTCTCCGTGTCAGTTAGGTTGGTTGTCAACCTGAAGGTGGCGTGCGCTGAAAGGGTGCCTTGCAGTGCGGGAAAGATGGGTAGCGGGTAGATGTTCCCCACAGTCCCAGTGGTGTTCGTCTACTTCAGGGATGCGCCCCTGCCTACGCGAGTCTTGGTTTCCTCCATTCATCCTTATTTTCCGGAGGGAGCCATGTCCTTACCTTTAGTCCTAGCTCTTGACCTTTCAATGATCCCTGCCCTTTTCATCTTCCCGATTTTCCTAACCCTCCCCTTACAAAAACATAAAATATACAAAAAAAAAAATTCAAAAAAATTAGAAATAGAAAGAAACACTATCAAAAAAAAAAGGAGTAAGAGAGAGGAGTGGCAGCGGCAGTGTTGACGAGGTCGGTCATGCACTTGGTGGACCTTGCTGCTGTAAGCATACTCTTAGATTATAGTCTCATGGAGGCCATAATTTTCCCCCCGGTGCTTAGAATGTACGATGTATCGATAATATAGAGTTGTTGTTTGTTGTTTTGTTTTGTTTGGTTAGACCTCCCCCGTAACTATGGGGCATGATGCCCTGTTAAAGTTGGTAAGTTCGGTGTCTCAAAACGTGAGTTGGCAGGCCTCAGGAGGTCAGAACTCAGGGAGCTCCCGATCTTTTCTTTCTTCTTTTCTTCTTCTGTCCCTTCTTGCTGTATGCTGGCCCTGATCAAGCCAGCGTGCAGTACACCCACACTTGCACAAGCACTCACACGCACACAGGTACACCCATTACACTTCTTCTTTCCAGCTCTTTCGTTTACCTTCAGAGCCTCTGTTCTCCTGAGAGCGAAGATTAATGAGACTTACCGATGAGACTCGTGTGTTTTAGAAGCTTGTAAGGGTACTATGCAGGGTACCCCGAGCTTCAAGTGGGAGGCAACCAGGTTGCCCTTTTGGGGTGGGGTGTGCCGGGTTTTTGAGAACCCGGCGTTTCTATAAAGGAGAATTATTAATGTAATTAATCGCCAAATTTTTAATTATGGTTGAATTGTTCATGATATCCGGGCTGTTTGGCCGTGGTCCATGGTTTATAACAAAAACAAACGTTTCGGCAGCTCCACTGGCTGCCATCATCAGTGGTATAAAAATCCTGCACGCCGGGTGTTTACGTACAGGCCCACAGTACTGTGGTATAGGCTAAAGCTGTCCTGCCATGCTACCTGTACTTATAAATTCAGCAAAGTCCCACGTACAGGTAAAAATGACACCATCAGCCAATCACAATAAAGATGGTGTATGATTGGCTCGCACCAAGCTATGCCATTAGGTGCCATTAGGTGCCATTAGGTACTCACTTGTTTTCCGAGAAGTACTGTGGGGAAGGCTGCTGATTTCCCGCGATGCTACCAGTACTGTGGGCATGTACGTAAACACCCGGCGTGCAGGATTTTTATACCACTGATGATGGCAGCCAGTGGAGCTGCCGAAACGTTTGGTTTTGTTATAAACCATGGACCACGGCCAAACAGCCCGGACATCATGAACAATTCATCTGACACCGGCCGTGAAAGCCTGAGGAGAATTAATTATGGTAATTAAGCGTAGCGTACTGTATTGCCAGTTCGTTGTTTCACTGAAGGCCAACGCGCTCTGTTGACGGCCCGGGTAAGTAGGTTTTTCGACACAAGCTTTTGCGCGTGTTTTGTTCATTCGGATCTGAGCAGCAGCAGCGGGCGTCAGCAGTCGTCTTCCCTGGCAGAGCTAAGTTTCTTTAATTGTTGTAAATTTCTATTCTTCATGCCTGAGTAGACGCTAAGCGATCTCCGGTAAGTGGGTAAAATATACATTGTTCATTTTACGGTAAAAGATTTAAATTTAAGTTATAATTAGCGTGGATGTGAATTGATAAAGTTTGAAGCTTACCTTGTGGCGTGTTGAGCGAAAGTGTATTCATTATCTAGTATTTGATTGATTTTAAACACTATTACAGCCTAATATCTTGTATTTTATAATTACCAATTGTACATGTGAAAAGGGGCGTAAAAGAAAAATTATTATGTAATTTGTGGAACTGGGGAACTTTACTAAATTGTCTGATTGAGCACATGGTGCTATATGCTTCATGCCTGTCAGTGTGTTAACTTTTCATACATTCATCATGTTATGAATTATAATATAATACATTCATATTTCGTTATGAATTTATATCCAATTATGAAGCATTGAGACCTTGTGTGTGGTCTAGGAATTTAAAAACCAAAAGTGAGAATGTTATACGTGTTATGATGAACATGGTGTGATTGGTATGCTGTGGCATATGTGTGTTATGGTTTATGGGTCAGTGAAGTAATTATTATGAATGTCCAGGGTTCCCGATCCAGTCGGAAATGTGACCCCTCCGCATGTGGTAACTACATCTTCCAAAATGACATACAAACACTTAGTCTCTCGGATCTTGGCTGCCAGAGGTGGAACGACTGCATATCATGCCACAGTAACAACGGGGAACTATCTGGACTAAAATGAGGTGACATTTAAGCTTTTTTTGACTACACTAGGCCGCTACAGCAACCACCAGGTGTTGTGAATTTAACCATACAACAACTCAAGTTATACTTCATTGTGCTCACGTCCAGCTGGACAGAATTTTGGCTGCAAACTTTCACTAAAATAGTTCTCATAATGTAATTACGCTCCAGATTAATTGTGGCCTGGGTCGCGGGCATGTGTCCGGCGGTCATTAATTTTATACTTATTTTTTTACTGTGATTCTGAATGGGGGTTGTAAAAGTTTGTGGGATTCGGTATTTTGGTGAAGTAGGTGGGGTGCTGTTTGCAAATGCTGGGGGCTTGACCGGCTGGTCGGGTCCCTATTACAATCTTGGGTATTTCTGCGGGTTAATCATTTTATATATTTTTCATAAAGGGGTTGGGAGTTTTTTTTTTAATTTGTATTAGGCAGGTTCACACTTTTAACCTGAGGCAGTCACCTGTAGGTTCAGATCTATGCAGGAGCCGGACATGTTATCTTATGTTGGATCAGGCACTGGCACATGTCTGCGGCCGGGGCAATTCAGTTTTTCTGTAAATTTTTATAAGTCTATAAGGTTTAAACATTTTACAATTTGTAAAAAAAAATTATACAGGCTGCACTGATACTTAAATTTATGATTGTATGTTCTTGCTGTTATAGTCATTTCAGAATCTCTTTAAAATTTTATATATACTTATGATATTAAATTCTTACAATTTTTATAAAATTATACAGGCTGTGATGATGTGTTAACTTGTAATTTTATTTTTGGATATCATGGGTCAAACCAGATTTTTCTTAGAATTATAAATTGTAATTTGACGAATTATACAGGCTGCTTTAACGGCCAAGTTGCCATTAGATTTTCTTGTTACTACGGTCAAGCCAGATCATTTTAAATTTCTGAATGTATCTTATAAAACTATGCAGGCTGCACTGACAATTTGATTTTGTAATTTCTCGTTCTTATGATCAATTCAGATTTTTTTTAAATTCTTTTATATTTTTATGGAGTTGAAGTTTTTGCAATATTTCATAAAATTATACAGGCTGTGCTGACACTCAAATTTATTGTTATCTTTTCTGGCTGTGGTGGTCAATCACATTCTCTTTAAATGTTTATATTTTTATACGATTAAGGATTTTACAATTTCTATAAAATTATGGTGGCTGTGCTGGCAACTTAAATTTATAATTCTAGTTTCTGGTTATTATGGCAAGTCCAGATTTTCTCCACATTTATGTATGAATTGGATAAGAATATACAGGCCGTCTGCCAGGCTTAACATGTTGTACTTTGTCTGTGATCTATATGTATATGTGTATGTATGTTCAATTATGTGTTAGCTTTATGTCCGATGTTATAGAAAAGGGATATTTAAACAATTTATATGATTATTGAAACTTATGTGATATTTTAATATGATTGCAATACAAAATATGGGTTAAGAAATGTTACCATAATTATGAGAATTACGAAGGTACATGAGAGAATAAAAGTTGTTATTGTTGTTTAACAGAGAGTTTTAATTGCAAGTTCCGTCTCACTGGACCCAGCACATTTTATGCTTCTTCTACGCCTTCTGCCTAGTTCTAAATATCTATTAGCCTCTCCTTAAAAAAAAAAAAAAAAAAAAAAAACCTTTAGAAAACAAATAAAAAAATATGGAGGGGTTACAATTATTCTCCTCATTTCGGACAAACTTTTCATTCATTTGTCTTATTAAGTCTTCTCTCAAAGTTTCGCTTTGTTTCTTTGAGTTTTCATTTACTTTTTCCTCCATACTTTTAAAATTTTCATTATTGCTGTCCATTTGTTCTCTCATTTGTTTAAACACTTCTTGGTTACTATCCATTTTCTTGTTAAGTGTTTCGATATTCTTCTCAATATCCTCCTTCATTTGTTTCTTTTATTCTTTATTATTTTGTTTTAATAATGTTTCATGGTTTTTACTGAATTCGCCCATTAGCCTTATCATGTCCTGTAAGATCACTTTCTCTGGTTGTGCGGGCCCTTCTGGTGGGTTTTGTAGGTTCCGCGGTAGGTAATACTGTTTCTATATCTTCTACCGGTGTTGCTTCTTTTTCCTCCATGTTCCACTCCATTTCTTTGTTTTCTGTTCGCTTGCGCGAAGTTGCTCGTCGTGACATTTCATGTTTTGTACTCTTATATTATAGCAGTTGCCAGCTAAAATTAGGTCAATCGTTAATTTACCAATTGTGTTTCGGTTAGTAGTTTTGCCTAACTACAGCCCTACCGGTTGGGCGCCAATATCTAATATTCAGTCAATTTTACCTCTCTCCCTTTAAGTCCCGCGATGGACGCCAATATGTAATATTCAGTAAATATCTACCTTTACCTCTTCATCGTTAATACTTTTTTTTTATCTTGTTCACTCTGTGTTGGGATCACCAATATGTAATATTAAAATAATTAGTATCTCTGACTAAAAAAGTATAACCTGTTTTCTTTTTAAATAGAGGATTATTTATCTGAATCTCAGGGTTAACATACAAGTATCGTTAAAGTCTGGTACAGTTTACACATAGAACAGACAATATAATTAATACATGAGACTTGGTAATATGGTGTTGTAAATGTGTGTTGAATGTTTGTGGGTTCTTTTAAACATACTAGAAACTATAACAAAAAACTCTTATGATAGTGACTATTTTTATAATAGTGTATATAATAGTAATTCACAATTATTATTATTTTTTTTTTTAATATTGTTTTTGGTGTAATTCATATTTTTACTGTCGCAATGTTAGCTCAAATATTTGGTTTAGTTTTGGAGTGATCTCACCAATCTAGCAGTTTTCCAAACGGATTTATTGGTTGATTATTTATTCCTGGGCACCTGGTTTTTGGTCTCTCTCTGTTAAAACTTCATTCCTCTAGGTCTTGGGTTGGTTTTCCTGGTCATCTCGGCTTTTATTGATCTTCAATTTCCATCAAACTCAGCAGTAATTTTTTACACGTTCTCCTGCAATTCACAATTTTTTAACAATCTTCTTCTTCTACTCAAAACATTAATTTCTTTAGTTAAAGGCCTTGCTCTATTTTATGGGTCATTATGGGTCACAGGTTCGGTGTACCATTTCTAATTAATAATATTCAGCTGAACTTTATCTTTTCTTCCTTACACTATTTTATTATAAGTTTTTAATGTAAAATTTTATCCTTTTCAAATACTTAATTTGTTTTGTTTCACTATATGTGTTATATACCTGTTTCATATAGATTATATATTTCTTCAATGCTCATTATAATTATGTTCAATCACTTTCATTATACACAATTTTTCCTTTTTACCGTATTTCACTGTTATTCTCACTTCCTAGCACTGTCATACCATACCACTTTTATTATTGTAGTTTGATCTTATTATATTTGTAAAACTTAAATAATTCACTTTATGTATTTTTTTTTTTTTTTATAAATAAAATAACGGTCTGAGGTGCGCAGACCTCCCCATAGTTAAATTAGATTTATTTACATTTTAGCTAGTAATGAAGTTTTTTTTTAATAATAATATAAATTGTCTTATTAGAATGAATTAGTTTAACACAAATAAAAACATATGTAAATGTACTCAACAGTGCGATTAACTAATTATTTATTTACATCTTTTGTCCTGGGATCTTTAACTTCTTGGTATTTTGGTCATTGTCAGCCATAGTTTGTTACAGTCAGTAAATTATCTTTTAGTTAGTACTGTTATAAGTTTTATGTTTGGTGAAATGACACGTTACATATATATATATATATATATATATATATATGGGGTCCTTATTAGGGTCGCTAGGCATAGCTAAAGTACTGTGGTGTACTGTGGACTGTAAAATCTTTGCCAGTTTTTTCAGTCTTTCGTTCTGAAGATGGCTGTCAGAGAAACAGCAACATGTAAGTACACATTTGCAACATATAACATCGCACCACGACTTTATGACCCGGCCAACCAGAATATAGGCAGTCTCTTCAGAACTATATATAACGTTGTTCATATCAACTTTGTCATGCACACAAAAGCACACAACGGGGTCGACGAAGCACTTGCATCTTGGATTCACCTATCAGTTTTTGTCGTAGAAGTTAGTCACTGTTGGACTCCTTGAAGGTCACGATTACTAAGTCTAGGGCTGCATTTAATTCACCGCTGTAGGTTTAAAAAGGTTCCTGCTGGACATCGTTGACTGTAACTTGCTGAAACATTTCAAGTCTGTATCGGATAAGGATTGGAACAACAACAACATGAACCGACTAAATTAATATTTGCATACAAAAAAGAAGATTACAAAACTACAAAAATTAATGAAGGACTAAAAAGTGTTTTTGTGCGAAACAAGGCTTGTTTCGTATGAAGAGTTATAAAAAGTGCGTATTCGTGTTCAGCGAATGGTCTTTCTTACTATTTTTCATCACTTAATTTGTAAATACTGTATATTGCAGGTCTGTTTTACGAGCAACAAAAATGTAATCTTTACATGAGCAAGTGCTGTCACTAAAGGAATACGTACAACACTCGTCTACAGCACAGGGCACAAAAGTCTGTACGCTAAGTTAATGGTGCATATACACTTTAATCGTAAATCAAACGCACTCGTGGGAACAGACGTAATGTCAGTAGCACATTTTTATAGTAATATATTTATTTAGTCATGTTTAAACAAAAGTTAGGTTTACTTTATTTCTTACCCTATCGAAGACATTATATATGGTGATTGCCGTGGTTGTGGGAAAATCTCTTGTGAGTCTATTTCCCTTTCACTCTTTATCAACGTTGTCCACTGTGTTTGATCAGAGTTTCTAAGATAAGGACCGTGAGCTAACATGTGCAGCTGTGAACACCGTACGAGTACTGACGTTGCAAATACAGAGCTCATATACATTTCTACTGCAGTGACTTAAACTACGGCATACTGCACGGATTCTTTGTATACGACTTGAAATACGTTTGTCGCTGTGATACGTGACATATACTGTAAATAAACGTAAGAAAGTGATTGTGTTGAACAAACGCCAAAAATACTTATCGCAAGGACTACCATTTCTGAACGCCGAGACAGAGAGATCAATTATCTGCATAAAATATTCTGACATGAGGGGGTCGGTGGTGGACGAAAACTTAGCGGCCAACGTTGACGTTTACTGGTTCATGGACAATGGAAGAAACCACTTTATTAGAGAACTCGCTACCGTGGACGACACTAGATTGCCTAACAAACATAGGCCATTTGCTGTTCCCGATACCACAGCTACTAATCAAAAACACACAATGAAAAATCAATAGTTGACGAAACACTTTCAAGTGCTACGCTGTAGAAAAGGAGAGACAACGTATGGCCGGCTCGTGAACGTATTAATAAACTACATGTTTTCTAAAAGGTCTACACAAATAGAAAGTTTTACTGAAACTCGTAATTCATTATGGGATTACACATTTAGAAATTTTTGGTTGTCCCAAGCTCGAACACTTTTGTTTAATCCATAGAGCCGCTTGTTTTACCCACCCCTTTTTACCGACAGATGTTCGAGTCATAGAGCGCATCCTTTGGAAGAGTAGATTGTGTCTGATAATAGCAGTAAGCCTACTTGTAAATTAGTCTTATAATGCATTCTTAGAAATATGTCTGAATTTTCATATCTTGTTTCTTATAAAAGTATTATTTTTCAAATACATTGACTAAGTGAATTTTGATACTGTTTTAAAATATAAACAAAACTCTTATTAAGAACTAATTAACAATTATCCTCTAGACTGTAGTCACGTGTTAACATGATTATTCCTATTAAGATTAAATTATTTCTTATGAATAATGTCTACTTAGAGTCAATACCCTCTCAGTGGTCATTGATAAAATATAGCAACTGTTACATATTTTAAGTTTATATCTTCAGAAACATAAATCCTAATAAACATTTTAACGAACAAAGTTTACCTCCTTAGCCTGTAGTACAGGAGTGTTAATCTGTGCTATTTGTTTTCTGTAAATAAGTCGGTAGTGGATTTTAAAATTAGGATTGATATATTTAAATACAGTGTAAAGTCGTAGATAAAACGAATTGTATATTTTGTAGCCAAAAGAAAGGGAAGTGACAAAACATTAAGTAGTTTAACGTGTATGCTTTTACGATGGTTAATCAGATCTGAGTGTGATAATGAACACATTACAAAATACTATGATTTTAACTGCGAGACGTATGTGTTAAACGAAATAATTTTTTATAATTATTATTCATTTTGAAAACATGCACTAGATGAGAAGTCTTTTATGTTCTACTCGATTACCACAGTTAAAATAATATATTTCAATTCAATTGCGTTTATCAATGCAATGTGAATTGCAGATCACAATTTTTGTTTAGTAATAATTCCACTACTCACGGATAGATAATGATGATGACATTGTACACGATATTAAAAGTTGTTTTGATTGTTCATCATCTTTTTTCACAGCACTAAACTTTATAGAATATTGAAACTTTCAACTTGTGAAACTTACTTGTATTTTCTTCTCGTACGCGTTTCGGCATGGTGTTCGCCTTCGTCAGCTTTGAGACAGACTGCCATTAATTTGTAACGGTTTTTATTTTGAAAGGTATAGTGGGGGCGGTGTGTGGAGGAAGGGGATTGGCGCGGGGATCCAAATTATTGTTAGTTTTATGTATAATTGTGTCAAAAAGTGTGTGTGATTTATACTGTAATTGGTCGTTAAGTATGTTGTTTGGTTGTGTTGTGTGGTGTTTGTATATTTCATATTGTTCTGCTGTGTTAAGTTTTCAACCTTTGGGTAAGTAGTGTAATATTTCAACATTAGTATCTATGTTGGTGTAGATGTGGTTTTTTGTGTGTATGTGTGTGGCAAACACGGAATTTATATTGTTGTTGGATAAAGCTTTTAGGTGTTCAGAGTAACGAGATGAAAAAGATCTTCCCGTCTGGCCTATGTAGAAACTATTGCAGTCATTACAATTTAATTTGTAAACACCTGTTTTGTTGTATTTGTCTATGTCCGTGTTTGTATCACTGATGTGTTTTTTGATGGTATTGTTTGTTCTGTATGCTATTTTGTACTTGTGTTTTCTGAATGTGTTGGCGAGTTTGTGTGTGTTGGAGTTACGGTATGTGAGTGCAATGTATTTAGTTTGTAGTGTGTTGTTGGTATTTTGTGTTTTATTGTTTTTGTTTATGATGTGTTTGTGTAATTTGTTTATTAAATTAGGGTTGTATCTGTTTTTTATTGCTAAGAATTTGATTGTGTTGAGTTCGTCATTATAGTCCTGTTTACTGAATGCTATTTTAGTTAGTCTATGGAGCGTATGGTTGAAGGCCGCATGTTTATGTTGTGTTGGGTGGTTTGATGTGTTGTGTATAACCATGTCGGTTGTGGTAGGTTTTCTATATATTTTATACGTGTGTGTATTGTTAGTTTTGTTAATTGTTAGGTCCAGAAAATTTATTCTATTGTTTTGTTCAATTTCCAGTGTAAATTTTAGTTTGTGGTGTATTGTGTTTATGTATTTGTGGATGTTTTCATCCTGTCTTGTATTGCCATTGAATAACAGTAATATATCATCCACATACCTGTGCCTATAAATGATTTTGTTGGTGTATTTGTTGTTGTTTATTATGTGGTTCTGTTCTATGTTGTGTATTGCGACAGTACAAATAAGTGATGTACTGAGCATTGAATATAAAAATTTAAATATACCTAATAAACTGTAAATAATTCATAATGTATTAGAAATAAGCATATCAGGGATTGCAAGCTTGGCTCAGACAAAAATATGAACAGGTGTTTCGACCTGAATCGATGTGCACACACACACAAATGTAACTGAAAGTGTGTACACCAGTATTTTGCTAGTGTGTGTAAACGCAGGTCTATGCAGGCGAGTTTACCACCCCAAGATGAATAATTGCATAATTACTGTTTTTCCGTAATTATTCATAAACTATAATTAAGGAGTAAAATCCAAAAACACAATAAAATATAATAAAATTTGCTAAATACTGTGTACGAAAACCACGTAAAAAAGACACACCGTACGAGTGTAGTAGTGAAATAACTGTGTACAAATCGAAAGGGTTAAGTTGCAATGTCCAAAATTACAGTGAACATGTGTAGTGAAAATAGTTATAAGATGAGTATAAGAGTATACTTACAGGACTCTGCAATTCGCAGAAATATAAGAAATAGCAAAATTGACAAAGAATGGGGGAACTGAATCCAGAGACAGTTTCTGACATGTCAATTTCGTACAACTGCAGGTGTTGACCAAGACATGGGTATAAATAGGACACACACGCTACAGTGGTTCTCTTTCTTAAATCACCCACAGTGCAGCGGGAGTTTCTGCCCGTCCGCACAGAATATTTAAATTTTTGTAAATAGTTTCATCCTTCCAGTTACATACAGTTATGTAACTGGATTGTAAAACAAACAATTTTTAAGTAGTAACAAAATTACATAAGAAGATCCATATAAGAAGATCAACTGACGTCCGAAACAACACAAGGAGAAGTTCCAGAGAGCGATACGACGCTGGACAGAGAGAGAGTCGATGCTGGACAAGAGGAGAAGAGCGATATGACACTGGACAGAGAGAGAGTCAACGCTGGACAAGAGGAGAAGAGCGATATGACACTGGACAGAGAGAGAGTCGACGCTGGACAAGAGGAGAAGAGTGAGGCGACGCTGGACAAGAGAGAGTCGACGCTGGACAAGAGAGAGACGACGCTGGACAAGATGAGATGATGCTGGACAAGAGGAAGTGATGCTGGAGTTCGAGATGAGGACGATTAAAGAGGGATCCAATGATTGAGTATGATTGATGACAATAAGGTGATAAACAACTTATTTATCTCTTAATCGAACAATTAACTCAAAGACAATTAAAGACATTCTTGTTCTATTTAAAAGTAAGAGCCAATGTTTATTGTAAATATAGAATTAAAATCATAGATGTTATTGAAGTAAGATTAACATAAACAAGAGCTCAAATTAGTATTGAAATGAATGAATACAAAGCATTAAAGTAAAAATTAGCGTTTTATATAAATCAGTACTGTGAAACGAAAGATAAATTCAGTAACTATTGATATTTTTGAGTTACATTACAATATATAAGAAGATATTTAAACATTGATATTTTGAAACACACTAATTGACTGAGTAGTCTGGAAATGAGATTTTTTCTTAATACAATAATTAGTAGAATAGAATATTTAGTCAGTAAGGATGTATATAGCATAAGCCTTATGGCATAGTAACAATATAATAACGAATGTTTTAAGTCAAAGTAAGTGCCAGGTGCACAATTTTATTAATATCAAATAAATTTGAAATACCGTTACAAGTTACATAGAGTTCTTATTGCAGATACACCTGAAACCCTATATAAATTGTACTTATGTATATGTATCGTTGCATAAGAAATGTCGCCCTGGACGTGGGGCACGACATGCTTAATTTGTGTACAAAAAATTGTTACTATTTCTTTTATGAATTTGCTAACTGCTATAATTTTTTTATTGTTCGACTAAGCTTTTCGTCATTACTGACATCTTCAGGTCTTAAACAGGTTGTTTAAGACCTGAAGATGTCAGTAATGGCGAAAAGCTTAGTCGAACAATAAAAAAATTATAGCAGTTAGCAAATTCATAAAAGAAATAGTAAGGATGGCTGCTAATTTAAACAATACGAAGAAAAAAAATTGTTACATAAATTGTAGCCCATGAACGTATGGCCCGATCCCCACCATTTAACTATTAAAATTTTTGTATGTAGCTAAAGGGTTGCTCTAAAATATAAGTGTGTGTTAAATGAAAAATGTATTATATGTAATAATTATTTATATTAAACAGTAACTGAATGTAATGTTAATTGTGTAATCACACAGCTGACGCCCACAAATAATATTGTTTGTCTATGTAACAGGTGTAACTGTAATGAGTATTAATAATAACTATTAATAAAAATAATGAAATAAATAAATAAGTAGGGAACGGTTATCAATAATAATTGTTAAAGAATTACTACTAAATAAATATTTTAATAATACTTCAACATGACGACTCCAGGAAGTTTAGACGTAGAGGCATTCCAGACGATGATGCGTGCCTGGGTCGATGAATTAAGCACAAAACAGACAGAAAATTTAAATGCTAGAATAGACGAATTAAAAGAATCTAATAAGAAACAATTAGAAGAACAAACTGAAAATTTTAGACAAGACACCATAAAAATTTCAGAAAGTCTAGAAGAGTTAAAAATTGATAATCTTGAAATAAAACAAAGTATAATTGACAGTAATGCACAGTTAAACAAAAAAATTGGTGACACCAACATGCGTATTGATACTTTAGAGAATAATTTTAAACAAGCCTTACATGAGCAAGTTGTAAGATTTGAAAGTAAACAAAAAGAATTACGTCTTGAGTGGAGAAAAGATATAAAAGAAACGCATAAACAAATAAATAATACTTTAAATACTATAACGCGAGAGCAGGATGATAAATTTCAAATTATTAATAATATGTCGCAAGCAAATACCAGTAAACTTAGAGAAATAGAAACACGTACTGTAGTCATTGAGAATAAAATTGAAGAAACTACGAAGGACCGTTCGGGAGATGTATCACATACGAAAGAAGAAATTCAAGAGGAAATGAACCAGCTACGAAGTGAGTTAAGAAGACGACAGAATCAAATGACCATATTTCCTACACAAATTGAGAAAGGAGCAGACTTAAGTTCTCAGGTGGTAAAGGGGAGAACAGTATGGAATTCCTAGCTAGAGTAGAGAAGGAAATAGAAAAAATTGGGAGTGCAATAAATGACGACGAGAAGATAGACTTCGTCACAAGATATCTTAGAGATTCAGCCAGCCAATGGTACTCTATTATTAGAGATAACGTCAGTACATATCAGCAGTTTCGTGAGGCATTCGAAAACCGACACTGGAATCTACATACCCAACGACAAGCACGGGATCAACTCGAATATGGAAAGTTCAATGCACAAAGACAGCAGAGTATTGAACAATACACAATTACGCAAATAGAATGTGTAAAGCATCTTAAACCTAAATTCTCAGAATACGAAATTGTTTCAAAGTTATCTTACCATTTTCAGCGATATATCCAGTTAGCAGTTTATACGCAGGGAATTAAAACCATAGAAGAATTTTTAATCCTTGTAACACAGTTGGAGAATATCAATAAAGGTAAGAACACACAATACTGGGAACAAAAACACGCTAATCACCACCATAATTATCACAGAGATGACAAGAAAGCAATACAAAACACTACACCTCACCGTGATAATTACAAAATAAATTATTCGCCACCAATGTACAACACTACAACACGCACAGCTACAGAGACTGAACGAATAAATACAGCTAAACGACAAGGGGATGTTGTATGGTCGTCCAATCGTAAACAGTTTTCAAAACCAGATGACAAACGCGTTGCCGCAGTACGAAGGTACGACGAGAAAAAATTGAAGAGAGATAGCCAAGAAATGAATGAGATGGAGACAGTAACATTCCACAGCCGACCGTCTACATCAAAGGCGTCACAATGGAAGCAAAATTATAAAATAAACAACATATACCCCTGCGATATTAGGGAGGACTTATTAAGCAATGAACAGGATATAAAGCGAGATGCGCAGCAAACACAATGCCCTATTGTGACAGTGAGTATAAACAGGTGTAAAATACGGATGCTAGTTGACACTGGCAGCCAACTATCAGTTCTTAACGCTGCATGGGTTCAACGCAATAAGAAATATTTTAAAAATACTGCAATTTTGCCCGTAAATAATTTAAATATTACAACAGCTACCAATAAAAAAGAAAGAGTTAAACAACAAGCATATGTAACACTAACATATAAAAATCTAGAATTAGAACATCCCATGATAATTATGCATAAATTGATTTATGATGGAATTTTAGGTATCGATATACTAAATACAATAAATGCTAAGATTAATGTTAATGATAATACAATTGTGTGTAATTATAAAAATGTTCAATATGAATTAAATATGAACAGCGAGGAAAAAGAGTGCAAGGTAAGTGAAACACCTATTACTTTGTACAAGCCTCAAATACAATATGGTCCAACTCGACATGTGAATGCGGTAGATGAAGGAATGACGACACAGGAAGAAGAAAAACTGCACAAATTAATAGAAGAATACAATGATGTATTTAGTGAAGTACCGACGCAGACGACAGTATACGAGCACTCTATAGTTGTGTCAGACCCTACGAAAGTCATTAGGAAGACATATCCTATCCCAATGCTCTTAAGCAATTCAGATGCTATGTTTATGGTACTCATTTTGAGATACATACTGACCACCAAGCATTATCATTTCTATTGAAATGCAAAGTAACAAATGCCCGATTATTAAGATGGATTTTAGCCATTAGCGAATACTCATTCACCATTAAGTACTGTAAAGGTAAAGACAATATTATAGCTGATATACTAAGCCGTTACATCAAAGAAGAATGTGAAGAAGTCTATAAGAATGAAAAGAAAGAAGTACGATTGTTATCAATTAAATTCAAAGAGAATGATGAAGTAAAACAAATGCTGAAAAATGTAGCACAACAACAAGATTTGGACGTGACAATAAGGGAGATGAAGGACCAAGAACAGCTACTGAATCATTATAAGGTACTTAATGGAATTCTTTTCAGGTTAGTAAGACAAGACTGGAAGATAGTACTAACGAATGACATGTTACAAAAATTAATTCAACCAGCACATGAGAGTTTAGCACATGCTGCCGCTCTGAAATATTATCTGAGTCTACGAGAAGATTTTACGATTAATAATATGTATCAAAAAATAAAGAAGGAAATAAAGAAATTTTATGAGTGTCAAACGGCGAAAGGACCGAATTTACACACATATGTAGAAATGCAGAGCATCCAGAAGGAAAATAAGGGAGAGCTAATTGCAGTGGATTTTCTGGGACCACTACCACGATCAAGTCGAGGTGTGAAGCACATATTGGTATGTATCGATGTGTTTTCCAAGGTAGTCCGACTGTACCCAATTATGCGACCCACAACCAAAGTTGTTCTAAAGATACTACTGCAGAAATATATTCCGTCATATGGAAAAATGAAGAAGGTACTCAGTGATCAAGGTGTACAATTCCAAAGTGAAAAATGGGAGAGGACGTTAAGGGAAAATGGAATACAACCTGTACTCACATCCATAAGACATCCTCAAGGAAACCTTGCTGAGAGAGTTAACAAAGAATTAGGTAAATATTTACAAATATACTGCCATGATCAACACAATAAATAGGCAGAATATTTACCATTTCTTGAAAAAGCCATCAACGAAAATTATAGTGAAGCAACAGGATATACTCCAATGGAATTGGAAGAAGATAAGAAGCCAAACAGATTTTGGACTAAGTATATAAACAAACCTAATAACCAGAATGTACTTGTACCAATAAGTGTGAAAATTGAATACGCAAAGCAACGGATAATAGAAAGAGGTAACAAGAGAGTAGAGAGATTTAATCTAACTCACAAGCTACAACAATTCAACGTGGGAGAAAGTGTACTACTCAAAGCTAATCCAGTGGGAAAACGGAGTGATAATACGGCAAAGAAATTCTTCAGATTTTATAATGGACCGTATACGTTAAGACAGCGAGTAGGACAAAACACTTTCATCGTATATGATGAGATACAGAAGAAAGAAATTGGTAAATTCCACGAAACGTCATTTAGGAAGTTCTACACTTAAAAACAATGAGGTCAATGAAACCAGTCAGATCAGCTGTTTGTTAAAGCCACCCTACTACACGGTCACGAGCAGTGAGCGTATAAGGAGGGGAGGTAAGACATTTGTATACACTCCAATTAAGGGTGAAATGACGAATATTATTCTTTATTATTTGTTACATTTTTTTCAAGTGTAATAATAATAATAAAAAAAAATTTAATAAATAAATTTATTAAATTTTTTTTTGTTACCAAGCAGAGGGATAATGCAACATTACAAATAACTGATGTACTGAGCATTGAATATAAAAATTTAAATATACCTAATAAACTGTAAATAATTCATAATGTATTAGAAATAAGCATGTCAGGGATTGCAAGCTTGGCTCAGACAAAAATATGAACAGGTGTTTTGACCTGAATCGACGTGCACACACACACAAATGTAACTGAAAGTGTGTACACCAGTATTTTGCTATTGTGTGTGAATGCAGGTCTATGCAGGCGAGTTTACCACCCCAAGATGAATAATTGCATAATTACTGTTTTTCCGTAATTATTCATAAACTATAATTAAAGGTAAAATCCAAAAACACAATAAAATGTAATCAAATTTAGTAAATACTGTGTACGAAAACCACGTAAAAAAGACACACCGTACGAGTGTAGTAGTGAAATAACTGTGTACAAATCGAAAGGGTTAAGTTGCAATGTCCAAAATTACAGTGAACATGTGTAGTGAAAATAGTTATAAGATGAGTATAAGAGTATACTTACAGGACTCTGCAATTCGCAGAAATATAAGAAATAGCAAAATTGACAAAGAGTGGGGGAACTGAATCCAGAGACAGTTTCTGACATGTCGATTTTGTACAACTGCAGGTGTTAACCAAGACATGGGTATAAATAGGACACACACGCTACAGTGGTTCTCTTTCTTAAATCACCCACAGTGCAGCGGGAGTTTCTGCCCGTCCGCACAGAATATTTAAATTTTTGTAAATAGTTTCATCCTTCCAGTTACATACAGTTATGTAACTGGATTGTAAAACAAACAATTTTTAAGTAGTAACAAAATTACATAAGAAGATCCACATAAGAAGATCAACTGACGTCCGAAACAACACGAGGAGAAGTTCCAGAGAGCAATACGATGCTGGACAGAGAGAGAGTCGACGCTGGACAAGAGGAGAAGAGCGATACGACGCTGGACAGAGAGAGAGTCGACACTGGACAAGAGGAGAAGAGCGAGGCGATGCTGGACAAGAGAGAGGCGACGCTGGACAAGAGAAAGTCGACGCTGGACAAGAGAGAGACGACGCTGGGGAAGAGGAGACGACGCTGGACAAGAGGAAGTGATGCTGGAGTTCGAGATGAGGACGATTACAGAGGGATCCAATGATTGAGTATGATTGACGACAATAAGGTGATAAACAACTTATTTATCTCTTAATCGAACAATTAACTCAAAGACAATTAAAGACATTCTTGTTCTATTTAAAAGTAAGAGCCAATGTTTATTGTAAATATAGAATTAAAATCATAGATGTTATTGAAGTAAGATTAACGTAAACAAGAGTTCAAATTAGTATTGAAATGAAAAGAATACAAAGCATTAAAGTAAAAATTAGCGTTTTATATAAATCAGTACTGAGAAACGAAAGATAAATTCAGTAACTATTGATATTTTTGAGTTACATTACAATATATAAGAAGATATTTAAACATTGATATTTTGAAACACACTAATTGACTGAGTAGTCTGGAAATGAGATTTTTTCTTAATACAATAATTAGTAGAATAGAATATTTAGTCAGTAAGGATGTATATAGCATAAGCCTTACGGCATAGTAACAATATAATAACGAATGTTTTAAGTCAAAGTAAGTGCCAGGTGCACAATTTTATTAATATCAAATAAATTTGAAATACCGTTACAAGTTACATAGAGTTCTTATTGCAGATACACCTGAAACCCAATATAAATTGTACTTATGTATATGTATCATTGCAGTATATATATTTCAGCCAGTATTCCTGATATGGGGGATCCCATCGGGAGACCGTCTGTTTGTGTGTATATCTTGTTGTTGTATGTAAAGTAGTTTTGCTCAGTTATTATTTTGGTGAGTGTGATGATCTCATGTATGTGTGTTTCGGGCGTGTTGTTTTGTCTGAGTAAATGTTCTAGTGTTTGTACGGTTTCTTGAATTCGTACATTGGTGTATAAATTGGTTATATCAAAAGATGCTAATGTTGAATTGTGCAACTGAAATTGTACTGAATTTTGGTGAGTGTGATGATCTCATGTATGTGTGTTTCGAGCGTGTTGTTTGTCTGAGTAAATGTTCTAGTGTTTGTATGGTTTCTTGAATTCGTACATTGGTGTATAAATTGGTTATATCAAAAGATGCTAATGTTGAATTGTGCAACTGAAATTGTACAACAAATATAATAACTGAGCAAAACTACTTTACATACAACAACAAGATGTACACACAAACAGACGGTCTCCCGATGGGATTCCACATATCAGGAATACTGGCTGAAATATATATACACAACATAGAACAGAACCACATAATAAACAACAACAAATACACCAACAAAATTATTTATTGGCACAGGTATTTAGACGATATATTACTTTTATTCAATGACAACACAAGACAGGATGAAAACATCCACAAATACATAAACACAATACACCACAAACTAAAATTTACACTGGAAATTGAACAAAACAATAGAATAAATTTTCTGGACCTAACAATTAACAAAACTAACAATACACACACGTATAAAATATACAGAAAACCAACCACAACCGACATGGTTATATACAACACATCAAACCACCCAGCACAACATAAACATGTGGCCTTCAACCATATGCTCCATAGACTAACTAAAATAGCATTAAGTAAACAGGACTATAATGACGAACTCAACACAATCAAATTCATAGCAATAAAAAACGGATACAACCCTAATTTAATAAACAAACTACACAAACACATCATAAACAAAAACAATAAAACACAAAATACCAACAACACACTACAAACTAAATACATCGCACTCACATACCATAACTCCAACACACACAAACTCGCCAACACATTCAGAAAACACAAGTACAAAATAGCATATAGAACAAACAATACCATCAAAAAACACATCAGTGATACAAACACGGACATAGACAAATACAACAAAACAGGTGTTTACAAATTAAATTGTAATGACTGCAATAGTTTCTACATAGGCCAGACGGGAAGATCTTTTTCATCTCGTTACTCTGAACACCTAAAAGCTTTATCCAACAACAATATAAATTCCGTGTTTGCCACACACATACACACAAAAAACCACATCTACACCAACATAGATACTAATGTTGAAATATTACACTACTTACCCAAAGGTCGAAAACTTAACACAGCAGAACAATATGAAATATACAAACACCACACAACACAACCAAACAACATACTTAATGACCAATTACAGTATAAATCACACACACTTTTTGACACAATTACAGTATACATAAAACTAACAATAATTTGGATCCCCGCGCCAATCCCCTTCCTCCACACACCACCACCACTATACCTTTCAAAATAAAAACCGTTACGAGTTAATGGCAGTCTGTCTCAAATCTGACGAAGGCGAACACCACGCCGAAACACGTACGAGAAGAAAAGACAAGTAAGTTTCACAAGTTGAAGTTTCAATATTCTATAAACGATATTAATGATAATGTTGACATTCAAACATTTATGTGTTTCTCAGATTTTCCTGAAGACACGAAGCCGTGGGAAACAGATTACAGCGTTCCTCTTGACACGATTCCATCATATTATCAACTTTCTGTTCAACCTGACTTAGGTACTGGTATGTACAAGGGGACCGCTGTCATAAACATTACAGTGACAGTTAAGAAAAACCACCTATGGCTTAATAGATTCAACGTAGATATAACTGGAGCTGTTGTGACCTCATCAGTTAACACAGAAATTCCAATTAAGAAAACCTTTCTCTACGAATCTTTTTTTGTGATTGAGCTGAAAAATACAATTATCCCTGGGGATTACCAACTTCACTTCCAGTTTAATGGAACAGTTCGTAATGATGTAGGACCCGTAAGTTTGGAAGTTTTCGTTGTTACTCTGGACACAGACAATATAGAAAGGTAATATTAGATTCCACACACACTATTGTTATAACATTACTGATTGTTTGTATATATTAACCCAAATACCGCGTTGTACTTACCACAGTTATTTTACTTAAGATAATCACTTTCCTACACAAACTGCTTCAAAGTGGTTGTAAACACAAACCTTTTCCTACACAAAATTAAAAAATGAAATCTGTTGGCTCGTGGAAAAAATTACATATTCAAGAAAAGAAAAGCTGCGTTTTTAGTGTTTTATAAAATAGAGATGTCGTATGTATATGTTTTGACAGTGATGGATTAATGATTGAACTAGGAATGAGCGATGAATCCACAGAATAGTGCCATTTTATTGATTCATATAAACGTAGTTTTACTACACAATGGAAACAAGAAGCCTAGTAGACCACTTGCTTTTTTAGATTTGATGAAAAAAACATATGATAATATGGTGACCATTTTAAATGTAACTAAGCACAAATTGTTGAAGCAAAAATTTGTAGCACAGCTATATCAAAGGACCTTCAAGGTAGGTTCACAAAATATTTCCGTTACAAAATAAGGAAGGTATATTCAATCTGCAAAAAAAATTTGCAATAAAATAAAGCTAAAATAAAACCAAATAAATTTACTCGGCTTGATATTAGATAACTGATTTAGAAATCTGCTTTTGAGAGAAAACTCAATCAAAAGTAATTAAAACATATTTAATTGAAAAAGTAATTAGGAGCATGGAAACCGTTTGTAAATGTAAAAGGATTTTTAGGCAACAAAGTAGAAGAAAACTAGGCTATAAAAACCTAGTAGAAGAGGTTTCTAAGAACTATCAAGAAAATGATAACGTATTTAGAATGTATTAACTCTATTTTGTTACTTTCTTTTTATATAGCTTAACATATGCTTAAGTAGCCAAATAAAATAAATGTTATTCTTGATAAATCACAATCACAATCAAAGTACTAATGATTGAATTCTTAGTTTTTGCAATTTTTGACACGTACAGTGGATCCTTGCGTGCTACAGCTTATCTGCTATTATTTTTGAATTTTACACTGCAAAGTGATTTAGGAATACACTTTGTTTACGAAATAAGAGTATTTTTTCATATAAGTGTGGATAAATTGCTTAAAATATGACGCATAAATATAATTCTAACTATAATTTTGTTGGGTCTATTCAGTGACACTGATAAGGACAAGTTTAATCTAGTAGTGTTAGTAACAAATATGGCTTTTATACAATGTATCATGTTAGTTCAGCTGAAGCATGTTCTAATACTACAGCATCAACCTCTGTTTCTTACTGCAATAAAGCTGTATAGTTTGTAATATAACTTACCAATGATAAATTAACAAATAAATAGATAGATTGAATAGAGATTATGACCCACTGTTGTGAGCGCCAATTTGTAATAAAACCCTAATAAATGATAAATAAAGCTTATTGATGTATTATGTTGATAAGAAAAAATTTTGTTGTGTCTATGAGTTTAATAAAAAAAAATTTTTATGTTTTATGTTTTATAGACAATCCTTTTTTTCTATATTTTGATTAATTATTTAATTAAATAATTTATTAATTGTAAATTTTTAATTACTTTCGAGTGAGTAATTTGGTTATTGTGTTTTTAAACTATTTGTTCAATAGAGATAATCTTGTTATGTAGTCGGATCAAATATTCTCTTTTCTAACTTAGCTCCTCTTCTTCTTCTTCTTGATATATTTCTCTAATATTTCTAAATTATATTTAGAAAAAGGAAAAAGCTAATATTTATCATACAAATAATTATGAACACAAAGTAATTGAGTAATTCTGATGTTTATTTCTTAAAATTTGAATTTGTGCGCCAATCTTACGCGCATCGCCTGTGGCATTGGTTGAGATTCGCTCAGGTCGATTGTGAAAAAAATGACAAAATATAATGTTACAAAATCAATTATTTCGAGTTCTTTTAACTGTCGAAATGGTCAGAGAGGGCAAGGAACAAGATACAATACTTACAATTATCTTAAAATAAATTATTATTCGCTAAAAAATAACAGGATTCTGAAAATTGTCAATTATTAAGTAAAGATTCGAACCAATTCGTAGAATGACATCACTGGCTCGTGGAGGCTGTGCCTATGCTGGTCGCTATGCAAATGAAAATGGCCGCCATCACCTCGGATTCTGCTACACTCTGCTGATGCTATGTTTGGTCTGCTCCCTCAAATATAAAGGTGTATTCCTTCCTCTGCGATGTCGTAGTACCTCCGGAAAATTGTGTGAAGTGTTCTTCCCTCCTCGGCGATGTTGTTCTGTGATATTTTGTTGGTGCAGTGTTCTATGTTCAAAACTGTTGAGTTCGTGTCCAGATAATATTTGTTGAATTTTGCTCAAAATGGCGGTTAAATTCTCGTGCTAGTAATGGATATTACTATTGCTGTTGTCCTGGTTCTGTTTGGTGTTAGTTATGATGTAGTGGTGTTATTTTCCATTTTGGTAACCTCTGTAACATTTTTTGAGGTTGTACGTCAAAGTTTTTTGCACTATTTATATTTTCAGATCTTCCGTCCGTAAATTCTGATCTGTACACTTTCACGAGTAACAATAGACTGATGACTTAAAGTCGTCGTTTTTGTGGTAATTTATAAAATGTCTTTTTCCTCTTCCCATTGTTTTTTATAAATTTACATGTCTTGGATTTGATTTCAACTCATAAAAATACATGACAAGTTTTCCTATTTATTGCCGTAACTTAATTATTTATTAATTTTATGAAAATCTAACTATTAAGCAATATTCTTAAGCTAATTTTACATAATTTGATATATAACTGGGTCTGTTGTAAGTTCAGATAAGCCTAAAATTTACAATTTTTGATATTTATTATAGGCCTTGCATTTTTTACAATTTCAGTAATTAAATGATTTACAAGTGATTTTATGTTAATATTTCCTTTAAATAATTTTACTCACTTCATGATTATTGCTTGTAGTTAATAATTTGTTGTTATAATACTCCAATATTGATTAATTTACTTTTTATCTGAGTTGAGTACCCCTTAGGCCTAGTATTACATATTTCCAAATAAAGTTAATTTTATTCTTTTGTCATTACTTTTGCTAATATTTGTTTCTGTACTGATTACATTTTCATATCTTTGTTTTGCATGGATTAGTTTCTATTCATTGTATACAGTTTGATTGAATTTATTTATTTGGGTTTGACTCTATGATAGTTGATTTTGGTTTAAAATGCTGTTTTGTTTTTCTATTGGAGTTTGTTAGTTATTTTGTCCTATTACTTTTTATATGGTTTACAGTTTAATAATAATACAATGTTCACATTACCTACTTGCCTTCTCTGCCTTAACAAACTTGGAAATTATTTAACATTATTTCAAATACAACAGAATATCTACTAATTTAATTATCACTTAAACATAACAAAACTATCTTATGCCTATTATAATTTTTTTTATATATTATAGAACTATAATGGAAACATCTTATTATTAGCAATATTTTCAGTCATTGACTGTCCTTTGTTTTTTTTTACTATACCTAATTTGATAAAACAATAAAATAAAAACATCTTATATCTATTAAATTCTTATATTACTTAATCTTTAAAGCACTTTTATCACTAAAACTATTCTTTGTCATTAGACTGTCTTTTATTCTTAGGTTTTTTATGGGGTATTTCTCTACACTGATGGTAGTCTTTTTAAATGACTTCTATTTCCTACACTATTCTTTATTATATTGTGTCACTTATTATTCTCTACACTCACTGTAGTCTCTAACTTGTATTGATTTTATTAGGGTATTTCCCTTACATTTCCTACACTAATGGTAGTCTTTTTAAATGTTTCTTACACTATGGTAAGTTTTGGTTGGTTTCTACTCTATTGGTAGTCTTTTGATTTGTTTTCACTCTGTTCTTAAATTAGGCTTACATTTTAGTTTACAATTTTATTTTAATTGCATTGTATCCTGTAACTTGAGTTATTTGGTCTGACATTTATCATTGGTTTCAATTATGTAAAAAATGGGGTATATTCATTCATCATAATGTTTTAGTGAATATCCTTTCTTGTTTCTATATTCCTTTTATGAACCTTGACATATTTTGTCTCTTCCTTCTTATTATATTAGTATTTCCTTATCTTGTGGTTTCATGTCCTTTTCTCATTTACAGCTCCTTATTAATTTGTTATTGGTCTGGTATCTTGGGGTTTTCTGCTTCTTCATTTAATAAATTTCCCCTTATTAATATTTTGTTTACTTTTTACTTTTGTCTTTTCATTTACTGCTCCCCAACCTACTGGGTATACTGCTGTTGTACTGGGGTTTTATATAGTTGGTTATTTATATATGGACCAAGAGTTTCTTTGTTCTTCAGTTTAATTTTATTAACATTTCATCAACTTAATGATCAGCTTCTTCAGTTTAATTTTTAACCATTTATTATTGTCACTCACTATTGACATTTTCTTCTTTATTCATGTTGTATTAAGTTAAATTTTAAGGTGATAATTCTGTTATGCTACATATGCTTTCCTGTAAAAGTGATTAGTTCAGATCATACTCTTAGTATAGATGAAATAATTACTACTAATTCTTTTTATTAACCATATTTTATTCGTGATCTCACTTTATATACCTTCTTTTTCCACCGTTGCTTTCTCTCAGATGATATGTATCTCCTTGATTAGCTTCTTTTTTCATTAATAAGTAATCATCAATCTTGTGTATAACATTATCATTTTATATCTTTTCTTATTTGGTGCTTCCTCACCTGTATGTTTACTCCTTAACATGTGAGTTGGAACAGTTCAGAGTGGCACATTTGGCTTCAATCTCTGCTGGCCAATACTTCACTTAACTGAGCCCAGAGGAATTATCATCTCTGCTCAAAATATAAGACTGATGGAATTTTTCTACATCCAGTCATAAAAATAAATAATCATTAAAAGTAGTCTCTTTTGACTTATAATAAACATCCTTGGATTCTTCACTTCATAATATTTTATATCATTTAATACTTTTATACACTTGACTCTTCTTCTCTATCAAAGTTCATTCCATATTATGTGGTTTAGGTATGTGGTATAATATACATTTCATCGTTTCATCATTTCATCTTTTTATCTTGTTTACATAGTAATTAGCAGTTATATAGATTTTTTTTTCATTTTTATTTGGTATCCAATGAGTTATTTTATTGCTCATGGCATAACATTAATTCCTTCTTTATCAATTATCACTATAATAGTGGTTATTACAACAATATTATCATCATGGTACCAGGGTTTTTGGTTCCTGGTCTTAATACTTGGTTTTTACTTAGTTGGTCCTTCTTCATTGTTTCATCTTTATGAAATTATTTTCTCTGTGAGTTTGGTTAAGTTATTTTGATTAAATTATAAAATATTCTGATTTCTTCTTTCTTTTTCCTTTAAAATTCTGCATCATTTTTGTCTTAAATTGTCTCATTTACATTGTTTATAATAGTGGTTATAGTTAGCATCGTCACTATTACAATACAAACTATAGTATAGTTTTTATAGCTGTGACAGTTTATTGAGGGTTTTTTCTCTTTATTAACACTGGTTTTTATGAAGATTTGCTACGTTCCTTCTTATGACACCTTTAACATTTATTGATATATTTTTCTGGTAATATTAAATTATTCAGTTGTTTAATATTGGTGGTTCTCATTATTTACTGGAACATATTCTTTTTGCTTTGTCTCTGGAGAGTTTGAGAAAGTTTACTCATTTGTACTCCATTTACTATCAATTTTTTGTGTGTAAGAGTTCACTCAAATTATGAATGCAATTTGTTCTTACTCTTTTAGAATTTTGAAGCTTTTTACGAAAATTCTATTTATATTTAATAGTTACATCTCATCATTCGTGTGAGTTGTACTTACTATTTTTTGACTTTAGATATTTTCTCCAAAATTCTTTTTATATATAATTGTTTTTATTAGTTTCTCTCAAATAGTTCATGTAAGTTGGCCTTACTAAATTTTTGAATTTTGTTGTTATTCTCCAACTAAATTCTTCTTGTTATTTTAATAATGGTTTTTTCAAACAATTCATGTAAGTTGGTCTTACTATTTTTTTTTTGAATTTAGTTACTTTTATTCATCCAAATTCTTCTTTATTCATAATAGTTTTCTCAAATAATGCATGTAAGTTGGTCTTACTATTTTTTTTTTTTTAATTTTGTCGTTATTCTCCAACTAAATTCTTTCTTATTCATAATGGTTTTCTCAAATAATTCTTATAAGTTGGTCTTACAACTTTTTGAATTTAGTTATTTTTCTCCATCTAAATTCTTCTTGTTATTTTAATAGTTTCTTCAAATAATTGGTGTAAGTTGTCCTCAGTAATTTTTGAATTTTGTTGTTATTCTCCAACTAAATTCTTTATCTCTCCTCTATATATTTTTTGATTGATAACTGATTATAGGTTCCTTTATTTTATTTGAATTAGTGTCTTTTAATACATAAGTATTGTTGTTATTATTTTTAATAATCAGGTATGGGCCGGTATACAGCAGTAACAACTTTTTGGTAATGCCTTCCAAAGTACTGGGTAGTTCCCTGTTTTTCAATAGTACCTTTTCTCCGACTTCGTAGTTTATTACCTTCTTAATCACCTTTTGATACTTGTTCTGACGCCTTCCCTGGTCTTCTGCCAATTTATTGTAGAACCTTAGTCGATTAAATTTGTATTCTTGACTCATGGGAAATTCTATGATGTCTTGTATTTCTCTTGGAGGCGGTTTTTCATACATTGCCGTATATGGCGTGGTATCTATAGCGGGGTGATACGCTAAATTAAGGAAAGCTTATGCTAAATTCCTCGTTAGCTGATAAATATTCTTGCTACTTCCTTTGTTGATTATGACAATAAGTCTGTAATATTCTTCCGACTTCGCGTAGCACCCTCTCCGCTGGATTACTGCTGGGGTGGTAGACTGATGTCTTGTACGTCTTGATGCCCAATGTACTTAGAGTGTTTTTCCACCTCCTACCCTTAAATTGCATTCCATGGTCTGTGATTATGGATGCTGGGCTCCCTATCTCTGGAATGTAATGATTTGTTATCACTCCTAAAGTCTTCAAAGTGGTGGCTCTGTTCACCGGGTACAGTTTATAACCTAACGTGTATCCCGTTGTTATTGTAATTTTGCCCACATTATTTTTTGTAAATGTTAAGTTGTAATAAAAAGTTGTAAAAAGTGTATCAATTGATCGTGAATTATTTATGTTGCGTGTTTTGTAACATGAGTTATTATATAAGTTAAGAAATGAATTATTCTGCCTTGGTTTAATAATCAGAATTATTATTATTCCAATTCAGCAGTTAGAACCCCAAAATCAATTCAAAAATAGCGGTCGAGTCATCCCAAACAATTCTCAAGTCACCTTTGATATTAGGCTTAAACCTATTCTTTGAGGTTAATCTTGGTTTTGTATTTTGTGTACTTCCAACGACTCCCCGACGTCTTCTTATTCTTGGTAATTATAAAATAAATGTTGATAATATCTATGTTCATGAAATAATAACACATGGATATGATTTATTAACATAATTGTTTAATTTCTGTAATATGAGTTCAAATTGATAGAAATTTCCATTCGATACACACGTTAGTAACAATCGATATTTATCTCAGGAGTGAATAATAAAATAGGTTTAATATATTTTGTGGGAATTCTTGTGGCTGCTACGAAAAGTTCCATTACATGATAATTAACAATATAGAGTACCTTTACAAATCGTCTAGTACTTATAATCTAAAAAATTACAAAATTAAATAAGAAATAACATACAATGTCTGATGAGATTCAATAGGCTTCGTAAAAAGCATGCTGGTTAGAGTGACGTCATCATCATGGCTGCCGTCGTCCGTGTCAGAGAATAATTGAAGTTTATTAAATGTGTCAAAATAAATGTTTTCCTTGTAATCACTGTTTCTTTTAGATATGGAATTTGTTTTCACTTGTTAAAATGTTCACTAGTGATTAGTGTTAGTGTGAATTGGTGTGTGTTGTCTTGTGGTTGTTCCTTTTTTGATAAAAAATATTGTCAGTTATTAAAGTCAAATTATACTTTACACATCTAGGCGATATTGCTGAACGTCTTCTGGTTTATTCTTTATATTTTCTTGATTGTGTGTGTTCCTGGTAAGTGAAATGATTGTAGTGGAGGAATTATTTATCTTCAGTGGTTGTCATAAAAAATTTTCTTTCACAAACAGTTTAATATTTTAGATTTTTATTTTAATAACATCTCGCCACACACTATTAAACTTTTCTCCATCACAATTAACAATCAAGTGTTATTTCTTCTTTTTTAGCCACTGAACTCATACAAACTTCTTAAATTTTGATTGGCCATTTATGTACAGGTTAAGAGTTATATGATCAATACCCATTAACTACTTTACCTTTTACAAAATACTTTTAATATATAATTTTATTACTATATTCTAATGATACATGCAATGTTTATATGATGATTAATTATATAATTATAAACAATTTGGTACTAAACATGCCTCAGTTTATAACTGTAAAACCTTAGTAATTTGAATTTCTCTGATATATGGTGGAACAATTTGTTATGGTTGATGGTAATTTCTACCTTGACTCACTGAGATAAATATATTTAAATTAATTAACAGATAACATAAACTCTTATAACATATAACAAAACTCTTAATAATGATACTTGTTTTTGACAGTTTTAGTTTATTTATAATGTTAAACTATTGTCTGTATGATAAACTAATTTTTCTGTCTGTTAATAATAATAAAACACTTTTTATAAAAAATAAATAGCACACTGTTTAAATGTAGTTTGTGTCACTATTATTATTCTGTCACTTATCTCACTGTAAGGGGTTGTGTCCCTTTTTCTTTCCTTGATTATAGGCCTATACAATTTTGTTTAATACAATTTTCTTTTATGAATAGGTACTCTTTATTGGGTTTGGTTGTGTTATTCATGGCAAGTTATTTAGGCCTACTAGGTTTATTTATTTAAATTTTTGTCTGTTTACTGACCTATTCTACTGGGTAATTTCTGGGTCTCTTGATGATATTAAATAAGTCAAAGGTTGTTTTTATTTAGTTATATTTGGTTCCTTACTAATTTCTTTAAAACTTGGTATTTTCCTTTAATTGGCTATTAATTATTATTTCTTGTTCCCTCTCTGGATAGGATTTCCATATTATATTTACAATTATTTTTATAACATTTTGTTTCGTTACAAATTGCCTCCCTTCAGAAGTAATTATTTCTGAACACTTCATTAGGTGTGAGGACATAATTACTTATGTTACATTTTCCTTTTCTTCCTCGTGATATTTTTTCATGGATTGTTGATTATAATTGCCCTTGATCTTTTTTGAAATGGGGTCGGTTAATTCGTACGTGTTGTTGTTGTTGTTTTTTGTTATGGTGTAGGGTCCAACGTATAGTAACAATAACTTCTTTGATATCCCTTCTAGAGTGCTAGGCAATTCCCTGTTCTTTAACAACACTTTCTCCCCTACTTCATATTTAATTATTTTACCCTTTATTTTCTGGTATTTGTTTCTACGTTTTCCAGATTTTCCATCACCTGATTATAAAATTTTAATTGTGTTTGTTTGGTTGTGTTGTGTGGTGTTTATATATTTCGTATTGTTCAGTTGTGTTGAGTTTTTGACCTTTGGGTATGTAATGTAAAATTTCAATTTTGTTGTTGAAAAATTATTTCAATTTTATATAAACACCACACAACACAACCAAACAACATACTCAACGATCAATTACAATATAAATCACATACACTTTTTGACACAATTATACAGAAAACAAACAGTAAGTTGAATACCCGCGCCAATCCCCTTCCTCCACACACCACCCCCACTTCACCTTCCACACAACTGTTACAAAATGCTGGCAGTCTGTTACCAAAGCTGAAGAAGGCAGATACTAAGCCGAAACGCGTCCAATAAAATCAGTAAGTTTTCACATGAAAAAGTTCATTTTTAGTCAAGTGTTAGTGCTGTGAAAGAAGAGATGAATAATCAAGACAACTTTATTTTCTGGTATTTGTTTCTACGTTTTTCCAGATTTTCCATCACCTGATTATAAAATTTTAATTTATTAAATTGGTACTGTGGAGAATTAGGAAATTTAATTAATTCTTGGATTTCTCTGGGTGGTTGTTTTTCATACATGGCAGTGTATGGAGTGCAATTTATGGATGGATGATAAACCAAGTTTAAAAAATCTTCTGTAGCTGATAAGTAATCAGGCCACTTCCTTTGTTGTTGATGACAATAGGTTCTTAAGATTCTACCAACCTCTCTCAGTATTCTTTCTGATGGATTGCTACTGGGGTGGTATACGGAGGTCTTATAGCTTTTGATGTTCAGTTCTAACAATGTGTTCTTCCATTTTCTGCCTCAAAATTGTGTACCATGGTCCGTAACTATTGAGACAGGTATTCCTATTTCTGGAATGCATTGAGTAGTTATTACTTCAAGAATTTTCTGCGTAGTTGCTCGACTGATTGGATACAATTTGGTGAATTTGGTGAAGTGGTCCATAATGATTATAATGTATTTATACTGGCTTCTACCTTCACTCCTAGGAAATGGTCCGCATATGTCAATGAATAATTTTTCCAATTTTTGTTCTGACGATATAGGTATCATTACACCTTCCTTTCGTTCATTATTAATTTTGACCAATTGGCAGATATGGCAGGGTTTTATATAATTTTGTACCTCCCTGTGTATGTTCTTAATGTAACAATTCACCTCCAATGCTTTCACTACCTTTACTGCACCCATATGTCCGTATATATATCTTATGTGATATTCCAACACTAGTTCTTTCTCCATGATTCTGGGAATGCTTACCTTCCAGTCTTCTTGTTCAATGTATTTTTTATAAATAAAATTCCTTCTTGTTCACAATAGAATTGGTTTATTGGAGAGTTTTGGTTCTCAAAACGTTCTTTGATTTTTATTAATTTTGGGTCTAATAACTGATTTGCTCTGATATTTTGTAATAATGCCTCCAAATTGGATCTACTTTTGAGAATGTTGTACACCTTGATGATCCTTTCCTTCTCACCCTCAAATGTCTGGGTGTCCAGGTTTATTCGAGATAACACGTCTGCTATCATGTTTTGACTCCCTGGAATATATTCCCATTTGATATTATACTCCTGCAAGGCGAGTATCCACCTTGTAAGCCTTCCGTGACTCAGCTTACAACTTCTCAGAAATGAGATGGACTTATGATCTGTTCTGACAGTTACAGGATATCCTAAAATGTACGTTCGGAATTTATTACAAGCAAATACTATGCTTAATAGTTCCTTTTCAGTAACATTATACCTTCTCTCACAGTGGTTTAACACACGACTGGCAAAACTGATGACTAAATGGTTTCCTTCTTTGTCTTCTTGGTACAATACCGTCCCAACACTGACATCACTTGCGTCACAGTTCAAAAAGAATGGGTGATCAAAATTTGGATGATGAAGGATTACTGTCTCTAAGAATTTATCCTTTATCTGTTGTAGTATAGCATCCTGTTCATGTCCCCATATCCATTTGTTTTTGGAAGACAGCTGTTCCTGAAATTTAGATGTTAATGCGGAATAATTGCATTGGAACTTCCGGTAGTAATTACACAGTCCTAAGAAGGATTGGAGTTGCCTCTTATTCTTTGGTTGTGGGAACTTCTGGATTGCAGTAACCTTTTCTTGTGATGGGGAAATACCTTGTTCAGTCAAATTGAAACCTAAGAATTGAACCTCCTTCGCTATTAATTGGGATTTTTCAAGTTTTAGTGTTATGTTGTTCTCTGCTAACTTACTCAATACATATTCCACCCTGTGACAATGTTCCTTCCAGTTGGATGAGGTAATCAACAAGTGGTCTACATAAACTGTGGTGAATTGTAGCGCTTCCTGACCCAATACCTGGTCCATACATTGTACAAAAATTGCTACCGAGTTGACTAATCCAAATGGCAATCTCTTAAACTGGTAGTTTCTACCCTCGAAAATAAAAGCCATATATTTTCAACTCATCGGGTGCAACTCCACCTGCCAGTAACCACGAACTGTGTCCCAGGTACTGATGAATTTTGTACCGTAAAATTTTTTTAGAATTTCTTCTATTTCTCCAGGTGACGTGCGATCATTTACTATATATTTATTTATTTCTCGGGCATCCAAACAAAGTCGAACCTGCCCGTTCTTCTTCTGAATTGCTACTATTGGGCTAGTATATGGTGATTGGCTATGCTCAATTATATCATTTAACAACATTTTATTAATTTCAGCCTTAACCGCCTCCTTCAATGAATATGGTATAGGATAGGATTTTCTGTGAAATTCTGCTGGTTCTTTAATTGTATTCTACACTGATAGTTTTTTACTTTTCCTGGTTTTTCTGAAAATACATGTTTATATTTCTTATATATCATAATGAGATCTTCTACTTGTTTTGCTGTCAAATTATTTGTGCCTCGGTGTCTAAACTCTCTTATCTCCTGTAATTTACTGTTCCACAGGTCTTCATTTGTCATATTATAGATTATTTTTCTGCATTGGGTGTCATTCTTTAAAAAATTTAATTCCCTAACTTGGTGATGGGTGCGGTTCAGAGGGGCACCATCGCTTCCTATTAACTCTGCCGTCCACATAAAATCTTCTGAGTTCAAGGACACCTTCTCCTTGCTCAGATCAATAATGGCTGAATATTTCCTCAGCATATCGCATCCGATTAATATTTTGAATGGTAGACCGATTGCGACCAGACATATAATATTAATTGTAACACCCTTGCTTTCTAGTTCCAATGACACTTGTTTTCGCACTGTTTTATTTTGACGCCCAGTGGCACCTATTAAAATAACATTATTGACAGGTAAGGTAGGTATTATATTTTTCCTTTGTTTCTGTATTCTCTCCAGTTCAGCGTCGTTAATAAGTGATATATTTGCACCAGTATCTATCATTATTTGTGAAGGAATTCCTTCAATTTGAGCGGTTATGTATAAGATTTCATTATGCTGGTTGGTTCTACTTGTCACCGTTTCCTCCAACAGTTCTTCTCGAAGATTCTTCAAATAATAATTGTAAATAATAGTAAGATTTTGACTATCCATCCTTAAAATATGGTGGTTTTTGTACCCAGTAGATAGGAGCAGTAAGGGGTCGCGAGGGTTTATTACTGCCTCACTCCGTTTAAATTAATGCCATCATGATTATTTTCCGGGCATGACTGTTGATTTGCCTGGAATGGTATGCCGGTTCCTGGTTGCTCAACCTCTCGGTTGTCTAATTCTTCACTCCCCCTTGGTTCTCGGAAGTCCTCCTGGCTTCTACTTCTTACTCGGTTTTCATGGTGATTCATCCCTCTGGGATTTCCTCTTCGATCATAACTGTTATTAAAATTGTTCCTCCGAGGTTGATGGTATCTCCAGTAATCCTCTTCTTCTGCACTAATATAATTTATTCGAGGTCGGTACGGACGATTATTATTATAATTACCCTGGTTATTGTTATTGGTATTAACTCCTGGGTTATTTCTAAAATTATTATAATTTTGGTTGGTTCGGTAGTTATTATAATTATTATTATTAATTCTATTACCCGGATTGTAATTTTGATTGGGCCTGTTGTTACTATTATTGTTAATTGGATTTCGATTGAAATTTGCTTGTTGGTTATTATTTGGGGTAAAATTTTGGTTGTAATTACGATCGTTGCCATTAAAGTTATAATTATTCCGGTTACTCATATTATTATGGTGATTATTATTCATACCATGGTTATTATTTCTTGAACCGTACTGATCAGTTCGTTGTCTGCTTCTTTTGTAGTAACCCTTGTGCTCATAATTTTCTAACAAGTCAGCCATTGCGTGGACCATTTTAATCTGGCTTCCCAGGCGTGCTCTGGCAATTCCTGTGTCATAATGGTATGCCATTTTAGTTACTAGGGATTCTTCCAGTATTCTTGGCTCCAGGTGTCTATCCAAACACACCTTTCCCCAGAAGTAAGTAGTTGGAGATGTACCTCTATTTACATCATATCTTCCCTGACAAATGTTGTCCCTAATAATATTTTGTACAGCTTCGGACCAATATTTTTCTTTAAATAATTTTTTAAATTGAGCGTAGTCCATTATCTCATTCCTGGTTGCTGTCCACCAGTTGTCCGTAATCTCCCTAAAATGCTCATCCAACATCTCTCTAATCGAGCTCCAGATAGTTATTCTATGTTCATTAAAATGTTCCTCGATTCTGGCCAGGAATTCCATGGGGTTTCTATGATAATTTTTGAAATTAATCCCTTCTCTGGTTTCATTTGTGGAAACATGAGTAATATTATTTGGTCTGGTTCTAATTAATTCAATTTCTTCTTGATTTTGGCGTACTTGACCAGTTAACTTGTTCACTGTATTGTCACACCTTTCTCCGGTTTGTTTTTGTAAATGTACTAAATTTTCTTGTTACTTTTGTATTGCTTCTATTTGAATACGATTATTTTCTTGGACCTGATCTACTCTAGCATTTACCATTACTTTGTTTTGTGGATGGTTTCGTTAGCTTTTCTCAATCTCTCATTAGTGTCAGCTGTTTCTTGCTTCATTTCCTCATCGATTTTGTCCATCTTCTGGTTAATTGTACCATTGACCTGTTCAATTCTACCATTAATTCTTCTTAAATTCTCTTCATTGATTTGTCTGAACTCTTCCTTCATTTGGTTATTATTTTCACTTATAGTTTGCCTTAAAGTTTCATTAGTACTTTCTTTAATACTGTCGATTTTTTCATTAATCCGTTTTAAATTCTCGTTAGTGTCTTCTCTGTTTTGGTCAAATCTCTCCTCCATCTGTTTTATTAAATTTTCATTCATTTTCTCATTTTGTACCCTTGAGTTCTCGTTAATCTCTTCCTTCATACCTTCTATTTCTCATTTGTTTGTTTGTTATCTTCCTTGGTGTTATCAATTTTCTGATTCGTTTGTCTGTGATCTTCCTTGATGCTATCAGTTTTTTCATTTGTTTGTCTGTTATCTTCCTTGATGTTCTTCAAATCTTCCTTCTGCTTCTTAAAATTGTCATTCATTTCTTCCTTATTTCTGTCCATTTTTTCACTCATACTATTCATTAACTCCATTAATTTTATAACATTCGGGTCTCCTCTATCTTCCTTTCTTACTACCGTCTCCACATCCTCCACCGATGTTACTTCCTTCTCTTCCATCCTGACTTCTTTCTCTGCCTCCTTCGTCCGTATCAGTGACGACGGCCTTTTATGCATCTTTATTATTTCTTGGAACCTATAGCAGTCGCCAGCTAAAAATTAGGAAATTAATTTGCTTGTTTTAATTTCTTCACCTAATATTCCCTAATTTCAGCCTCACTAGTTGGTGCTGTGATGATATGTTTTATATACTTACAAATATAAATAAATAAAATTTGTTTTTTACCTACCTTGTATTTTGCCCAAGAAGCCAGAATCCAACACACGAACTTAGATGCAAGTATGTTTTACGGGTTATGTAAATTACTTACTCAACTCATTTTTGAAGAGAATTAAAATTTTATTTCTTTACTTTAGAAAAAAAAAATTTTTATCAGACTATTTCTTCAAATTTTGAAAATGAAATACAAGTATAATAATTTTCTGTTATTTACTCCATGCCTGCGACAATTACTAATTTTATCTTATTTTAACAGCTTACCTTATATATCTAACAGACCGCCCAGCCTGCTCATTCTCTCTTTCACACTATATTTAATACCCTCCCCTGATTATTTATTTAACAAAACCATTAACACATTATGAAATACCCCTGCCGGCAACGTGGTGTCCACTCGAACTCGTGGCTTCTCATTTTTAATTTAGTCGTGAGTCCGAAAGATCGTTCCTATTGGTTCTTCGTCTACCGACACTAGTCGCACTTCTTCATTATTCGTTAACGGTACATACTGGTAATTTAAGAAAAAATGTTATTTGTTTGAGCCCTGTTTGGCGGACCGCCTGCGACAGGCGAAAGTCTGTAACGAACTGGGCAGAGCTTCTCTACGCTTACTATCAACTAGATTGCGGTCCCACAAGGTGGAAAGCAATGCCTTCTATTTCTTCGCCACTGCTGTGTCACATTCAACACACGTGGTTTTTTGTGTGTTTGACGTGGATGACATTTGGTAGGCACTGGTTGACGTCACAAAAGAGGTTGGGCTTAGACTTACATCCGTCGTTTTGAGACCATGTGCGTCCAAACTTTCATCTCTAAGCCATTTTACTACCGTAAAATTCTGTTTTGTCTCTGAGTTTTACTACCGTGGCGTCGTCTGCGCACATGCTGGTGTGGTGCATTTGGGCGCGGACGTCACACAAATGTAAAGTTCTTAGAATCGACGCCGGGCACATTATTTGGCGATTGTTTCACAACAGTTATCGCGTATTGTTCCTTGGTTAGCGCAATGCTTTTATTCAAACACGCGGACTGGCCACACAGATGGACAATGATTTTAAAATATTTTATAATAAATCCCCAAAAATCAATAAAACAAAAATCCTTTTATTTGACCCATTACAGTGCGCCAATTTATTACCTAACGTGTATCCCGTTGTTATTGTAATTTTACCCGTGTTATTTTTTGTAAATGTTAAGTTGTAATAAAAAGTTGTAAATAGTGTATCAATTGATCGTGAATTATTTATGTTGCGTGTTTTGTAACGCGAGTTATTATATAAGTTAAGAAATGGATTATTCTGCCTTGGTTTAATAATCAGAATTATTATTATTCCAATTCAGCAGTTAGAACTCCAAAATCAATTCAAAAATAGCGGTCGAGTCATCCCAAACAATTCTCAAGTCACCTTCGATATTAGGCTTAACCTATTCTTTGAGGTTAATCTTGGTTTTGTATTTTGTGTACTTCCAACGACTCCCCGACGTCTTCTTATTCTTGGTAATTATAAAATAAATGTTGATAATATCTTATGTTCATGAAATAATAACACATGGATATGATTTATTAACATAATTGTTTAATTTCTGTAATATGAGTTCAAATTGATAGAAATTCCATTCGATACACACGTTAGTAACAATCGATATTTATCTCAGGAGTGAATAATAAAATAGGTTTAATATATTTTGTGGGAATTCTTGTGGCTGCTACGAAAAGTTCCATTACATGATAATTAACAATATAGAGTACCTTTACAAATCGTCTAGTACTTATAATCTAAAAAATTACAAAATTAAATAAGAAATAACATACAATGTCTGATGAGATTCAATAGGCTTCGTAAAAAGCATGCTGGTTAGAGTGACGTCATCATCATGGCTGCCGTCGTCCGTGTCAGAGAATAATTGAAGTTTATTAAATGTGTCAAAATAAATGTTTTCCTTGTAATCACTGTTTCTTTTAGATATGGAATTTGTTTTCACTTGTTAAAATGTTCACTAGTGATTAGTGTTAGTGTGAATTGGTGTGTGTTGTCTTGTGGTTGTTCCTTTTTTGATAAAAAATATTGTCAGTTATTAAAGTCAAATTATACTTTACACATCTAGGCGATATTGCTGAACGTCTTCTGGTTTATTCTTTATATTTTCTTGATTGTGTGTGATCCTGGTAAGTGAAATGATTGTAGTGGAGGAATTATTTACCTTCAGTGGTTGTCATAAAAAATTTTCTTTCACAAACAGTTTAATATTTTAGATTTTTATTTTAATAACATCTCGCCACACACTATTAAACTTTTCTCCATCACAATTAACAATTAAGTGTTATTTCTTCTTTTTTAGCCACTGAACTCATACAAACTTCTTAAATTTTGATTGGCCATTTATGTACAGGTTAAGAGTTATATGATCAATACCCATTAACTACTTTACCTTTTACAAAATACTTTTAATATATAATTTTATTACTATATTCTAATGATACATGCAATGTTTATATGATGATTAATTATATAATTATAAACAATTTGGTACTAAACATGCCTCAGTTTATAACTGTAAAACCTTAGTAATTTGAATTTCTCTGATATATGGTGGAACAATTTGTTATGGTTGATGGTAATTTCTACCTTGACTCACTGAGATAAATATATTTAAATTAATTAACAGATAACATAAACTCTTATAACATATAACAAAACTCTTAATAATGATACTTGTTTTTGACAGTTTTAGTTTATTTATAATGTTAAACTATTGTCTGTATGATAAACTAATTTTTCTGTCTGTTAATAATAATAAAACACTTTTTATAAAAAATAAATAGCACACTGTTTAAATGTAGTTTGTGTCACTATTATTATTCTGTCACTTATCTCACTGTAAGGGGTTGTGTCCCTTTTTCTTTCCTTGATTATAGGCCTATACAATTTTGTTTAATACAATTTTCTTTTATGAATAGGTACTCTTTATTGGGTTTGGTTGTGTTATTCATGGCAAGTTATTTAGGCCTACTAGGTTTATTTATTTAAATTTTTGTCTGTTTACTGACCTATTCTACTGGGTAATTTCTGGGTCTCTTGATGATATTAAATAAGTCAAAGGTTGTTTTTATTTAGTTATATTTGGTTCCTTACTAATTTCTTTAAAACTTGGTATTTTCCTTTAATTGGCTATTAATTATTATTTCTTGTTCCCTCTCTGGATAGGATTTCCATATTATATTTACAATTATTTTTATAACATTTTGTTTCGTTACAAATTGCCTCCCTTCAGAAGTAATTATTTCTGAACACTTCATTAGGTGTGAGGACATAATTACTTATGTTACATTTTCCTTTTCTTCCTCGTGATATTTTTTCATGGATTGTTGATTATAATTGCCCTTGATCTTTTTTGAAATGGGGTCGGTTAATTCGTACGTGTTGTTGTTGTTGTTTTTTGTTATGGTGTAGGGTCCAACGTATAGTAACAATAACTTCTTTGATATCCCTTCTAGAGTGCTAGGCAATTCCCTGTTCTTTAACAACACTTTCTCCCCTACTTCATATTTAATTATTTTACCCTTTATTTTCTGGTATTTGTTTCTACGTTTTCCAGATTTTCCATCACCTGATTATAAAATTTTAATTGTGTTTGTTTGGTTGTGTTGTGTGGTGTTTATATATTTCGTATTGTTCAGTTGTGTTGAGTTTTTGACCTTTGGGTATGTAATGTAAAATTTCAATTTTGTTGTTGAAAAATTATTTCAATTTTATATAAACACCACACAACACAACCAAACAACATACTCAACGATCAATTACAATATAAATCACATACACTTTTTGACACAATTATACAGAAAACAAACAGTAAGTTGAATACCCGCGCCAATCCCCTTCCTCCACACACCACCCCCACTTCACCTTCCACACAACTGTTACAAAATGCTGGCAGTCTGTTACCAAAGCTGAAGAAGGCAGATACTAAGCCGAAACGCGTCCAATAAAATCAGTAAGTTTTCACATGAAAAAGTTCATTTTTAGTCAAGTGTTAGTGCTGTGAAAGAAGAGATGAATAATCAAGACAACTTTATTTTCTGGTATTTGTTTCTACGTTTTTCCAGATTTTCCATCACCTGATTATAAAATTTTAATTTATTAAATTGGTACTGTGGAGAATTAGGAAATTTAATTAATTCTTGGATTTCTCTGGGTGGTTGTTTTTCATACATGGCAGTGTATGGAGTGCAATTTATGGATGGATGATAAACCAAGTTTAAAAAATCTTCTGTAGCTGATAAGTAATCAGGCCACTTCCTTTGTTGTTGATGACAATAGGTTCTTAAGATTCTACCAACCTCTCTCAGTATTCTTTCTGATGGATTGCTACTGGGGTGGTATACGGAGGTCTTATAGCTTTTGATGTTCAGTTCTAACAATGTGTTCTTCCATTTTCTGCCTCAAAATTGTGTACCATGGTCCGTAACTATTGAGACAGGTATTCCTATTTCTGGAATGCATTGAGTAGTTATTACTTCAAGAATTTTCTGCGTAGTTGCTCGACTGATTGGATACAATTTGGTGAAGTGGTCCATAATGATTATAATGTATTTATACTGGCTTCTACCTTCACTCCTAGGAAATGGTCCGCATATGTCAATGAATAATTTTTCCAATTTTTGTTCTGACGATATAGGTATCATTACACCTTCCTTTCGTTCATTATTAATTTTGACCAATTGGCAGATATGGCAGGGTTTTATATAATTTTGTACCTCCCTGTGTATGTTCTTAATGTAACAATTCACCTCCAATGCTTTCACTACCTTTACTGCACCCATATGTCCGTATATATATCTTATGTGATATTCCAACACTAGTTCTTTCTCCATGATTCTGGGAATGCTTACCTTCCAGTCTTCTTGTTCAATGTATTTTTTATAAATAAAATTCCTTCTTGTTCACAATAGAATTGGTTTATTGGAGAGTTTTGGTTCTCAAAACGTTCTTTGATTTTTATTAATTTTGGGTCTAATAACTGATTTGCTCTGATATTTTGTAATAATGCCTCCAAATTGGATCTACTTTTGAGAATGTTGTACACCTTGATGATCCTTTCCTTCTCACCCTCAAATGTCTGGGTGTCCAGGTTTATTCGAGATAACACGTCTGCTATCATGTTTTGACTCCCTGGAATATATTCCCATTTGATATTATACTCCTGCAAGGCGAGTATCCACCTTGTAAGCCTTCCGTGACTCAGCTTACAACTTCTCAGAAATGAGATGGACTTATGATCTGTTCTGACAGTTACAGGATATCCTAAAATGTACGTTCGGAATTTATTACAAGCAAATACTATGCTTAATAGTTCCTTTTCAGTAACATTATACCTTCTCTCACAGTGGTTTAACACACGACTGGCAAAACTGATGACTAAATGGTTTCCTTCTTTGTCTTCTTGGTACAATACCGTCCCAACACTGACATCACTTGCGTCACAGTTCAAAAAGAATGGGTGATCAAAATTTGGATGATGAAGGATTACTGTCTCTAAGAATTTATCCTTTATCTGTTGTAGTATAGCATCCTGTTCATGTCCCCATATCCATTTGTTTTTGGAAGACAGCTGTTCCTGAAATTTAGATGTTAATGCGGAATAATTGCATTGGAACTTCCGGTAGTAATTACACAGTCCTAAGAAGGATTGGAGTTGCCTCTTATTCTTTGGTTGTGGGAACTTCTGGATTGCAGTAACCTTTTCTTGTGATGGGGAAATACCTTGTTCAGTCAAATTGAAACCTAAGAATTGAACCTCCTTCGCTATTAATTGGGATTTTTCAAGTTTTAGTGTTATGTTGTTCTCTGCTAACTTACTCAATACATATTCCACCCTGTGACAATGTTCCTTCCAGTTGGATGAGGTAATCAACAAGTGGTCTACATAAACTGTGGTGAATTGTAGCGCTTCCTGACCCAATACCTGGTCCATACATTGTACAAAAATTGCTACCGAGTTGACTAATCCAAATGGCAATCTCTTAAACTGGTAGTTTCTACCCTCGAAAATAAAAGCCATATATTTTCAACTCATCGGGTGCAACTCCACCTGCCAGTAACCACGAACTGTGTCCCAGGTACTGATGAATTTTGTACTGTAAAATTTTTTTAGAATTTCTTCTATTTCTCCAGGTGACGTGCGATCATTTACTATATATTTATTTATTTCTCGGGCATCCAAACAAAGTCGAACCTGCCCGTTCTTCTTCTGAATTGCTACTATTGGGCTAGTATATGGTGATTGGCTATGCTCAATTATATCATTTAACAACATTTTATTAATTTCAGCCTTAACCGCCTCCTTCAATGAATATGGTATAGGATAGGATTTTCTGTGAAATTCTGCTGGTTCTTTAATTGTATTCTACACTGATAGTTTTTTACTTTTCCTGGTTTTTCTGAAAATACATGTTTATATTTCTTATATATCATAATGAGATCTTCTACTTGTTTTGCTGTCAAATTATTTGTGCCTCGGTGTCTAAACTCTCTTATCTCCTGTAATTTACTGTTCCACAGGTCTTCATTTGTCATATTATAGATTATTTTTCTGCATTGGGTGTCATTCTTTAAAAAATTTAATTCCCTAACTTGGTGATGGGTGCGGTTCAGAGGGGCACCATCGCTTCCTATTAACTCTGCCGTCCACATAAAATCTTCTGAGTTCAAGGACACCTTCTCCTTGCTCAGATCAATAATGGCTGAATATTTCCTCAGCATATCGCATCCGATTAATATTTTGAATGGTAGGCCGATTGCGACCAGACATATAATATTAATTGTAACACCCTTGCTTTCTAGTTCCAATGACACTTGTTTTCGCACTGTTTTATTTTGACGCCCAGTGGCACCTATTAAAATAACATTATTGACAGGTAAGGTAGGTATTATATTTTTCCTTTGTTTCTGTATTCTCTCCAGTTCAGCGTCGTTAATAAGTGATATATTTGCACCAGTATCTATCATTATTTGTGAAGGAATTCCTTCAATTTGAGCGGTTATGTATAAGATTTCATTATGCTGGTTGGTTCTACTTGTCACCGTTTCCTCCAACAGTTCTTCTCGAAGATTCTTCAAATAATAATTGTAAATAATAGTAAGATTTTGACTATCCATCCTTAAAATATGGTGGTTTTTGTACCCAGTAGATAGGAGCAGTAAGGGGTCGCGAGGGTTTATTACTGCCTCACTCCGTTTAAATTAATGCCATCATGATTATTTTCCGGGCATGACTGTTGATTTGCCTGGAATGGTATGCCGGTTCCTGGTTGCTCAACCTCTCGGTTGTCTAATTCTTCACTCCCCCTTGGTTCTCGGAAGTCCTCCTGGCTTCTACTTCTTACTCGGTTTTCATGGTGATTCATCCCTCTGGGATTTCCTCTTCGATCATAACTGTTATTAAAATTGTTCCTCCGAGGTTGATGGTATCTCCAGTAATCCTCTTCTTCTGCACTAATATAATTTATTCGAGGTCGGTACGGACGATTATTATTATAATTACCCTGGTTATTGTTATTGGTATTAACTCCTGGGTTATTTCTAAAATTATTATAATTTTGGTTGGTTCGGTAGTTATTATAATTATTATTATTAATTCTATTACCCGGATTGTAATTTTGATTGGGCCTGTTGTTACTATTATTGTTAATTGGATTTCGATTGAAATTTGCTTGTTGGTTATTATTTGGGGTAAAATTTTGGTTGTAATTACGATCGTTGCCATTAAAGTTATAATTATTCCGGTTACTCATATTATTATGGTGATTATTATTCATACCATGGTTATTATTTCTTGAACCGTACTGATCAGTTCGTTGTCTGCTTCTTTTGTAGTAACCCTTGTGCTCATAATTTTCTAACAAGTCAGCCATTGCGTGGACCATTTTAATCTGGCTTCCCAGGCGTGCTCTGGCAATTCCTGTGTCATAATGGTATGCCATTTTAGTTACTAGGGATTCTTCCAGTATTCTTGGCTCCAGGTGTCTATCCAAACACACCTTTCCCCAGAAGTAAGTAGTTGGAGATGTACCTCTATTTACATCATATCTTCCCTGACAAATGTTGTCCCTAATAATATTTTGTACAGCTTCGGACCAATATTTTTCTTTAAATAATTTTTTAAATTGAGCGTAGTCCATTATCTCATTCCTGGTTGCTGTCCACCAGTTGTCCGTAATCTCCCTAAAATGCTCATCCAACATCTCTCTAATCGAGCTCCAGATAGTTATTCTATGTTCATTAAAATGTTCCTCGATTCTGGCCAGGAATTCCATGGGGTTTCTATGATAATTTTTGAAATTAATCCCTTCTCTGGTTTCATTTGTGGAAACATGAGTAATATTATTTGGTCTGGTTCTAATTAATTCAATTTCTTCTTGATTTTGGCGTACTTGACCAGTTAACTTGTTCACTGTATTGTCACACCTTTCTCCGGTTTGTTTTTGTAAATGTACTAAATTTTCTTGTTACTTTTGTATTGCTTCTATTTGAATACGATTATTTTCTTGGACCTGATCTACTCTAGCATTTACCATTACTTTGTTTTGTGGATGGTTTCGTTAGCTTTTCTCAATCTCTCATTAGTGTCAGCTGTTTCTTGCTTCATTTCCTCATCGATTTTGTCCATCTTCTGGTTAATTGTACCATTGACCTGTTCAATTCTACCATTAATTCTTCTTAAATTCTCTTCATTGATTTGTCTGAACTCTTCCTTCATTTGGTTATTATTTTCACTTATAGTTTGCCTTAAAGTTTCATTAGTACTTTCTTTAATACTGTCGATTTTTTCATTAATCCGTTTTAAATTCTCGTTAGTGTCTTCTCTGTTTTGGTCAAATCTCGCCTCCATCTGTTTTATTAAATTTTCATTCATTTTCTCATTTTGTACCCTTGAGTTCTCGTTAATCTCTTCCTTCATACCTTCTATTTCTCATTTGTTTGTTTGTTATCTTCCTTGGTGTTATCAATTTTCTGATTCGTTTGTCTGTGATCTTCCTTGATGCTATCAGTTTTTTCATTTGTTTGTCTGTTATCTTCCTTGATGTTCTTCAAATCTTCCTTCTGCTTCTTAAAATTGTCATTCATTTCTTCCTTATTTCTGTCCATTTTTTCACTCATACTATTCATTAACTCCATTAATTTTATAACATTCGGGTCTCCTCTATCTTCCTTTCTTACTACCGTCTCCACATCCTCCACCGATGTTACTTCCTTCTCTTCCATCCTGACTTCTTTCTCTGCCTCCTTCGTCCGTATCAGTGACGACGGCCTTTTATGCATCTTTATTATTTCTTGGAACCTATAGCAGTCGCCAGCTAAAAATTAGGAAATTAATTTGCTTGTTTTAATTTCTTCACCTAATATTCCCTAATTTCAGCCTCACTAGTTGGTGCTGTGATGATATGTTTTATATACTTACAAATATAAATAAATAAAATTTGTTTTTTACCTACCTTGTATTTTGCCCAAGAAGCCAGAATCCAACACACGAACTTAGATGCAAGTATGTTTTACGGGTTATGTAAATTACTTACTCAACTCATTTTTGAAGAGAATTAAAATTTTATTTCTTTACTTTAGAAAAAAAAAATTTTTATCAGACTATTTCTTCAAATTTTGAAAATGAAATACAAGTATAATAATTTTCTGTTATTTACTCCATGCCTGCGACAATTACTAATTTTATCTTATTTTAACAGCTTACCTTATATATCTAACAGACCGCCCAGCCTGCTCATTCTCTCTTTCACACTATATTTAATACCCTCCCCTGATTATTTATTTAACAAAACCATTAACACATTATGAAATACCCCTGCCGGCAACGTGGTGTCCACTCGAACTCGTGGCTTCTCATTTTTAATTTAGTCGTGAGTCCGAAAGATCGTTCCTATTGGTTCTTCGTCTACCGACACTAGTCGCACTTCTTCATTATTCGTTAACGGTACATACTGGTAATTTAAGAAAAAATGTTATTTGTTTGAGCCCTGTTTGGCGGACCGCCTGCGACAGGCGAAAGTCTGTAACGAACTGGGCAGAGCGTCTCTACGCTTACTATCAACTAGATTGCGGTCCCACAAGGTGGAAAGCAATGCCTTCTATTTCTTCGCCACTGCTGTGTCACATTCAACACACGTGGTTTTTTGTGTGTTTGACGTGGATGACATTTGGTAGGCACTGGTTGACGTCACAAAAGAGGTTGGGCTTAGACTTACATCCGTCGTTTTGAGACCATGTGCGTCCAAACTTTCATCTCTAAGCCATTTTACTACCGTAAAATTCTGTTTTGTCTCTGAGTTTTACTACCGTGGCGTCGTCTGCGCACATGCTGGTGTGGTGCATTTGGGCGCGGACGTCACACAAATGTAAAGTTCTTAGAATCGACGCCGGGCACATTATTTGGCGATTGTTTCACAACAGTTATCGCGTATTGTTCCTTGGTTAGCGCAATGCTTTTATTCAAACACGCGGACTGGCCACACAGATGGACAATGATTTTAAAATATTTTATAATAAATCCCCAAAAATCAATAAAACAAAAATCCTTTTATTTGACCCATTACAGTGCGCCAATTTATTACCTAACGTGTATCCCGTTGTTATTGTAATTTTACCCGTGTTATTTTTTGTAAATGTTAAGTTGTAATAAAAAGTTGTAAATAGTGTATCAATTGATCGTGAATTATTTATGTTGCGTGTTTTGTAACGCGAGTTATTATATAAGTTAAGAAATGGATTATTCTGCCTTGGTTTAATAATCAGAATTATTATTATTCCAATTCAGCAGTTAGAACTCCAAAATCAATTCAAAAATAGCGGTCGAGTCATCCCAAACAATTCTCAAGTCACCTTCGATATTAGGCTTAACCTATTCTTTGAGGTTAATCTTGGTTTTGTATTTTGTGTACTTCCAACGACTCCCCGACGTCTTCTTATTCTTGGTAATTATAAAATAAATGTTGATAATATCTTATGTTCATGAAATAATAACACATGGATATGATTTATTAACATAATTGTTTAATTTCTGTAATATGAGTTCAAATTGATAGAAATTCCATTCGATACACACGTTAGTAACAATCGATATTTATCTCAGGAGTGAATAATAAAATAGGTTTAATATATTTTGTGGGAATTCTTGTGGCTGCTACGAAAAGTTCCATTACATGATAATTAACAATATAGAGTACCTTTACAAATCGTCTAGTACTTATAATCTAAAAAATTACAAAATTAAATAAGAAATAACATACAATGTCTGATGAGATTCAATAGGCTTCGTAAAAAGCATGCTGGTTAGAGTGACGTCATCATCATGGCTGCCGTCGTCCGTGTCAGAGAATAATTGAAGTTTATTAAATGTGTCAAAATAAATGTTTTCCTTGTAATCACTGTTTCTTTTAGATATGGAATTTGTTTTCACTTGTTAAAATGTTCACTAGTGATTAGTGTTAGTGTGAATTGGTGTGTGTTGTCTTGTGGTTGTTCCTTTTTTGATAAAAAATATTGTCAGTTATTAAAGTCAAATTATACTTTACACATCTAGGCGATATTGCTGAACGTCTTCTGGTTTATTCTTTATATTTTCTTGATTGTGTGTGATCCTGGTAAGTGAAATGATTGTAGTGGAGGAATTATTTACCTTCAGTGGTTGTCATAAAAAATTTTCTTTCACAAACAGTTTAATATTTTAGATTTTTATTTTAATAACATCTCGCCACACACTATTAAACTTTTCTCCATCACAATTAACAATTAAGTGTTATTTCTTCTTTTTTAGCCACTGAACTCATACAAACTTCTTAAATTTTGATTGGCCATTTATGTACAGGTTAAGAGTTATATGATCAATACCCATTAACTACTTTACCTTTTACAAAATACTTTTAATATATAATTTTATTACTATATTCTAATGATACATGCAATGTTTATATGATGATTAATTATATAATTATAAACAATTTGGTACTAAACATGCCTCAGTTTATAACTGTAAAACCTTAGTAATTTGAATTTCTCTGATATATGGTGGAACAATTTGTTATGGTTGATGGTAATTTCTACCTTGACTCACTGAGATAAATATATTTAAATTAATTAACAGATAACATAAACTCTTATAACATATAACAAAACTCTTAATAATGATACTTGTTTTTGACAGTTTTAGTTTATTTATAATGTTAAACTATTGTCTGTATGATAAACTAATTTTTCTGTCTGTTAATAATAATAAAACACTTTTTATAAAAAATAAATAGCACACTGTTTAAATGTAGTTTGTGTCACTATTATTATTCTGTCACTTATCTCACTGTAAGGGGTTGTGTCCCTTTTTCTTTCCTTGATTATAGGCCTATACAATTTTGTTTAATACAATTTTCTTTTATGAATAGGTACTCTTTATTGGGTTTGGTTGTGTTATTCATGGCAAGTTATTTAGGCCTACTAGGTTTATTTATTTAAATTTTTGTCTGTTTACTGACCTATTCTACTGGGTAATTTCTGGGTCTCTTGATGATATTAAATAAGTCAAAGGTTGTTTTTATTTAGTTATATTTGGTTCCTTACTAATTTCTTTAAAACTTGGTATTTTCCTTTAATTGGCTATTAATTATTATTTCTTGTTCCCTCTCTGGATAGGATTTCCATATTATATTTACAATTATTTTTATAACATTTTGTTTCGTTACAAATTGCCTCCCTTCAGAAGTAATTATTTCTGAACACTTCATTAGGTGTGAGGACATAATTACTTATGTTACATTTTCCTTTTCTTCCTCGTGATATTTTTTCATGGATTGTTGATTATAATTGCCCTTGATCTTTTTTGAAATGGGGTCGGTTAATTCGTACGTGTTGTTGTTGTTGTTTTTTGTTATGGTGTAGGGTCCAACGTATAGTAACAATAACTTCTTTGATATCCCTTCTAGAGTGCTAGGCAATTCCCTGTTCTTTAACAACACTTTCTCCCCTACTTCATATTTAATTATTTTACCCTTTATTTTCTGGTATTTGTTTCTACGTTTTCCAGATTTTCCATCACCTGATTATAAAATTTTAATTGTGTTTGTTTGGTTGTGTTGTGTGGTGTTTATATATTTCGTATTGTTCAGTTGTGTTGAGTTTTTGACCTTTGGGTATGTAATGTAAAATTTCAATTTTGTTGTTGAAAAATTATTTCAATTTTATATAAACACCACACAACACAACCAAACAACATACTCAACGATCAATTACAATATAAATCACATACACTTTTTGACACAATTATACAGAAAACAAACAGTAAGTTGAATACCCGCGCCAATCCCCTTCCTCCACACACCACCCCCACTTCACCTTCCACACAACTGTTACAAAATGCTGGCAGTCTGTTACCAAAGCTGAAGAAGGCAGATACTAAGCCGAAACGCGTCCAATAAAATCAGTAAGTTTTCACATGAAAAAGTTCATTTTTAGTCAAGTGTTAGTGCTGTGAAAGAAGAGATGAATAATCAAGACAACTTTATTTTCTGGTATTTGTTTCTACGTTTTTCCAGATTTTCCATCACCTGATTATAAAATTTTAATTTATTAAATTGGTACTGTGGAGAATTAGGAAATTTAATTAATTCTTGGATTTCTCTGGGTGGTTGTTTTTCATACATGGCAGTGTATGGAGTGCAATTTATGGATGGATGATAAACCAAGTTTAAAAAATCTTCTGTAGCTGATAAGTAATCAGGCCACTTCCTTTGTTGTTGATGACAATAGGTTCTTAAGATTCTACCAACCTCTCTCAGTATTCTTTCTGATGGATTGCTACTGGGGTGGTATACGGAGGTCTTATAGCTTTTGATGTTCAGTTCTAACAATGTGTTCTTCCATTTTCTGCCTCAAAATTGTGTACCATGGTCCGTAACTATTGAGACAGGTATTCCTATTTCTGGAATGCATTGAGTAGTTATTACTTCAAGAATTTTCTGCGTAGTTGCTCGACTGATTGGATACAATTTGGTGAAGTGGTCCATAATGATTATAATGTATTTATACTGGCTTCTACCTTCACTCCTAGGAAATGGTCCGCATATGTCAATGAATAATTTTTCCAATTTTTGTTCTGACGATATAGGTATCATTACACCTTCCTTTCGTTCATTATTAATTTTGACCAATTGGCAGATATGGCAGGGTTTTATATAATTTTGTACCTCCCTGTGTATGTTCTTAATGTAACAATTCACCTCCAATGCTTTCACTACCTTTACTGCACCCATATGTCCGTATATATATCTTATGTGATATTCCAACACTAGTTCTTTCTCCATGATTCTGGGAATGCTTACCTTCCAGTCTTCTTGTTCAATGTATTTTTTATAAATAAAATTCCTTCTTGTTCACAATAGAATTGGTTTATTGGAGAGTTTTGGTTCTCAAAACGTTCTTTGATTTTTATTAATTTTGGGTCTAATAACTGATTTGCTCTGATATTTTGTAATAATGCCTCCAAATTGGATCTACTTTTGAGAATGTTGTACACCTTGATGATCCTTTCCTTCTCACCCTCAAATGTCTGGGTGTCCAGGTTTATTCGAGATAACACGTCTGCTATCATGTTTTGACTCCCTGGAATATATTCCCATTTGATATTATACTCCTGCAAGGCGAGTATCCACCTTGTAAGCCTTCCGTGACTCAGCTTACAACTTCTCAGAAATGAGATGGACTTATGATCTGTTCTGACAGTTACAGGATATCCTAAAATGTACGTTCGGAATTTATTACAAGCAAATACTATGCTTAATAGTTCCTTTTCAGTAACATTATACCTTCTCTCACAGTGGTTTAACACACGACTGGCAAAACTGATGACTAAATGGTTTCCTTCTTTGTCTTCTTGGTACAATACCGTCCCAACACTGACATCACTTGCGTCACAGTTCAAAAAGAATGGGTGATCAAAATTTGGATGATGAAGGATTACTGTCTCTAAGAATTTATCCTTTATCTGTTGTAGTATAGCATCCTGTTCATGTCCCCATATCCATTTGTTTTTGGAAGACAGCTGTTCCTGAAATTTAGATGTTAATGCGGAATAATTGCATTGGAACTTCCGGTAGTAATTACACAGTCCTAAGAAGGATTGGAGTTGCCTCTTATTCTTTGGTTGTGGGAACTTCTGGATTGCAGTAACCTTTTCTTGTGATGGGGAAATACCTTGTTCAGTCAAATTGAAACCTAAGAATTGAACCTCCTTCGCTATTAATTGGGATTTTTCAAGTTTTAGTGTTATGTTGTTCTCTGCTAACTTACTCAATACATATTCCACCCTGTGACAATGTTCCTTCCAGTTGGATGAGGTAATCAACAAGTGGTCTACATAAACTGTGGTGAATTGTAGCGCTTCCTGACCCAATACCTGGTCCATACATTGTACAAAAATTGCTACCGAGTTGACTAATCCAAATGGCAATCTCTTAAACTGGTAGTTTCTACCCTCGAAAATAAAAGCCATATATTTTCAACTCATCGGGTGCAACTCCACCTGCCAGTAACCACGAACTGTGTCCCAGGTACTGATGAATTTTGTACCGTAAAATTTTTTTAGAATTTCTTCTATTTCTCCAGGTGACGTGCGATCATTTACTATATATTTATTTATTTCTCGGGCATCCAAACAAAGTCGAACCTGCCCGTTCTTCTTCTGAATTGCTACTATTGGGCTAGTATATGGTGATTGGCTATGCTCAATTATATCATTTAACAACATTTTATTAATTTCAGCCTTAACCGCCTCCTTCAATGAATATGGTATAGGATAGGATTTTCTGTGAAATTCTGCTGGTTCTTTAATTGTATTCTACACTGATAGTTTTTTACTTTTCCTGGTTTTTCTGAAAATACATGTTTATATTTCTTATATATCATAATGAGATCTTCTACTTGTTTTGCTGTCAAATTATTTGTGCCTCGGTGTCTAAACTCTCTTATCTCCTGTAATTTACTGTTCCACAGGTCTTCATTTGTCATATTATAGATTATTTTTCTGCATTGGGTGTCATTCTTTAAAAAATTTAATTCCCTAACTTGGTGATGGGTGCGGTTCAGAGGGGCACCATCGCTTCCTATTAACTCTGCCGTCCACATAAAATCTTCTGAGTTCAAGGACACCTTCTCCTTGCTCAGATCAATAATGGCTGAATATTTCCTCAGCATATCGCATCCGATTAATATTTTGAATGGTAGGCCGATTGCGACCAGACATATAATATTAATTGTAACACCCTTGCTTTCTAGTTCCAATGACACTTGTTTTCGCACTGTTTTATTTTGACGCCCAGTGGCACCTATTAAAATAACATTATTGACAGGTAAGGTAGGTATTATATTTTTCCTTTGTTTCTGTATTCTCTCCAGTTCAGCGTCGTTAATAAGTGATATATTTGCACCAGTATCTATCATTATTTGTGAAGGAATTCCTTCAATTTGAGCGGTTATGTATAAGATTTCATTATGCTGGTTGGTTCTACTTGTCACCGTTTCCTCCAACAGTTCTTCTCGAAGATTCTTCAAATAATAATTGTAAATAATAGTAAGATTTTGACTATCCATCCTTAAAATATGGTGGTTTTTGTACCCAGTAGATAGGAGCAGTAAGGGGTCGCGAGGGTTTATTACTGCCTCACTCCGTTTAAATTAATGCCATCATGATTATTTTCCGGGCATGACTGTTGATTTGCCTGGAATGGTATGCCGGTTCCTGGTTGCTCAACCTCTCGGTTGTCTAATTCTTCACTCCCCCTTGGTTCTCGGAAGTCCTCCTGGCTTCTACTTCTTACTCGGTTTTCATGGTGATTCATCCCTCTGGGATTTCCTCTTCGATCATAACTGTTATTAAAATTGTTCCTCCGAGGTTGATGGTATCTCCAGTAATCCTCTTCTTCTGCACTAATATAATTTATTCGAGGTCGGTACGGACGATTATTATTATAATTACCCTGGTTATTGTTATTGGTATTAACTCCTGGGTTATTTCTAAAATTATTATAATTTTGGTTGGTTCGGTAGTTATTATAATTATTATTATTAATTCTATTACCCGGATTGTAATTTTGATTGGGCCTGTTGTTACTATTATTGTTAATTGGATTTCGATTGAAATTTGCTTGTTGGTTATTATTTGGGGTAAAATTTTGGTTGTAATTACGATCGTTGCCATTAAAGTTATAATTATTCCGGTTACTCATATTATTATGGTGATTATTATTCATACCATGGTTATTATTTCTTGAACCGTACTGATCAGTTCGTTGTCTGCTTCTTTTGTAGTAACCCTTGTGCTCATAATTTTCTAACAAGTCAGCCATTGCGTGGACCATTTTAATCTGGCTTCCCAGGCGTGCTCTGGCAATTCCTGTGTCATAATGGTATGCCATTTTAGTTACTAGGGATTCTTCCAGTATTCTTGGCTCCAGGTGTCTATCCAAACACACCTTTCCCCAGAAGTAAGTAGTTGGAGATGTACCTCTATTTACATCATATCTTCCCTGACAAATGTTGTCCCTAATAATATTTTGTACAGCTTCGGACCAATATTTTTCTTTAAATAATTTTTTAAATTGAGCGTAGTCCATTATCTCATTCCTGGTTGCTGTCCACCAGTTGTCCGTAATCTCCCTAAAATGCTCATCCAACATCTCTCTAATCGAGCTCCAGATAGTTATTCTATGTTCATTAAAATGTTCCTCGATTCTGGCCAGGAATTCCATGGGGTTTCTATGATAATTTTTGAAATTAATCCCTTCTCTGGTTTCATTTGTGGAAACATGAGTAATATTATTTGGTCTGGTTCTAATTAATTCAATTTCTTCTTGATTTTGGCGTACTTGACCAGTTAACTTGTTCACTGTATTGTCACACCTTTCTCCGGTTTGTTTTTGTAAATGTACTAAATTTTCTTGTTACTTTTGTATTGCTTCTATTTGAATACGATTATTTTCTTGGACCTGATCTACTCTAGCATTTACCATTACTTTGTTTTGTGGATGGTTTCGTTAGCTTTTCTCAATCTCTCATTAGTGTCAGCTGTTTCTTGCTTCATTTCCTCATCGATTTTGTCCATCTTCTGGTTAATTGTACCATTGACCTGTTCAATTCTACCATTAATTCTTCTTAAATTCTCTTCATTGATTTGTCTGAACTCTTCCTTCATTTGGTTATTATTTTCACTTATAGTTTGCCTTAAAGTTTCATTAGTACTTTCTTTAATACTGTCGATTTTTTCATTAATCCGTTTTAAATTCTCGTTAGTGTCTTCTCTGTTTTGGTCAAATCTCGCCTCCATCTGTTTTATTAAATTTTCATTCATTTTCTCATTTTGTACCCTTGAGTTCTCGTTAATCTCTTCCTTCATACCTTCTATTTCTCATTTGTTTGTTTGTTATCTTCCTTGGTGTTATCAATTTTCTGATTCGTTTGTCTGTGATCTTCCTTGATGCTATCAGTTTTTTCATTTGTTTGTCTGTTATCTTCCTTGATGTTCTTCAAATCTTCCTTCTGCTTCTTAAAATTGTCATTCATTTCTTCCTTATTTCTGTCCATTTTTTCACTCATACTATTCATTAACTCCATTAATTTTATAACATTCGGGTCTCCTCTATCTTCCTTTCTTACTACCGTCTCCACATCCTCCACCGATGTTACTTCCTTCTCTTCCATCCTGACTTCTTTCTCTGCCTCCTTCGTCCGTATCAGTGACGACGGCCTTTTATGCATCTTTATTATTTCTTGGAACCTATAGCAGTCGCCAGCTAAAAATTAGGAAATTAATTTGCTTGTTTTAATTTCTTCACCTAATATTCCCTAATTTCAGCCTCACTAGTTGGTGCTGTGATGATATGTTTTATATACTTACAAATATAAATAAATAAAATTTGTTTTTTACCTACCTTGTATTTTGCCCAAGAAGCCAGAATCCAACACACGAACTTAGATGCAAGTATGTTTTACGGGTTATGTAAATTACTTACTCAACTCATTTTTGAAGAGAATTAAAATTTTATTTCTTTACTTTAGAAAAAAAAAATTTTTATCAGACTATTTCTTCAAATTTTGAAAATGAAATACAAGTATAATAATTTTCTGTTATTTACTCCATGCCTGCGACAATTACTAATTTTATCTTATTTTAACAGCTTACCTTATATATCTAACAGACCGCCCAGCCTGCTCATTCTCTCTTTCACACTATATTTAATACCCTCCCCTGATTATTTATTTAACAAAACCATTAACACATTATGAAATACCCCTGCCGGCAACGTGGTGTCCACTCGAACTCGTGGCTTCTCATTTTTAATTTAGTCGTGAGTCCGAAAGATCGTTCCTATTGGTTCTTCGTCTACCGACACTAGTCGCACTTCTTCATTATTCGTTAACGGTACATACTGGTAATTTAAGAAAAAATGTTATTTGTTTGAGCCCTGTTTGGCGGACCGCCTGCGACAGGCGAAAGTCTGTAACGAACTGGGCAGAGCGTCTCTACGCTTACTATCAACTAGATTGCGGTCCCACAAGGTGGAAAGCAATGCCTTCTATTTCTTCGCCACTGCTGTGTCACATTCAACACACGTGGTTTTTTGTGTGTTTGACGTGGATGACATTTGGTAGGCACTGGTTGACGTCACAAAAGAGGTTGGGCTTAGACTTACATCCGTCGTTTTGAGACCATGTGCGTCCAAACTTTCATCTCTAAGCCATTTTACTACCGTAAAATTCTGTTTTGTCTCTGAGTTTTACTACCGTGGCGTCGTCTGCGCACATGCTGGTGTGGTGCATTTGGGCGCGGACGTCACACAAATGTAAAGTTCTTAGAATCGACGCCGGGCACATTATTTGGCGATTGTTTCACAACAGTTATCGCGTATTGTTCCTTGGTTAGCGCAATGCTTTTATTCAAACACGCGGACTGGCCACACAGATGGACAATGATTTTAAAATATTTTATAATAAATCCCCAAAAATCAATAAAACAAAAATCCTTTTATTTGACCCATTACAGTGCGCCAATTTATTACCTAACGTGTATCCCGTTGTTATTGTAATTTTACCCGTGTTATTTTTTGTAAATGTTAAGTTGTAATAAAAAGTTGTAAATAGTGTATCAATTGATCGTGAATTATTTATGTTGCGTGTTTTGTAACGCGAGTTATTATATAAGTTAAGAAATGGATTATTCTGCCTTGGTTTAATAATCAGAATTATTATTATTCCAATTCAGCAGTTAGAACTCCAAAATCAATTCAAAAATAGCGGTCGAGTCATCCCAAACAATTCTCAAGTCACCTTCGATATTAGGCTTAACCTATTCTTTGAGGTTAATCTTGGTTTTGTATTTTGTGTACTTCCAACGACTCCCCGACGTCTTCTTATTCTTGGTAATTATAAAATAAATGTTGATAATATCTTATGTTCATGAAATAATAACACATGGATATGATTTATTAACATAATTGTTTAATTTCTGTAATATGAGTTCAAATTGATAGAAATTCCATTCGATACACACGTTAGTAACAATCGATATTTATCTCAGGAGTGAATAATAAAATAGGTTTAATATATTTTGTGGGAATTCTTGTGGCTGCTACGAAAAGTTCCATTACATGATAATTAACAATATAGAGTACCTTTACAAATCGTCTAGTACTTATAATCTAAAAAATTACAAAATTAAATAAGAAATAACATACAATGTCTGATGAGATTCAATAGGCTTCGTAAAAAGCATGCTGGTTAGAGTGACGTCATCATCATGGCTGCCGTCGTCCGTGTCAGAGAATAATTGAAGTTTATTAAATGTGTCAAAATAAATGTTTTCCTTGTAATCACTGTTTCTTTTAGATATGGATTTGTTTTCACTTGTTAAAATGTTCACTAGTGATTAGTGTTAGTGTGAATTGGTGTGTGTTGTCTTGTGGTTGTTCCTTTTTTGATAAAAAATATTGTCAGTTATTAAAGTCAAATTATACTTTACACATCTAGGCGATATTGCTGAACGTCTTCTGGTTTATTCTTTATATTTTCTTGATTGTGTGTGATCCTGGTAAGTGAAATGATTGTAGTGGAGGAATTATTTACCTTCAGTGGTTGTCATAAAAAATTTTCTTTCACAAACAGTTTAATATTTTAGATTTTTATTTTAATAACATCTCGCCACACACTATTAAACTTTTCTCCATCACAATTAACAATTAAGTGTTATTTCTTCTTTTTAGCCACTGAACTCATACAAACTTCTTAAATTTTGATTGGCCATTTATGTACAGGTTAAGAGTTATATGATCAATACCATTAACTACTTTACCTTTTACAAAATACTTTTAATATATAATTTTATTACTATATTCTAATGATACATGCAATGTTTATATGATGATTAATTATATAATTATAAACAATTTGGTACTAAACATGCCTCAGTTTATAACTGTAAAACCTTAGTAATTTGAATTTCTCTGATATATGTGGAACAATTTGTTATGGTTGATGGTAATTTCTACCTTGACTCACTGAGATAAATATATTTAAATTAATTAACAGATAACATAAACTCTTATAACATATAACAAAACTCTTAATAATGATACTTGTTTTTGACAGTTTTAGTTTATTTATAATGTTAAACTATTGTCTGTATGATAAACTAATTTTTCTGTCTGTTAATAATAATAAAACACTTTTTATAAAAATAAATAGCACCTGTTTAAATGTAGTTTGTGTCACTATTATTATTCTGTCACTTATCTCACTGTAAGGGGTTGTGTCCCTTTTTCTTTCCTTGATTATAGGCCTATACAATTTTGTTTAATACAATTTTCTTTTATGAATAGGTACTCTTTATTGGGTTTGGTTGTGTTATTCATGGCAAGTTATTTAGGCCTACTAGGTTTATTTATTTAAATTTTTGTCTGTTTACTGACCTATTCTACTGGGTAATTTCTGGGTCTCTTGATGATATTAAATAAGTCAAGAGTTGTTTTTATTTAGTTATATTTGGTTCCTTACTAATTTCTTTAAAACTTGGTATTTTCCCTTTAATTGGCTATTAATTATTATTTCTTGTTCCCTCTCTGGATAGGATTTCCATATTATATTTACAATTATTTTTATAACATTTTGTTTCGTTACAAATTGCCTCCCTTCAGAAGTAATTATTTCTGAACACTTCATTAGGTGTGAGGACATAATTACTTATGTTACATTTTCCTTTTCTTCCTCGTGATATTTTTTCATGGATTGTTGATTATAATTGCCCCTTGATCTTTTTTGAAATGG
>CM068373.1:443944296-443981953 GCA_034769895.1 Magicicada septendecula
TTTTTCCTTTGTTTCTGTATTCTCTCCAGTTCAGCGTCGTTAATAAGTGATATATTTGCACCAGTATCTATCATTATTTGTGAAGGAATTCCTTCAATTTGAGCGGTTATGTATAAAGATTTCATTATGCTGGTTGGTTCTACTTGTCACCGTTTCCTCCAACAGTTCTTCTCGAAGATTCTTCAAATAATAATTGTAAATAATAGTAAGATTTTGACTATCCATCCTTAAAATATGGTGGTTTTTGTACCCAGTAGATAGGAGCAGTAAGGGGTCGCGAGGGTTTATTACTGCCTCACTCCGTTTAAATTAATGCCATCATGATTATTTTCCGGGCATGACTGTTGATTTGCCTGGAATGGTATGCCGGTTCCTGGTTGCTCAACCTCTCGGTTGTCTAATTCTTCACTCCCCCTTGGTTCTCGGAAGTCCTCCTGGCTTCTACTTCTTACTCGGTTTTCATGGTGATTCATCCCTCTGGGATTTCCTCTTCGATCATAACTGTTATTAAAATTGTTCCTCCGAGGTTGATGGTATCTCCAGTAATCCTCTTCTTCTGCACTAATATAATTTATTCGAGGTCGGTACGGACGATTATTATTATAATTACCCTGGTTATTGTTATTGGTATTAACTCCTGGGTTATTTCTAAAATTATTATAATTTTGGTTGGTTCGGTAGTTATTATAATTATTATTATTAATTCTATTACCCGGATTGTAATTTTGATTGGGCCTGTTGTTACTATTATTGTTAATTGGATTTCGATTGAAATTTGCTTGTTGGTTATTATTTGGGGTAAAATTTTGGTTGTAATTACGATCGTTGCCATTAAAGTTATAATTATTCCGGTTACTCATATTATTATGGTGATTATTATTCATACCATGGTTATTATTTCTTGAACCGTACTGATCAGTTCGTTGTCTGCTTCTTTTGTAGTAACCCTTGTGCTCATAATTTTCTAACAAGTCAGCCATTGCGTGGACCATTTTAATCTGGCTTCCCAGGCGTGCTCTGGCAATTCCTGTGTCATAATGGTATGCCATTTTAGTTACTAGGGATTCTTCCAGTATTCTTGGCTCCAGGTGTCTATCCAAACACACCTTTCCCCAGAAGTAAGTAGTTGGAGATGTACCTCTATTTACATCATATCTTCCCTGACAAATGTTGTCCCTAATAATATTTTGTACAGCTTCGGACCAATATTTTTCTTTAAATAATTTTTTAAATTGAGCGTAGTCCATTATCTCATTCCTGGTTGCTGTCCACCAGTTGTCCGTAATCTCCCTAAAATGCTCATCCAACATCTCTCTAATCGAGCTCCAGATAGTTATTCTATGTTCATTAAAATGTTCCTCGATTCTGGCCAGGAATTCCATGGGGTTTCTATGATAATTTTGAAATTAATCCCTTCTCTGGTTTCATTTGTGGAAACATGAGTAATATTATTTGGTCTGGTTCTAATTAATTCAATTTCTTCTTGATTTTGGCGTACTTGACCAGTTAACTTGTTCACTGTATTGTCACACCTTTCTCCGGTTTGTTTTTGTAAATGTACTAAATTTTCTTGTTACTTTTGTATTGCTTCTATTTGAATACGATTATTTTCTTGGACCTGATCTACTCTAGCATTTACCATTACTTTGTTTTGTGGATGGTTTCGTTAGCTTTTCTCAATCTCTCATTAGTGTCAGCTGTTTCTTGCTTCATTTCCTCATCGATTTTGTCCATCTTCTGGTTAATTGTACCATTGACCTGTTCAATTCTACCATTAATTCTTCTTAAATTCTCTTCATTGATTTGTCTGAACTCTTCCTTCATTTGGTTATTATTTTCACTTATAGTTTGCCTTAAAGTTTCATTAGTACTTTCTTTAATACTGTCGATTTTTTCATTAATCCGTTTTAAATTCTCGTTAGTGTCTTCTCTGTTTTGGTCAAATCTCGCCTCCATCTGTTTTATTAAATTTTCATTCATTTTCTCATTTTGTACCCTTGAGTTCTCGTTAATCTCTTCCTTCATACCTTCTATTTCTCATTTGTTTGTTTGTTATCTTCCTTGGTGTTATCAATTTTCTGATTCGTTTGTCTGTGATCTTCCTTGATGCTATCAGTTTTTTCATTTGTTTGTCTGTTATCTTCCTTGATGTTCTTCAAATCTTCCTTCTGCTTCTTAAAATTGTCATTCATTTCTTCCTTATTTCTGTCCATTTTTTCACTCATACTATTCATTAACTCCATTAATTTTATAACATTCGGGTCTCCTCTATCTTCCTTTCTTACTACCGTCTCCACATCCTCCACCGATGTTACTTCCTTCTCTTCCATCCTGACTTCTTTCTCTGCCTCCTTCGTCCGTATCAGTGACGACGGCCTTTTATGCATCTTTATTATTTCTTGGAACCTATAGCAGTCGCCAGCTAAAAATTAGGAAATTAATTTGCTTGTTTTAATTTCTTCACCTAATATTCCCTAATTTCAGCCTCACTAGTTGGTGCTGTGATGATATGTTTTATATACTTACAAATATAAATAAATAAAATTTGTTTTTTACCTACCTTGTATTTTGCCCAAGAAGCCAGAATCCAACACACGAACTTAGATGCAAGTATGTTTTACGGGTTATGTAAATTACTTACTCAACTCATTTTTGAAGAGAATTAAAATTTTATTTCTTTACTTTAGAAAAAAAAAATTTTTATCAGACTATTTCTTCAAATTTTGAAAATGAAATACAAGTATAATAATTTTCTGTTATTTACTCCATGCCTGCGACAATTACTAATTTTATCTTATTTTAACAGCTTACCTTATATATCTAACAGACCGCCCAGCCTGCTCATTCTCTCTTTCACACTATATTTAATACCCTCCCCTGATTATTTATTTAACAAAACCATTAACACATTATGAAATACCCCTGCCGGCAACGTGGTGTCCACTCGAACTCGTGGCTTCTCATTTTTAATTTAGTCGTGAGTCCGAAAGATCGTTCCTATTGGTTCTTCGTCTACCGACACTAGTCGCACTTCTTCATTATTCGTTAACGGTACATACTGGTAATTTAAGAAAAATGTTATTTGTTTGAGCCCTGTTTGGCGGACCGCCTGCGACAGGCGAAAGTCTGTAACGAACTGGGCAGAGCGTCTCTACGCTTACTATCAACTAGATTGCGGTCCCACAAGGTGGAAAGCAATGCCTTCTATTTCTTCGCCACTGCTGTGTCACATTCAACACACGTGGTTTTTTGTGTGTTTGACGTGGATGACATTTGGTAGGCACTGGTTGACGTCACAAAAGAGGTTGGGCTTAGACTTACATCCGTCGTTTTGAGACCATGTGCGTCCAAACTTTCATCTCTAAGCCATTTTACTACCGTAAAATTCTGTTTTGTCTCTGAGTTTTACTACCGTGGCGTCGTCTGCGCACATGCTGGTGTGGTGCATTTGGGCGCGGACGTCACACAAATGTAAAGTTCTTAGAATCGACGCCGGGCACATTATTTGGCGATTGTTTCACAACAGTTATCGCGTATTGTTCCTTGGTTAGCGCAATGCTTTTATTCAAACACGCGGACTGGCCACACAGATGGACAATGATTTTAAAATATTTTATAATAAATCCCCAAAAATCAATAAAACAAAAATCCTTTTATTTGACCCATTACAGTGCGCCAATTTATTACCTAACGTGTATCCCGTTGTTATTGTAATTTTACCCGTGTTATTTTTTGTAAATGTTAAGTTGTAATAAAAAGTTGTAAATAGTGTATCAATTGATCGTGAATTATTTATGTTGCGTGTTTTGTAACGCGAGTTATTATATAAGTTAAGAAATGGATTATTCTGCCTTGGTTTAATAATCAGAATTATTATTATTCCAATTCAGCAGTTAGAACTCCAAAATCAATTCAAAAATAGCGGTCGAGTCATCCCAAACAATTCTCAAGTCACCTTCGATATTAGGCTTAACCTATTCTTTGAGGTTAATCTTGGTTTTGTATTTTGTGTACTTCCAACGACTCCCCGACGTCTTCTTATTCTTGGTAATTATAAAATAAATGTTGATAATATCTTATGTTCATGAAATAATAACACATGGATATGATTTATTAACATAATTGTTTAATTTCTGTAATATGAGTTCAAATTGATAGAAATTCCATTCGATACACACGTTAGTAACAATCGATATTTATCTCAGGAGTGAATAATAAAATAGGTTTAATATATTTTGTGGGAATTCTTGTGGCTGCTACGAAAAGTTCCATTACATGATAATTAACAATATAGAGTACCTTTACAAATCGTCTAGTACTTATAATCTAAAAAATTACAAAATTAAATAAGAAATAACATACAATGTCTGATGAGATTCAATAGGCTTCGTAAAAAGCATGCTGGTTAGAGTGACGTCATCATCATGGCTGCCGTCGTCCGTGTCAGAGAATAATTGAAGTTTATTAAATGTGTAAAAATAAATGTTTTCCTTGTAATCACTGTTTCTTTTAGATATGGAATTTGTTTTCACTTGTTAAAATGTTCACTAGTGATTAGTGTTAGTGTGAATTGGTGTGTGTTGTCTTGTGGTTGTTCCTTTTTTGATAAAAAATATTGTCAGTTATTAAAGTCAAATTATACTTTACACATCTAGGCGATATTGCTGAACGTCTTCTGGTTTATTCTTTATATTTTCTTGATTGTGTGTGATCCTGGTAAGTGAAATGATTGTAGTGGAGGAATTATTTACCTTCAGTGGTTGTCATAAAAAATTTTCTTTCACAAACAGTTTAATATTTTAGATTTTTATTTTAATAACATCTCGCCACACACTATTAAACTTTTCTCCATCACAATTAACAATTAAGTGTTATTTCTTCTTTTTTAGCCACTGAACTCATACAAACTTCTTAAATTTTGATTGGCCATTTATGTACAGGTTAAGAGTTATATGATCAATACCCATTAACTACTTTACCTTTTACAAAATACTTTTAATATATAATTTTATTACTATATTCTAATGATACATGCAATGTTTATATGATGATTAATTATATAATTATAAACAATTTGGTACTAAACATGCCTCAGTTTATAACTGTAAAACCTTAGTAATTTGAATTTCTCTGATATATGGTGGAACAATTTGTTATGGTTGATGGTAATTTCTACCTTGACTCACTGAGATAAATATATTTAAATTAATTAACAGATAACATAAACTCTTATAACATATAACAAAACTCTTAATAATGATACTTGTTTTTGACAGTTTTAGTTTATTTATAATGTTAAACTATTGTCTGTATGATAAACTAATTTTTCTGTCTGTTAATAATAATAAAACACTTTTTATAAAAAATAAATAGCACACTGTTTAAATGTAGTTTGTGTCACTATTATTATTCTGTCACTTATCTCACTGTAAGGGGTTGTGTCCCTTTTTCTTTCCTTGATTATAGGCCTATACAATTTTGTTTAATACAATTTTCTTTTATGAATAGGTACTCTTTATTGGGTTTGGTTGTGTTATTCATGGCAAGTTATTTAGGCCTACTAGGTTTATTTATTTAAATTTTTGTCTGTTTACTGACCTATTCTACTGGGTAATTTCTGGGTCTCTTGATGATATTAAATAAGTCAAAGGTTGTTTTTATTTAGTTATATTTGGTTCCTTACTAATTTCTTTAAAACTTGGTATTTTCCTTTAATTGGCTATTAATTATTATTTCTTGTTCCCTCTCTGGATAGGATTTCCATATTATATTTACAATTATTTTTATAACATTTTGTTTCGTTACAAATTGCCTCCCTTCAGAAGTAATTATTTCTGAACACTTCATTAGGTGTGAGGACATAATTACTTATGTTACATTTTCCTTTTCTTCCTCGTGATATTTTTTCATGGATTGTTGATTATAATTGCCCTTGATCTTTTTTGAAATGGGGTCGGTTAATTCGTACGTGTTGTTGTTGTTGTTTTTTGTTATGGTGTAGGGTCCAACGTATAGTAACAATAACTTCTTTGATATCCCTTCTAGAGTGCTAGGCAATTCCCTGTTCTTTAACAACACTTTCTCCCCTACTTCATATTTAATTATTTTACCCTTTATTTTCTGGTATTTGTTTCTACGTTTTCCAGATTTTCCATCACCTGATTATAAAATTTTAATTGTGTTTGTTTGGTTGTGTTGTGTGGTGTTTATATATTTCGTATTGTTCAGTTGTGTTGAGTTTTTGACCTTTGGGTATGTAATGTAAAATTTCAATTTTGTTGTTGAAAAATTATTTCAATTTTATATAAACACCACACAACACAACCAAACAACATACTCAACGATCAATTACAATATAAATCACATACACTTTTTGACACAATTATACAGAAAACAAACAGTAAGTTGAATACCCGCGCCAATCCCCTTCCTCCACACACCACCCCCACTTCACCTTCCACACAACTGTTACAAAATGCTGGCAGTCTGTTACCAAAGCTGAAGAAGGCAGATACTAAGCCGAAACGCGTCCAATAAAATCAGTAAGTTTTCACATGAAAAAGTTCATTTTTAGTCAAGTGTTAGTGCTGTGAAAGAAGAGATGAATAATCAAGACAACTTTATTTTCTGGTATTTGTTTCTACGTTTTTCCAGATTTTCCATCACCTGATTATAAAATTTTAATTTATTAAATTGGTACTGTGGAGAATTAGGAAATTTAATTAATTCTTGGATTTCTCTGGGTGGTTGTTTTTCATACATGGCAGTGTATGGAGTGCAATTTATGGATGGATGATAAACCAAGTTTAAAAAATCTTCTGTAGCTGATAAGTAATCAGGCCACTTCCTTTGTTGTTGATGACAATAGGTTCTTAAGATTCTACCAACCTCTCTCAGTATTCTTTCTGATGGATTGCTACTGGGGTGGTATACGGAGGTCTTATAGCTTTTGATGTTCAGTTCTAACAATGTGTTCTTCCATTTTCTGCCTCAAAATTGTGTACCATGGTCCGTAACTATTGAGACAGGTATTCCTATTTCTGGAATGCATTGAGTAGTTATTACTTCAAGAATTTTCTGCGTAGTTGCTCGACTGATTGGATACAATTTGGTGAAGTGGTCCATAATGATTATAATGTATTTATACTGGCTTCTACCTTCACTCCTAGGAAATGGTCCGCATATGTCAATGAATAATTTTTCCAATTTTTGTTCTGACGATATAGGTATCATTACACCTTCCTTTCGTTCATTATTAATTTTGACCAATTGGCAGATATGGCAGGGTTTTATATAATTTTGTACCTCCCTGTGTATGTTCTTAATGTAACAATTCACCTCCAATGCTTTCACTACCTTTACTGCACCCATATGTCCGTATATATATCTTATGTGATATTCCAACACTAGTTCTTTCTCCATGATTCTGGGAATGCTTACCTTCCAGTCTTCTTGTTCAATGTATTTTTTATAAATAAAATTCCTTCTTGTTCACAATAGAATTGGTTTATTGGAGAGTTTTGGTTCTCAAAACGTTCTTTGATTTTTATTAATTTTGGGTCTAATAACTGATTTGCTCTGATATTTTGTAATAATGCCTCCAAATTGGATCTACTTTTGAGAATGTTGTACACCTTGATGATCCTTTCCTTCTCACCCTCAAATGTCTGGGTGTCCAGGTTTATTCGAGATAACACGTCTGCTATCATGTTTTGACTCCCTGGAATATATTCCCATTTGATATTATACTCCTGCAAGGCGAGTATCCACCTTGTAAGCCTTCCGTGACTCAGCTTACAACTTCTCAGAAATGAGATGGACTTATGATCTGTTCTGACAGTTACAGGATATCCTAAAATGTACGTTCGGAATTTATTACAAGCAAATACTATGCTTAATAGTTCCTTTTCAGTAACATTATACCTTCTCTCACAGTGGTTTAACACACGACTGGCAAAACTGATGACTAAATGGTTTCCTTCTTTGTCTTCTTGGTACAATACCGTCCCAACACTGACATCACTTGCGTCACAGTTCAAAAAGAATGGGTGATCAAAATTTGGATGATGAAGGATTACTGTCTCTAAGAATTTATCCTTTATCTGTTGTAGTATAGCATCCTGTTCATGTCCCCATATCCATTTGTTTTTGGAAGACAGCTGTTCCTGAAATTTAGATGTTAATGCGGAATAATTGCATTGGAACTTCCGGTAGTAATTACACAGTCCTAAGAAGGATTGGAGTTGCCTCTTATTCTTTGGTTGTGGGAACTTCTGGATTGCAGTAACCTTTTCTTGTGATGGGGAAATACCTTGTTCAGTCAAATTGAAACCTAAGAATTGAACCTCCTTCGCTATTAATTGGGATTTTTCAAGTTTTAGTGTTATGTTGTTCTCTGCTAACTTACTCAATACATATTCCACCCTGTGACAATGTTCCTTCCAGTTGGATGAGGTAATCAACAAGTGGTCTACATAAACTGTGGTGAATTGTAGCGCTTCCTGACCCAATACCTGGTCCATACATTGTACAAAAATTGCTACCGAGTTGACTAATCCAAATGGCAATCTCTTAAACTGGTAGTTTCTACCCTCGAAAATAAAAGCCATATATTTTCAACTCATCGGGTGCAACTCCACCTGCCAGTAACCACGAACTGTGTCCCAGGTACTGATGAATTTTGTACCGTAAAATTTTTTTAGAATTTCTTCTATTTCTCCAGGTGACGTGCGATCATTTACTATATATTTATTTATTTCTCGGGCATCCAAACAAAGTCGAACCTGCCCGTTCTTCTTCTGAATTGCTACTATTGGGCTAGTATATGGTGATTGGCTATGCTCAATTATATCATTTAACAACATTTTATTAATTTCAGCCTTAACCGCCTCCTTCAATGAATATGGTATAGGATAGGATTTTCTGTGAAATTCTGCTGGTTCTTTAATTGTATTCTACACTGATAGTTTTTTACTTTTCCTGGTTTTTCTGAAAATACATGTTTATATTTCTTATATATCATAATGAGATCTTCTACTTGTTTTGCTGTCAAATTATTTGTGCCTCGGTGTCTAAACTCTCTTATCTCCTGTAATTTACTGTTCCACAGGTCTTCATTTGTCATATTATAGATTATTTTTCTGCATTGGGTGTCATTCTTTAAAAAATTTAATTCCCTAACTTGGTGATGGGTGCGGTTCAGAGGGGCACCATCGCTTCCTATTAACTCTGCCGTCCACATAAAATCTTCTGAGTTCAAGGACACCTTCTCCTTGCTCAGATCAATAATGGCTGAATATTTCCTCAGCATATCGCATCCGATTAATATTTTGAATGGTAGGCCGATTGCGACCAGACATATAATATTAATTGTAACACCCTTGCTTTCTAGTTCCAATGACACTTGTTTTCGCACTGTTTTATTTTGACGCCCAGTGGCACCTATTAAAATAACATTATTGACAGGTAAGGTAGGTATTATATTTTTCCTTTGTTTCTGTATTCTCTCCAGTTCAGCGTCGTTAATAAGTGATATATTTGCACCAGTATCTATCATTATTTGTGAAGGAATTCCTTCAATTTGAGCGGTTATGTATAAGATTTCATTATGCTGGTTGGTTCTACTTGTCACCGTTTCCTCCAACAGTTCTTCTCGAAGATTCTTCAAATAATAATTGTAAATAATAGTAAGATTTTGACTATCCATCCTTAAAATATGGTGGTTTTTGTACCCAGTAGATAGGAGCAGTAAGGGGTCGCGAGGGTTTATTACTGCCTCACTCCGTTTAAATTAATGCCATCATGATTATTTTCCGGGCATGACTGTTGATTTGCCTGGAATGGTATGCCGGTTCCTGGTTGCTCAACCTCTCGGTTGTCTAATTCTTCACTCCCCCTTGGTTCTCGGAAGTCCTCCTGGCTTCTACTTCTTACTCGGTTTTCATGGTGATTCATCCCTCTGGGATTTCCTCTTCGATCATAACTGTTATTAAAATTGTTCCTCCGAGGTTGATGGTATCTCCAGTAATCCTCTTCTTCTGCACTAATATAATTTATTCGAGGTCGGTACGGACGATTATTATTATAATTACCCTGGTTATTGTTATTGGTATTAACTCCTGGGTTATTTCTAAAATTATTATAATTTTGGTTGGTTCGGTAGTTATTATAATTATTATTATTAATTCTATTACCCGGATTGTAATTTTGATTGGGCCTGTTGTTACTATTATTGTTAATTGGATTTCGATTGAAATTTGCTTGTTGGTTATTATTTGGGGTAAAATTTTGGTTGTAATTACGATCGTTGCCATTAAAGTTATAATTATTCCGGTTACTCATATTATTATGGTGATTATTATTCATACCATGGTTATTATTTCTTGAACCGTACTGATCAGTTCGTTGTCTGCTTCTTTTGTAGTAACCCTTGTGCTCATAATTTTCTAACAAGTCAGCCATTGCGTGGACCATTTTAATCTGGCTTCCCAGGCGTGCTCTGGCAATTCCTGTGTCATAATGGTATGCCATTTTAGTTACTAGGGATTCTTCCAGTATTCTTGGCTCCAGGTGTCTATCCAAACACACCTTTCCCCAGAAGTAAGTAGTTGGAGATGTACCTCTATTTACATCATATCTTCCCTGACAAATGTTGTCCCTAATAATATTTTGTACAGCTTCGGACCAATATTTTTCTTTAAATAATTTTTTAAATTGAGCGTAGTCCATTATCTCATTCCTGGTTGCTGTCCACCAGTTGTCCGTAATCTCCCTAAAATGCTCATCCAACATCTCTCTAATCGAGCTCCAGATAGTTATTCTATGTTCATTAAAATGTTCCTCGATTCTGGCCAGGAATTCCATGGGGTTTCTATGATAATTTTTGAAATTAATCCCTTCTCTGGTTTCATTTGTGGAAACATGAGTAATATTATTTGGTCTGGTTCTAATTAATTCAATTTCTTCTTGATTTTGGCGTACTTGACCAGTTAACTTGTTCACTGTATTGTCACACCTTTCTCCGGTTTGTTTTTGTAAATGTACTAAATTTTCTTGTTACTTTTGTATTGCTTCTATTTGAATACGATTATTTTCTTGGACCTGATCTACTCTAGCATTTACCATTACTTTGTTTTGTGGATGGTTTCGTTAGCTTTTCTCAATCTCTCATTAGTGTCAGCTGTTTCTTGCTTCATTTCCTCATCGATTTTGTCCATCTTCTGGTTAATTGTACCATTGACCTGTTCAATTCTACCATTAATTCTTCTTAAATTCTCTTCATTGATTTGTCTGAACTCTTCCTTCATTTGGTTATTATTTTCACTTATAGTTTGCCTTAAAGTTTCATTAGTACTTTCTTTAATACTGTCGATTTTTTCATTAATCCGTTTTAAATTCTCGTTAGTGTCTTCTCTGTTTTGGTCAAATCTCTCCTCCATCTGTTTTATTAAATTTTCATTCATTTTCTCATTTTGTACCCTTGAGTTCTCGTTAATCTCTTCCTTCATACCTTCTATTTCTCATTTGTTTGTTTGTTATCTTCCTTGGTGTTATCAATTTTCTGATTCGTTTGTCTGTGATCTTCCTTGATGCTATCAGTTTTTTCATTTGTTTGTCTGTTATCTTCCTTGATGTTCTTCAAATCTTCCTTCTGCTTCTTAAAATTGTCATTCATTTCTTCCTTATTTCTGTCCATTTTTTCACTCATACTATTCATTAACTCCATTAATTTTATAACATTCGGGTCTCCTCTATCTTCCTTTCTTACTACCGTCTCCACATCCTCCACCGATGTTACTTCCTTCTCTTCCATCCTGACTTCTTTCTCTGCCTCCTTCGTCCGTATCAGTGACGACGGCCTTTTATGCATCTTTATTATTTCTTGGAACCTATAGCAGTCGCCAGCTAAAAATTAGGAAATTAATTTGCTTGTTTTAATTTCTTCACCTAATATTCCCTAATTTCAGCCTCACTAGTTGGTGCTGTGATGATATGTTTTATATACTTACAAATATAAATAAATAAAATTTGTTTTTTACCTACCTTGTATTTTGCCCAAGAAGCCAGAATCCAACACACGAACTTAGATGCAAGTATGTTTTACGGGTTATGTAAATTACTTACTCAACTCATTTTTGAAGAGAATTAAAATTTTATTTCTTTACTTTAGAAAAAAAAAATTTTTATCAGACTATTTCTTCAAATTTTGAAAATGAAATACAAGTATAATAATTTTCTGTTATTTACTCCATGCCTGCGACAATTACTAATTTTATCTTATTTTAACAGCTTACCTTATATATCTAACAGACCGCCCAGCCTGCTCATTCTCTCTTTCACACTATATTTAATACCCTCCCCTGATTATTTATTTAACAAAACCATTAACACATTATGAAATACCCCTGCCGGCAACGTGGTGTCCACTCGAACTCGTGGCTTCTCATTTTTAATTTAGTCGTGAGTCCGAAAGATCGTTCCTATTGGTTCTTCGTCTACCGACACTAGTCGCACTTCTTCATTATTCGTTAACGGTACATACTGGTAATTTAAGAAAAAATGTTATTTGTTTGAGCCCTGTTTGGCGGACCGCCTGCGACAGGCGAAAGTCTGTAACGAACTGGGCAGAGCGTCTCTACGCTTACTATCAACTAGATTGCGGTCCCACAAGGTGGAAAGCAATGCCTTCTATTTCTTCGCCACTGCTGTGTCACATTCAACACACGTGGTTTTTTGTGTGTTTGACGTGGATGACATTTGGTAGGCACTGGTTGACGTCACAAAAGAGGTTGGGCTTAGACTTACATCCGTCGTTTTGAGACCATGTGCGTCCAAACTTTCATCTCTAAGCCATTTTACTACCGTAAAATTCTGTTTTGTCTCTGAGTTTTACTACCGTGGCGTCGTCTGCGCACATGCTGGTGTGGTGCATTTGGGCGCGGACGTCACACAAATGTAAAGTTCTTAGAATCGACGCCGGGCACATTATTTGGCGATTGTTTCACAACAGTTATCGCGTATTGTTCCTTGGTTAGCGCAATGCTTTTATTCAAACACGCGGACTGGCCACACAGATGGACAATGATTTTAAAATATTTTATAATAAATCCCCAAAAATCAATAAAACAAAAATCCTTTTATTTGACCCATTACAGTGCGCCAATTTATTACCTAACGTGTATCCCGTTGTTATTGTAATTTTACCCGTGTTATTTTTTGTAAATGTTAAGTTGTAATAAAAAGTTGTAAATAGTGTATCAATTGATCGTGAATTATTTATGTTGCGTGTTTTGTAACGCGAGTTATTATATAAGTTAAGAAATGGATTATTCTGCCTTGGTTTAATAATCAGAATTATTATTATTCCAATTCAGCAGTTAGAACTCCAAAATCAATTCAAAAATAGCGGTCGAGTCATCCCAAACAATTCTCAAGTCACCTTCGATATTAGGCTTAACCTATTCTTTGAGGTTAATCTTGGTTTTGTATTTTGTGTACTTCCAACGACTCCCCGACGTCTTCTTATTCTTGGTAATTATAAAATAAATGTTGATAATATCTTATGTTCATGAAATAATAACACATGGATATGATTTATTAACATAATTGTTTAATTTCTGTAATATGAGTTCAAATTGATAGAAATTCCATTCGATACACACGTTAGTAACAATCGATATTTATCTCAGGAGTGAATAATAAAATAGGTTTAATATATTTTGTGGGAATTCTTGTGGCTGCTACGAAAAGTTCCATTACATGATAATTAACAATATAGAGTACCTTTACAAATCGTCTAGTACTTATAATCTAAAAAATTACAAAATTAAATAAGAAATAACATACAATGTCTGATGAGATTCAATAGGCTTCGTAAAAAGCATGCTGGTTAGAGTGACGTCATCATCATGGCTGCCGTCGTCCGTGTCAGAGAATAATTGAAGTTTATTAAATGTGTCAAAATAAATGTTTTCCTTGTAATCACTGTTTCTTTTAGATATGGAATTTGTTTTCACTTGTTAAAATGTTCACTAGTGATTAGTGTTAGTGTGAATTGGTGTGTGTTGTCTTGTGGTTGTTCCTTTTTTGATAAAAAATATTGTCAGTTATTAAAGTCAAATTATACTTTACACATCTAGGCGATATTGCTGAACGTCTTCTGGTTTATTCTTTATATTTTCTTGATTGTGTGTGATCCTGGTAAGTGAAATGATTGTAGTGGAGGAATTATTTACCTTCAGTGGTTGTCATAAAAAATTTTCTTTCACAAACAGTTTAATATTTTAGATTTTTATTTTAATAACATCTCGCCACACACTATTAAACTTTTCTCCATCACAATTAACAATTAAGTGTTATTTCTTCTTTTTTAGCCACTGAACTCATACAAACTTCTTAAATTTTGATTGGCCATTTATGTACAGGTTAAGAGTTATATGATCAATACCCATTAACTACTTTACCTTTTACAAAATACTTTTAATATATAATTTTATTACTATATTCTAATGATACATGCAATGTTTATATGATGATTAATTATATAATTATAAACAATTTGGTACTAAACATGCCTCAGTTTATAACTGTAAAACCTTAGTAATTTGAATTTCTCTGATATATGGTGGAACAATTTGTTATGGTTGATGGTAATTTCTACCTTGACTCACTGAGATAAATATATTTAAATTAATTAACAGATAACATAAACTCTTATAACATATAACAAAACTCTTAATAATGATACTTGTTTTTGACAGTTTTAGTTTATTTATAATGTTAAACTATTGTCTGTATGATAAACTAATTTTTCTGTCTGTTAATAATAATAAAACACTTTTTATAAAAAATAAATAGCACACTGTTTAAATGTAGTTTGTGTCACTATTATTATTCTGTCACTTATCTCACTGTAAGGGGTTGTGTCCCTTTTTCTTTCCTTGATTATAGGCCTATACAATTTTGTTTAATACAATTTTCTTTTATGAATAGGTACTCTTTATTGGGTTTGGTTGTGTTATTCATGGCAAGTTATTTAGGCCTACTAGGTTTATTTATTTAAATTTTTGTCTGTTTACTGACCTATTCTACTGGGTAATTTCTGGGTCTCTTGATGATATTAAATAAGTCAAAGGTTGTTTTTATTTAGTTATATTTGGTTCCTTACTAATTTCTTTAAAACTTGGTATTTTCCTTTAATTGGCTATTAATTATTATTTCTTGTTCCCTCTCTGGATAGGATTTCCATATTATATTTACAATTATTTTTATAACATTTTGTTTCGTTACAAATTGCCTCCCTTCAGAAGTAATTATTTCTGAACACTTCATTAGGTGTGAGGACATAATTACTTATGTTACATTTTCCTTTTCTTCCTCGTGATATTTTTTCATGGATTGTTGATTATAATTGCCCTTGATCTTCTTTGAAATGGGGTCGGTTAATTCGTACGTGTTGTTGTTGTTGTTTTTTGTTATGGTGTAGGGTCCAACGTATAGTAACAATAACTTCTTTGATATCCCTTCTAGAGTGCTAGGCAATTCCCTGTTCTTTAACAACACTTTCTCCCCTACTTCATATTTAATTATTTTACCCTTTATTTTCTGGTATTTGTTTCTACGTTTTCCAGATTTTCCATCACCTGATTATAAAATTTTAATTGTGTTTGTTTGGTTGTGTTGTGTGGTGTTTATATATTTCGTATTGTTCAGTTGTGTTGAGTTTTTGACCTTTGGGTATGTAATGTAAAATTTCAATTTTGTTGTTGAAAAATTATTTCAATTTTATATAAACACCATACAACACAACCAAACAACATACTCAACGATCAATTACAATATAAATCACATACACTTTTTGACACAATTATACAGAAAACAAACAGTAAGTTGAATACCCGCGCCAATCCCCTTCCTCCACACACCACCCCCACTTCACCTTCCACACAACTGTTACAAAATGCTGGCAGTCTGTTACCAAAGCTGAAGAAGGCAGATACTAAGCCGAAACGCGTCCAATAAAATCAGTAAGTTTTCACATGAAAAAGTTCATTTTTAGTCAAGTGTTAGTGCTGTGAAAGAAGAGATGAATAATCAAGACAACTTTATTTTCTGGTATTTGTTTCTACGTTTTTCCAGATTTTCCATCACCTGATTATAAAATTTTAATTTATTAAATTGGTACTGTGGAGAATTAGGAAATTTAATTAATTCTTGGATTTCTCTGGGTGGTTGTTTTTCATACATGGCAGTGTATGGAGTGCAATTTATGGATGGATGATAAGCCAAGTTTAAAAAATCTTCTGTAGCTGATAAGTAATCAGGCCACTTCCTTTGTTGTTGATGACAATAGGTTCTTAAGATTCTACCAACCTCTCTCAGTATTCTTTCTGATGGATTGCTACTGGGGTGGTATACGGAGGTCTTATAGCTTTTGATGTTCAGTTCTAACAATGTGTTCTTCCATTTTCTGCCTCAAAATTGTGTACCATGGTCCGTAACTATTGAGACAGGTATTCCTATTTCTGGAATGCATTGAGTAGTTATTACTTCAAGAATTTTCTGCGTAGTTGCTCGACTGATTGGATACAATTTGGTGAATTTGGTGAAGTGGTCCATAATGATTATAATGTATTTATACTGGCTTCTACCTTCACTCCTAGGAAATGGTCCGCATATGTCAATGAATAATTTTTCCAATTTTTGTTCTGACGGTATAGGTATCATTACACCTTCCTTTCGTTCATTATTAATTTTGACCAATTGGCAGATATGGCAGGGTTTTATATAATTTTGTACCTCCCTGTGTATGTTCTTAATGTAACAATTCACCTCCAATGCTTTCACTACCTTTACTGCACCCATATGTCCGTATATATATCTTATGTGATATTCCAACACTAGTTCTTTCTCCATGATTCTGGGAATGCTTACCTTCCAGTCTTCTTGTTCAATGTATTTTTTATAAATAAAATTCCTTCTTGTTCACAATAGAATTGGTTTATTGGAGAGTTTTGGTTCTCAAAACGTTCTTTGATTTTTATTAATTTTGGGTCTAATAACTGATTTGCTCTGATATTTTGTAATAATGCCTCCAAATTGGATCTACTTTTGAGAATGTTGTACACCTTGATGATCCTTTCCTTCTCACCCTCAAATGTCTGGGTGTCCAGGTTTATTCGAGATAACACGTCTGCTATCATGTTTTGACTCCCTGGAATATATTCCCATTTGATATTATACTCCTGCAAGGCGAGTATCCACCTTGTAAGCCTTCCGTGACTCAGCTTACAACTTCTCAGAAATGAGATGGACTTATGATCTGTTCTGACAGTTACAGGATATCCTAAAATGTACGTTCGGAATTTATTACAAGCAAATACTATGCTTAATAGTTCCTTTTCAGTAACATTATACCTTCTCTCACAGTGGTTTAACACACGACTGGCAAAACTGATGACTAAATGGTTTCCTTCTTTGTCTTCTTGGTACAATACCGTCCCAACACTGACATCACTTGCGTCACAGTTCAAAAAGAATGGGTGATCAAAATTTGGATGATGAAGGATTACTGTCTCTAAGAATTTATCCTTTATCTGTTGTAGTATAGCATCCTGTTCATGTCCCCATATCCATTTGTTTTTGGAAGACAGCTGTTCCTGAAATTTAGATGTTAATGCGGAATAATTGCATTGGAACTTCCGGTAGTAATTACACAGTCCTAAGAAGGATTGGAGTTGCCTCTTATTCTTTGGTTGTGGGAACTTCTGGATTGCAGTAACCTTTTCTTGTGATGGGGAAATACCTTGTTCAGTCAAATTGAAACCTAAGAATTGAACCTCCTTCGCTATTAATTGGGATTTTTCAAGTTTTAGTGTTATGTTGTTCTCTGCTAACTTACTCAATACATATTCCACCCTGTGACAATGTTCCTTCCAGTTGGATGAGGTAATCAACAAGTGGTCTACATAAACTGTGGTGAATTGTAGCGCTTCCTGACCCAATACCTGGTCCATACATTGTACAAAAATTGCTACCGAGTTGACTAATCCAAATGGCAATCTCTTAAACTGGTAGTTTCTACCCTCGAAAATAAAAGCCATATATTTTCAACTCATCGGGTGCAACTCCACCTGCCAGTAACCACGAACTGTGTCCCAGGTACTGATGAATTTTGTACCGTAAAATTTTTTTAGAATTTCTTCTATTTCTCCAGGTGACGTGCGATCATTTACTATATATTTATTTATTTCTCGGGCATCCAAACAAAGTCGAACCTGCCCGTTCTTCTTCTGAATTGCTACTATTAGGCTAGTATATGGTGATTGGCTATGCTCAATTATATCATTTAACAACATTTTATTAATTTCAGCCTTAACCGCCTCCTTCAATGAATATGGTATAGGATAGGATTTTCTGTGAAATTCTGCTGGTTCTTTAATTGTATTCTACACTGATAGTTTTTTACTTTTCCTGGTTTTTCTGAAAATACATGTTTATATTTCTTATATATCATAATGAGATCTTCTACTTGTTTTGCTGTCAAATTATTTGTGCCTCGGTGTCTAAACTCTCTTATCTCCTGTAATTTACTGTTCCACAGGTCTTCATTTGTCATATTATAGATTATTTTTCTGCATTGGGTGTCATTCTTTAAAAAATTTAATTCCCTAACTTGGTGATGGGTGCGGTTCAGAGGGGCACCATCGCTTCCTATTAACTCTGCCGTCCACATAAAATCTTCTGAGTTCAAGGACACCTTCTCCTTGCTCAGATCAATAATGGCTGAATATTTCCTCAGCATATCGCATCCGATTAATATTTTGAATGGTAGGCCGATTGTGACCAGACATATAATATTAATTGTAACACCCTTGCTTTCTAGTTCCAATGACACTTGTTTTCGCACTGTTTTATTTTGACGCCCAGTGGCGCCTATTAAAATAACATTATTGACAGGTAAGGTAGGTATTATATTTTTCCTTTGTTTCTGTATTCTCTCCAGTTCAGCGTCGTTAATAAGTGATATATTTGCACCAGTATCTATCATTATTTGTGAAGGAATTCCTTCAATTTGAGCGGTTATGTATAAGATTTCATTATGCTGGTTGGTTCTACTTGTCACCGTTTCCTCCAACAGTTCTTCTCGAAGATTCTTCAAATAATAATTGTAAATAATAGTAAGATTTTGACTATCCATCCTTAAAATATGGTGGTTTTTGTACCCAGTAGATAGGAGCAGTAAGGGGTCGCGAGGGTTTATTACTGCCTCACTCCGTTTAAATTAATGCCATCATGATTATTTTCCGGGCATGACTGTTGATTTGCCTGGAATGGTATGCCGGTTCCTGGTTGCTCAACCTCTCGGTTGTCTAATTCTTCACTCCCCCTTGGTTCTCGGAAGTCCTCCTGGCTTCTACTTCTTACTCGGTTTTCATGGTGATTCATCCCTCTGGGATTTCCTCTTCGATCATAACTGTTATTAAAATTGTTCCTCCGAGGTTGATGGTATCTCCAGTAATCCTCTTCTTCTGCACTAATATAATTTATTCGAGGTCGGTACGGACGATTATTATTATAATTACCCTGGTTATTGTTATTGGTATTAACTCCTGGGTTATTTCTAAAATTATTATAATTTTGGTTGGTTCGGTAGTTATTATAATTATTATTATTAATTCTATTACCCGGATTGTAATTTTGATTGGGCCTGTTGTTACTATTATTGTTAATTGGATTTCGATTGAAATTTGCTTGTTGGTTATTATTTGGGGTAAAATTTTGGTTGTAATTACGATCGTTGCCATTAAAGTTATAATTATTCCGGTTACTCATATTATTATGGTGATTATTATTCATACCATGGTTATTATTTCTTGAACCGTACTGATCAGTTCGTTGTCTGCTTCTTTTGTAGTAACCCTTGTGCTCATAATTTTCTAACAAGTCAGCCATTGCGTGGACCATTTTAATCTGGCTTCCCAGGCGTGCTCTGGCAATTCCTGTGTCATAATGGTATGCCATTTTAGTTACTAGGGATTCTTCCAGTATTCTTGGCTCCAGGTGTCTATCCAAACACACCTTTCCCCAGAAGTAAGTAGTTGGAGATGTACCTCTATTTACATCATATCTTCCCTGACAAATGTTGTCCCTAATAATATTTTGTACAGCTTCGGACCAATATTTTTCTTTAAATAATTTTTTAAATTGAGCGTAGTCCATTATCTCATTCCTGGTTGCTGTCCACCAGTTGTCCGTAATCTCCCTAAAATGCTCATCCAACATCTCTCTAATCGAGCTCCAGATAGTTATTCTATGTTCATTAAAATGTTCCTCGATTCTGGCCAGGAATTCCATGGGGTTTCTATGATAATTTTTGAAATTAATCCCTTCTCTGGTTTCATTTGTGGAAACATGAGTAATATTATTTGGTCTGGTTCTAATTAATTCAATTTCTTCTTGATTTTGGCGTACTTGACCAGTTAACTTGTTCACTGTATTGTCACACCTTTCTCCGGTTTGTTTTTGTAAATGTACTAAATTTTCTTGTTACTTTTGTATTGCTTCTATTTGAATACGATTATTTTCTTGGACCTGATCTACTCTAGCATTTACCATTACTTTGTTTTGTGGATGGTTTCGTTAGCTTTTCTCAATCTCTCATTAGTGTCAGCTGTTTCTTGCTTCATTTCCTCATCGATTTTGTCCATCTTCTGGTTAATTGTACCATTGACCTGTTCAATTCTACCATTAATTCTTCTTAAATTCTCTTCATTGATTTGTCTGAACTCTTCCTTCATTTGGTTATTATTTTCACTTATAGTTTGCCTTAAAGTTTCATTAGTACTTTCTTTAATACTGTCGATTTTTTCATTAATCCGTTTTAAATTCTCGTTAGTGTCTTCTCTGTTTTGGTCAAATCTCTCCTCCATCTGTTTTATTAAATTTTCATTCATTTTCTCATTTTGTACCCTTGAGTTCTCGTTAATCTCTTCCTTCATACCTTCTATTTCTCATTTGTTTGTTTGTTATCTTCCTTGGTGTTATCAATTTTCTGATTCGTTTGTCTGTGATCTTCCTTGATGCTATCAGTTTTTTCATTTGTTTGTCTGTTATCTTCCTTGATGTTCTTCAAATCTTCCTTCTGCTTCTTAAAATTGTCATTCATTTCTTCCTTATTTCTGTCCATTTTTTCACTCATACTATTCATTAACTCCATTAATTTTATAACATTCGGGTCTCCTCTATCTTCCTTTCTTACTACCGTCTCCACATCCTCCACCGATGTTACTTCCTTCTCTTCCATCCTGACTTCTTTCTCTGCCTCCTTCGTCCGTATCAGTGACGACGGCCTTTTATGCATCTTTATTATTTCTTGGAACCTATAGCAGTCGCCAGCTAAAAATTAGGAAATTAATTTGCTTGTTTTAATTTCTTCACCTAATATTCCCTAATTTCAGCCTCACTAGTTGGTGCTGTGATGATATGTTTTATATACTTACAAATATAAATAAATAAAATTTGTTTTTTACCTACCTTGTATTTTGCCCAAGAAGCCAGAATCCAACACACGAACTTAGATGCAAGTATGTTTTACGGGTTATGTAAATTACTTACTCAACTCATTTTTGAAGAGAATTAAAATTTTATTTCTTTACTTTAGAAAAAAAAAATTTTTATCAGACTATTTCTTCAAATTTTGAAAATGAAATACAAGTATAATAATTTTCTGTTATTTACTCCATGCCTGCGACAATTACTAATTTTATCTTATTTTAACAGCTTACCTTATATATCTAACAGACCGCCCAGCCTGCTCATTCTCTCTTTCACACTATATTTAATACCCTCCCCTGATTATTTATTTAACAAAACCATTAACACATTATGAAATACCCCTGCCGGCAACGTGGTGTCCACTCGAACTCGTGGCTTCTCATTTTTAATTTAGTCGTGAGTCCGAAAGATCGTTCCTATTGGTTCTTCGTCTACCGACACTAGTCGCACTTCTTCATTATTCGTTAACGGTACATACTGGTAATTTAAGAAAAAATGTTATTTGTTTGAGCCCTGTTTGGCGGACCGCCTGCGACAGGCGAAAGTCTGTAACGAACTGGGCAGAGCGTCTCTACGCTTACTATCAACTAGATTGCGGTCCCACAAGGTGGAAAGCAATGCCTTCTATTTCTTCGCCACTGCTGTGTCACATTCAACACACGTGGTTTTTTGTGTGTTTGACGTGGATGACATTTGGTAGGCACTGGTTGACGTCACAAAAGAGGTTGGGCTTAGACTTACATCCGTCGTTTTGAGACCATGTGCGTCCAAACTTTCATCTCTAAGCCATTTTACTACCGTAAAATTCTGTTTTGTCTCTGAGTTTTACTACCGTGGCGTCGTCTGCGCACATGCTGGTGTGGTGCATTTGGGCGCGGACGTCACACAAATGTAAAGTTCTTAGAATCGACGCCGGGCACATTATTTGGCGATTGTTTCACAACAGTTATCGCGTATTGTTCCTTGGTTAGCGCAATGCTTTTATTCAAACACGCGGACTGGCCACACAGATGGACAATGATTTTAAAATATTTTATAATAAATCCCCAAAAATCAATAAAACAAAAATCCTTTTATTTGACCCATTACAGTGCGCCAATTTATTACCTAACGTGTATCCCGTTGTTATTGTAATTTTACCCGTGTTATTTTTTGTAAATGTTAAGTTGTAATAAAAAGTTGTAAATAGTGTATCAATTGATCGTGAATTATTTATGTTGCGTGTTTTGTAACGCGAGTTATTATATAAGTTAAGAAATGGATTATTCTGCCTTGGTTTAATAATCAGAATTATTATTATTCCAATTCAGCAGTTAGAACTCCAAAATCAATTCAAAAATAGCGGTCGAGTCATCCCAAACAATTCTCAAGTCACCTTCGATATTAGGCTTAACCTATTCTTTGAGGTTAATCTTGGTTTTGTATTTTGTGTACTTCCAACGACTCCCCGACGTCTTCTTATTCTTGGTAATTATAAAATAAATGTTGATAATATCTTATGTTCATGAAATAATAACACATGGATATGATTTATTAACATAATTGTTTAATTTCTGTAATATGAGTTCAAATTGATAGAAATTCCATTCGATACACACGTTAGTAACAATCGATATTTATCTCAGGAGTGAATAATAAAATAGGTTTAATATATTTTGTGGGAATTCTTGTGGCTGCTACGAAAAGTTCCATTACATGATAATTAACAATATAGAGTACCTTTACAAATCGTCTAGTACTTATAATCTAAAAAATTACAAAATTAAATAAGAAATAACATACAATGTCTGATGAGATTCAATAGGCTTCGTAAAAAGCATGCTGGTTAGAGTGACGTCATCATCATGGCTGCCGTCGTCCGTGTCAGAGAATAATTGAAGTTTATTAAATGTGTCAAAATAAATGTTTTCCTTGTAATCACTGTTTCTTTTAGATATGGAATTTGTTTTCACTTGTTAAAATGTTCACTAGTGATTAGTGTTAGTGTGAATTGGTGTGTGTTGTCTTGTGGTTGTTCCTTTTTTGATAAAAAATATTGTCAGTTATTAAAGTCAAATTATACTTTACACATCTAGGCGATATTGCTGAACGTCTTCTGGTTTATTCTTTATATTTTCTTGATTGTGTGTGATCCTGGTAAGTGAAATGATTGTAGTGGAGGAATTATTTACCTTCAGTGGTTGTCATAAAAAATTTTCTTTCACAAACAGTTTAATATTTTAGATTTTTATTTTAATAACATCTCGCCACACACTATTAAACTTTTCTCCATCACAATTAACAATTAAGTGTTATTTCTTCTTTTTTAGCCACTGAACTCATACAAACTTCTTAAATTTTGATTGGCCATTTATGTACAGGTTAAGAGTTATATGATCAATACCCATTAACTACTTTACCTTTTACAAAATACTTTTAATATATAATTTTATTACTATATTCTAATGATACATGCAATGTTTATATGATGATTAATTATATAATTATAAACAATTTGGTACTAAACATGCCTCAGTTTATAACTGTAAAACCTTAGTAATTTGAATTTCTCTGATATATGGTGGAACAATTTGTTATGGTTGATGGTAATTTCTACCTTGACTCACTGAGATAAATATATTTAAATTAATTAACAGATAACATAAACTCTTATAACATATAACAAAACTCTTAATAATGATACTTGTTTTTGACAGTTTTAGTTTATTTATAATGTTAAACTATTGTCTGTATGATAAACTAATTTTTCTGTCTGTTAATAATAATAAAACACTTTTTATAAAAAATAAATAGCACACTGTTTAAATGTAGTTTGTGTCACTATTATTATTCTGTCACTTATCTCACTGTAAGGGGTTGTGTCCCTTTTTCTTTCCTTGATTATAGGCCTATACAATTTTGTTTAATACAATTTTCTTTTATGAATAGGTACTCTTTATTGGGTTTGGTTGTGTTATTCATGGCAAGTTATTTAGGCCTACTAGGTTTATTTATTTAAATTTTTGTCTGTTTACTGACCTATTCTACTGGGTAATTTCTGGGTCTCTTGATGATATTAAATAAGTCAAAGGTTGTTTTTATTTAGTTATATTTGGTTCCTTACTAATTTCTTTAAAACTTGGTATTTTCCTTTAATTGGCTATTAATTATTATTTCTTGTTCCCTCTCTGGATAGGATTTCCATATTATATATATAATTCTTTTTATAACATTTTGTTTCGTTACAAATTGTCTCCCTTCAGAAGTAATTATTTCTGAACACTTCATTAGGTGTGAGGACATAATTACTTATGTTACGTTTTCCTTTTCTTCCTCGTGACTTTTTCATGGATTGTTGATTATAATTGCCCTTGATCTTCTTTGAAATGGGGTCGGTTAATTCGTACGTGTTGTTGTTGTTGTTTTTTGTTATGGTGTAGGGTCCAACATATAGTAACAATAACTTCTTTGATATCCCTTCTAGAATGCTAGGCAATTCCCTGTTCTTTAACAACACTTTCTCCCCTACTTCATATTTAATTATTTTACCCTTTATTTTCTGGTATTTGTGTCTACGTTTTCCAGATTTTCCATCACCTGATTATAAAATTTTAATTTATTAAATTGGTACTGTGGAGAATTAGGAAATTTAATTAATTCTTGGATCTCTCTGGGTGGTTGTTTTTCATACATGGCAGTGTATGGAGTGCAATTTATGGATGGATGATAAGCCAAGTTTAAAAAATCTTCTGTAGCTGATAAGTAATCAGGCCACTTCCTTTGTTGTTGATGACAATAGGTTCTTAAGATTCTACCAACCTCTCTCAGTATTCTTTCTGATGGATTGCTACTGGGGTGGTATATGGAGGTCTTATAGCTTTTGATGTTCAGTTCTAACAATGTGTTCTTCCATTTTCTGCCTCGAAATTGTGTACCATGGTCCGTAACTATTGAGACAGGTATTCCTATTTCTGGAATGTATTGAGTAGTTATTACTTCAAGAATTTTCTGCGTAGTTGCTCGACTGATTGGATACAATTTGGTGAATTTGGTGGAGTGGTCCATAATGATTATAATGTATTTATACTGGCTTCTACCTTCACTCCTAGGAAATGGTCCGCATATGTCAATGAATAATTTTTCCAATTTTTGTTCTGACGATATAGGTATCATTACACCTTCCTTTCGTTCATTATTAATTTTGACCAATTGGCAGATATTACAGGTTTTTATATAATTTTGTACCTCCCTGTGTATGCTCTTAATGTAACAATTCACCTCCAATGCTTTCACTACCTTTACTGCACCCATATGTCCGTATATATATCTTATGTGATATTCCAACACTAGTTCTTTCTCCATGATTCTGGGAATGATAACCTTCCAGTCTTCTTGTTCAATGTATTTTTTATAAATAAAATTCCTTCTTGTTCACAATAGAATTGGTTTATTGGAGAGTTTTGGTTCTCTAAACGTTCTTTGATTTTGATTAATTTTGAGTCTAATAACTGATTTGCTCTGATATTTTGTAATAATGCCTCTAAATCGGATCTACTTTTGAGAATGTTGTACACATTGTAACTCGACGTATTTACAATTTATCAATCTTCTAAAGCCCCAACTGTTGTGAGCGCCAATTTGTAACTACACGTGATTATTCCCCTCTGTTGTAAGTGCTAATCTATTACCCTTCAGGACTTACAGGTTCTTTATGCCTCACCTTGGATGTGTCAGATTACTACAAGACGGGTTTTAAATTAATTTATCCCTCTCTTTGTGTACATCGATTAGTAAACCTTGTTAATTCTATATAAATAAAAACACATGGAATAGTATCTGGTAATAATAATAATATTGTATTTATATTCAAAAAAATGTCTATAGTCTATTCAGTGTAACTATGAATATAATTTATAAATCTCAGGGTCGATTCTCTTCTCTTTGTTTATATTATTTTTAGGTTCTTTTAGCTGATATAAAGGTTCAGTAATTATAAAGAAAAAACAAGTATAGAAAGCACATTACATTACAAACAATAATAATAATGAATAATATAAATTAAGTATTAATTATAATAATAAATATACATTACACAATGTGTATCAGTTCAGTTCAGTTCACACAGCCTTCTGGTATCCGTGATGGAAAATTCCAATGTTAGTTTGTTTATGTTGTCAACATGAAGGAATCCACTTCTTTTGGTGTTCAATAAATGTTAACTCTTGTCACTTCTTTGGTCCGAAGCCTTCTGTTGGGATATTGCGATTGAAGTCCAGTGTCTTGTTATTAATTCAATCTAAGTGTAGTTGTTCCTTCTGGTTGTTGGATCAGTAATGTTTTAAAGGTGATTTGTTTATGATATTTCTTTATCTGCTCCAATTTTATATTCTGTTATAATTTGATATAAGGTTTTTTTTTTACTTTCTATTATATTATTTTTTAATAATATTCATAGGTTTTGTATAAATAATTAGCTTGTTTTCAGAATTTACTCTCAACTCTCCTTCTTGGCTTTATTATCTTATAATATTCAACAACCTTCTTTTTCTCTCTTTTGGTTTCCTGGATACACATAAAAACTCTGGTCATATCTGTTCAAATTGAGATTTAGTTGTCATAGGTTATTATTTTTATATAATACATTATTTTACCTTCTACATACAAGTTGCTTTTTAGTTATTACATCATAATACTTAATACAATTTACATATTATTTTGTCTGACAAAACTATGAACAATTTTAATATCAAATATTATAGTTATTTGTAATTTGACAAATATTTTTGAATAATTTATTATTTACTGAACATAATCATCTAGGCCTATGTTGACTGATTATATTTTTATATTGGAAGACTCATAATCAATCCTGCTTACACTTGTTTTATATTAATTAATTTTTTTTAAATATAAACAAACTATTAATTAACAATTATATTTTAAGTACTATAATTCCCTTCAGGGCTTAACTGAATGCACACTTTTAAACCATTGTCTGTGTGATTAATATCTATCAAACTTATATAACTCAACACTAATAAAGAAAAAACTAAATGTTAATGTCAGTATCATCTGCTACTATGGATTAGTAATTCATTTCATTAAATAATTGTTTATAATTACTATCCACTCACAGTTATTCTTAATTGAATCCCACTGTATCTCACATCCTCTTACCAATTAATTACACTTGTTTTATATTTCATTTGTAGCACATCTTATTTACATATTACATTTACTTATAAATTTGTATTGTGCTTTATATGACTTTCTAATTGATTCATTCATTATTCATTAAATTTATTATCATTATTTATTTGTTTATGGACTACCCCAAATCTAACTAGGTACTGTTTATATAGTATAGTAATCTGTCATAGTAATGTCTGTTGTAGGACTTTTGGTTTTTAAATAGGTTCACACTTTTATTTATTATTGTTTCTTCTTTTAAATTATTTTGATTTCAATTTGTTTAGATAACTTGTTGTTATTGCTTGCTGATGTCTCAACAGTTGAAGTGTATGATATTATGGTATTAATATTGCTTGGTGATAAGATTGACATTTATTAAACAAATTCTTCATTATTATAGGCAAATTGAAACCTATCTTTCTTCTCGATACCAATTATTTTCTTCTTTATCTCTGGAGTTTGTTTATTTGTATTGGTGGCTTCAACGAATTGTAATTCTTGAGTTTTCTCTTGGTTCATTGTATATTCTATTTATATATTCCATTCTTTTATTCACATTGTTTCCATACTAATGTCAAATGATTCCCCCTATATTAAAATGGTATTATGAATTAATATCGGTGTTGAGTGGCCCTTTTACGTCCAATTGCTCATCCGAACATTCACATACCTGGTACAGTCACATTGGCTGCTGCCCATAAAATAATTCTAAAGTGGCGCCTTAGCTTTCTCACTCTATAAATAAAATAATTATATATCTTATCATTATACACATCATTGGAATCTTTTATCTTCTGAATATTTTTTCTTATTCTACATTGCCTTCCAATACCTCCATTTATTTATTATATTCAATATTACTGTTGGTATATTTCTTAAGTAGATTTCTTTGTCTTTTATATAACTTCACTTCAGAATTCAATGATTTATTAGCCTTAATGTAATTCACCTTTGTTAGTTATTCAGTACCTCTTGCAATATAGTAGTTTTAATTATCCTTCTATTATTCTATCTCTTTTTATACTGCAACTCTTCCTCAGCAAGTTCATTTTCTAATTAGTTTATTAAATTTCTCTTAGGCCTATTATCATTAACATTGCGCCCCATTATTATTATTATATTACTATATGTATTATTTATGCTTTATTTAATAAGATGCGCTTATTTCTTTTAGAATTTTGGTGTCGTTACATAATTGCCCTCCTTCAAAAGTAATTATTTCTGAACATGATCTTTGGTATGGAAGAAATAATTGCTTATTTTATGATTAATTAATCATAATTTTTTTTTCCAAGTATGCTGAAAATTGTTCTTACATATTTTAGATTTTGGTAGTATTTTTTGTTATCAAATTCGTTTTTTATATAATAGTAATTTCAAATAATTCATGTAAGTTGATCTTACTTAGTTTAGAATTTTGATGTTATATATAATCATTTCAAATAATTCATGTAAGTTGATCTTACTTAGTTTAGAATTTTGATGTTTTCTTCTTAATAGATTCAAAATAATTTCTTCTTTAACTCATGGTAAGATGTTCTTACTTAATTTAGAATTTTGAGGTTCTCTTCTTAATAGATTCAAAATAATTTCTTCTTAAACATATGGTAAGATGTTCTTACTTAATTTAGAATTTTGAGGTTTTCTTCTTAATAGATTCAAAATAATTTCTTCTTAAACATATGGTAAGATGTTCTTACTTAATTTAGAATTTTGAGGTTTTACCATCTCACTACTTGATCGGGCCATATCCTTTCAGGCGTAGCTGTGTGAATCATTCCTTTCATTCTCATTGCTGGGATCATTATTAGGTTCTTGGCTATCCTCCGCCATGATGTGATTTATTACTCATTCTTCGTTGTGAGAATTATTCACTGGTTCCTCTGTTCCTGGTCCTGCGGTTGTCCCCTTGACTTCGACTTCTGTATCGGTTTTCATAAGGGTTACCATCTTCGTTATTGCCCCAACGATAGTCATTGTTACTAAAACTATTATTTCTACGACGCTGGTATCTTCTTGACTCATGTTCCTCTGCTCGAATATGGTTGATTCGGGGTTTGTATACGCGATTACCGTTATGTTTATTATATTCCTATTATTATTATTACTATTATTTGGATACGTACTATTTCAGTTATGATTCAGTTGATGGTGATTATTATTGTAGTTATTATTATTATTATTATTAATACTCTTTAAATTATTATTATTACTATTATTATTACCATTATTGTAATTATAGTTATTCCTGTGGTTGTTATGCTGGTAATTACTCATTCCATGGTTATTATTTCTTCCTTCGTATCTATCTGTTCTCTGCCTGTTTTTCCGGTAATAATTTTCATGTTCGTAATTCTCTAGTAAGCTGGCCATGGCCTGTATAGTTTTAATTTGGTTGCCTAATCGGTCTCCAGAAATCCTCTCAGCATAATGGTATGCCAGTTTTGTAACAAGACATTCCTCAGGTATTTTAGGCTCCAAATGTTTAGCTAAGCACACCTTTCCTAAGAAGTATGTAGTCGGTGAAGTACCACGATAGACGTCTTATCTCCAAGGGTGATATTGTCTCGTATTATATGTTGAGTTGATTCTGACCAATATTTTTCCTTGAATAATTTCTTAAATTGTGTATAGTCAGTAATTTCATTTCTTGTTGCAACCCACCAATTATCATTCATTTCTCTAAAACATTCGTCCAACATTTCTCTATTTGAGTTCCACCTTGTTATACGGTATTTATTAAAATGTTCGTCTATTCTTGCTATGAATTCCATAGGGTTTTTTCGATAATTCTTAAAATTAATTCCTTAACGACTCTCGGTTGTATATGTACTATTTATATTAGTTGGTCTAGTTCGCACCAGTTCTATTTCCTCTTGGTTCTGTCGGACTTGGTCATTAATCTTATTTATTGAAATGCCCATGTTGTCACATCTCTCTCCGCATTGTTTCTGAACCTTTTCCAAATTTACTTGTTCCCTTTGTATTGTCTCTATTTGAACATGACTATCTTCTTTTACCTGATCTATCTTGGAACATAAATTCACTCTATTTTGTTCAGTGATTTCGTTAATTTGTTCTATTTTTTCATTTGTTTTGGCTATCTCTTGTCTCCTTTCTTCAGTGTTTCCATCCATCTTCTGGTTAATTATCTCATTAATATGCTCCATCCTCCCATAAATATTTTCTCTCAGTTCTTGGTTTTGTTCATCTATAAATCGTCTTATATTCTTATCAACGTCTTCGATTTTTTCGTTAATTTGTTGTTCCAAACTTATTTTGATACTGTCTATTTTCTCATTCATTTGCCTATTATTTTCTTTTTGTTTCTCAAAATTTTCTTCAAACCTTTCATTGATTCGTTTTAAATTCTCTGTATTGATTTGCTTTAACTCTTCTTCGTGGATTTATTGTCATTTTTTAACTCGTCCATTTTCTCCTCCATTTTCTTATTGGTATCTCCGATTTTATTACACAATTCTTCCTTCAATTCCTTATTTGAATCTTCATGACTCTGTTTTAACTCATCCATTTTCTTACTATTCTCCTCCATTTTCTTATTTGAATCTCCGTGACTCTGTTTTAAGTATTCCATAATGCTCTTCATGTCAACGCTCTCTGTGACTGTTCGGTTCTGTTGTGTCTCCTTGGGCCTCCCTTATTATTGCTTCTACTTCCTCAACCGGTATTGCTTCCGTGTCTTCCATACTAATCTCCTTTTCTGCTTCTGCTGCTCTTCTCTTTGATGTTGCTCGTTTATGCATTCCTGTTGTTTTATTTAACGTATATCAGCCGCCAGCTAAAATTAGGAATTGAATTTTGTTAATATTTTATTATTTATTTGCCTATTGATTCCCTAATTACAGCCTCACAGGTTGGACGCCAATTTGTAACTTCACGTATTTACAAATTATCAATCTTCTAAAGCCCCACTGTTGTGAGCACCAATTTGTAACTACACGTGATTATTCCCCTCTGTTGTGAGTGCTAATCTATTACCCTTCAGGACTTACAAGTTCTTTATGCCTCACCTTGGATGTGTCAGATTACAACAAGACGGGTTTTAAATTAATTTATCCCTCACTTTGTGTACATGCATTAGTAAACTTTGTTAATTCTATATAAATAAAAACACATGGAATAGTATCTGGTAATAAAAATAATATTGTATTTATATTCAAAAAAATTTCTATAGTCTATTCAGTGTAACTATGAATATAATTTATAAATCTCAGGGTCGATTCTCTTCTCTTTGTTTATATTATTTTTAGGTTCTTTTGGCTGATATAAAGGTTCAGTAATTATAAAGAAAAAACAAGTATAGAAAGTACATTACATTACAAACAGTAATAAAAATGAATAATATAAATTAAGTATTAATTATAATAATAAATATACGTTACACAATGTGTATCAGTTCAGTTCAGTTCACACAGCCTTCTTGTATCCGTGATGGAAAATTCCAATGTTAGTTTGTTTATGTTGTCAAAATGAAGGAATCCACTTCTTTTGGTGTTCAATAAATGTTAACTCTTGTCACTTCTGTGGTCCGAAGCCTTCTGTTGGGATATTGCGATTGAAGTCCAGTGTCTTGTTATTAATTCAATCTAAGTGTAGTTGTTCCTTCTGGTTGTTGGATTAGTAATGTTTTAAAGGTGATTTGTTTATAACATTTCTTTATCTGCTCCAATTTTATATTCTGTTATAATTTGATATAAGGTTTTTTTTTTACTTTCTATTATATTATTTTTTAATAATATTCATAGGTTTTGTATAAATAATTAGTTTGTTTTCAGAATTTACTCTCAACTCTCCTTCTTGGCTTATTATCTTCTAATAATCAACAACATTCTTTTTCTCTCTTTTGGTTTCCTGGATACACATAAAAACTCTGGTCATATCTGTTCAAATTGAGATTTAGTTGTCATAGGATATTATTTTTGTATAATACATTATTTTACCTTCTAAATACAAGTTGCTTTTTAGTTATTACATCATAATACTTAATACAATTTACATATTATTTTGTCTGAAAAAACTATGAACAATTTTAATATCGAATATTATAGTTATTTGTAATTTGACAAATATTTTTGAATAATTTATTATTTACTGAACATAATCATCTAGGCCTATGTTGACTGATTATATTTTTATATTGGAAGACTCATAATCGATCCTGCTTACACTTGTTTTATATTAATTAATTTTTTAAAAATATAAACAAACTATTAATTAACAATTATATTTTAAGTACTATAATTCCCTTCAGGGCTTAACTGAATGCACACTTTTAAACCATTGTCTGTGTGATTAATATCTATCAAACTTATATAACTCAACACTAATAAAGAAAAAACTAAATGTTAATGTCAGTATCATCTGCTACTATGGATTAGTAATTCATTTCATTAAATAATTGTTTATAATTACTATCCACTCAGTTATTCTTAATTGAATCCCACTGTATCTCACATCCTCTTACCAATTAATTACACTTGTTTTATATTTCATTTGTAGCACATCTTATTTACATTTTACATTTACTTATAAATTTGTATTGTACTTTATATGACTTTCTAATTGATTCATTCATTATTCATTAAATTTATTATCATTATTTATTTGTTTATGGACTACCCCAAATCTAACTAGGTACTGTTTATATAGTATAGTAATCTGTCATAGTAATGTCTGTTGTAGGACTTTTGGTTTTTAAATAGGTTCACACTTTTATTTATTATTGTTTCTTCTTTTAAATTATTTTGATTTCAATTTGTTTAGATAACTTGTTGTTATTGCTTGCTGATGTCTCAACAGTTGAAGTGTATGATATTATGGTATTAATATTGCTTGGTGATAAGATTGACATTTATTAAACAAATTCTTCATTATTATAGGCAAATTGAAACCTATCTTTCTTCTCGATACCAATTATTTTCTTCTTTATCTCTGGAGTTTGTTTATTTGTATTGGTGGCTTTAACGAATTGTAATTCTTGAGTTTTCTCTTGGTTCATTGTATATTCTATTTATATATTCCATTCTTTTATTCACATTGATTCCATACTAATGTTAAATGATTCCCCCATATTAAAATAGTATTATGAATTAATATCGGCGTTGAGTGGCCCTTTTACGTCCAATTGCTCATCCGAACATTCACATACCTGGTACAGTGCAAATTGGCTGCTGCCCATAAAATAATTCTAAAGTGGCGCCTTAGCTTTCTCACTCTATAAATAAAATAATTATATATCTTATCATTATACACATCATTGCAATCTTTTATCTTCTGAATATTTTTTCTTATTCTACATTGCCTTCCAATAACTCCATTTATATATTATATTCAATATTACTGTTGGTATATTTCTTAAGTAGATTTCTTTCTCTTTTATATAACTTCACTTCAGAATTCAATGATTTACTAGTCTTAATGTCGTTCACCTTTGTTAGTTATTCAGTACCTCTTGCAATATAGTAGTTTTAATTATCCTTCTATTATTCTATCTCTTTTTATACTGCAACTCTTCTTCAGCAAGTTCATTTTCTAATTAGTTTATTAAATTTCTCTTAGGCCTATTATCATTAACATTGCGCCCCATTATTATTATTATATTACTATATGTATTATTTATGCTTTATTTAATAAGATGTGCTTATTTCTTTTATAATTTTGGTGTCGTTACATAATTGCCCTCCTTCAAAAGTAATTATTTCTGAACATGATCTTTGGTATGGAAGAAATAATTGCTTATTTTATGTTTACTTATTCATAATTTTTTTTTCCAAGTATGATGAAAATTGTTCTTACATATTTTAGATTTTGGTAGTATTTTTTGTTATCAAATTCGTTTTTTATATAATAGTAATTTCAAATAATTCATGTAAGTTGATCTTACTTAGTTTAGAATTTTGATGTTATATATAATCATTTCAAATAATTCATGTAAGTTGATCTTACTTAGTTTAGAATTTTGATGTTTTCTTCTTAATAGATCCAAAATAATTTCTTCTTAAACATATTTTAAGATGTTCTTACTTAATTTAGAATTTTGAGGTTTTCTTCTTAATAGATTCAAAATAATTTCTTCTTAAACATGTGGTAAGATGTTAAGATGTTCTTACTTAATTTAGAATTTTGAGGTTTTACCATCTCACTACTTGATCGGGCCATATCCTTTCGGCGTAGCTGTGTGAATCATTCCTTTCATTCTCATTGCTGGGATCATTATTAGGTTCTTGGCTATCCTCCGCCATGATGTGATTTATTACTCATTCTTCGTTGCGAGAATTATTCACTGGTTCCTCTGTTCCTGGTCCTGCGGTTGTCCCCTTGACTTCGACTTCTGTATCGGTTTTCATAATGGTTACCATCTTCGTTATTGCCCCAACGATAGTCATTGTTACTAAAACTATTATTTCTACGACGCTGGTATCTTCTTGACTCATGTTCCTCTGCTCGAATATGGTTGATTCGGGGTTTGTATTCGCGATTACCGTTATGATTATTATATTGATTATTCCTATTATTATTATTACTATTATTTGGATACTTACTATTTCGGTTATAATTCACTTGATGGTGATTATTATTGTAGTTATTATTATTATTATTATTATTAATACTCTTTAAATTATTATTATTACTATTATTATTACCATTATTGTAATTATAGTTATTCCTGTGGTTGTTATGCTGGTAATTACTCATTCCATGGTTATTATTTCTTCCTTCGTATCTATCTGTTCTCTGCCTGTTTTTCCGGTAATAATTTTCATGTTCATAATTCTCTAGTAAGCTGGCCATGGCCTGTATAGTTTTAATTTGGTTGCCTAATCGGTCTCCAGAAATCCTCTCATCATAATGGTATGCCATTTTTGTAACTAGACATTCCTCAGGTATTTTAGGCTCCAAATGTTTAGCTAAGCACACCTTTCCTAAGAAGTATGTATTCGGTGAAGTACCACGATAGACGTCATATCTCCCATGAGTGATATTGTCTCGTATTATATGTTGAGTTGATTCTGACCAATAGTTTTCTTTAAATAATTTCTTAAATTGTGTATAGTCAGTAATTTCATTTCTTGTTGCAACCCACCAATTATTATTCATTTCTCTAAAACATTCGTCCAACATTTCTCTATTTGAGTTCCACCTTGTTATACGGTATTTATTAAAATGTTCGTCTATTCTTGATATGAATTCCATACGGTTTTTTCGATAATTCTTAAAATTAATTCCTTCACGACTCTCGGTTGTATGTGTACTATTTATATTAGTTGGTCTAGTTCGCACCAGTTCTATTTCCTCTTGGTTCTGTCGGACTTGGTCATTAATCTTATTTATTGAAATGTCCATGTTGTCACATCTCTCTCCGCATTGTTTCTGAACCTTTTCCAAATTTACTTGTTCCCTTTGTATTGTCTCTATTTGAACACGACTATCTTCTTTTACCTGATCTATCTTGGAACATAAATTCACTCTATTTTGTTCAGTGATTTCGTTAATTTGTTCTATTTTTTCATTTGTTTTGGCTATCTCTTGTCTCCTTTCTTCAGTGTTTCCATCCATCTTCTGGTTAATTATCTCATTAATATGCTCCATCCTCCCATAAATATTTTCTCTCAGTTCTTGGTTTTGTTCGTCTATAAATCGTCTTATATTCTTATCAACGTCTTCGATTTTTTCGTTAATTTGTTGTTCCAAACTTATTTTGATACTGTCTATTTTCTCATTCATTTGCCTATTATTTTCTTTTTGTTTCTCAAAATTTTCTTCAAACCTTTCATTGATTCGTTTTAAATTCTCTGTATTGATTTGCTTTAACTCTTCCTCGTGGATTTATTGTCATTTTTTAACTCGTCCATTTTCTCCTCCATTTTCTTATTGGTATCTCCGATTTTATTAAACAATTCTTCCTTCAATTCCTTATTTGAATCTTCATGACTCTGTTTTAACTCATCCATTTTCTTACTATTCTCCTCCATTTTCTTATTTGAATCTCCATGACTCTGTTTTAAGTATTCCATAAAGCTCTTCATGTCAACGCTCTCTGTGACTCTGTTCGGTTCTGTTGTGTCTCCTTGGGCCTCCCTTATTATTGCTTCTACTTCCTCAACCGGTATTGCTTCCGTGTCTTCCATACTAAACTCCTTTTCTGCTTCTGCTGCTCTTCTCTTTGATGTTGCTCGTTTATGCATTCCTGTTGTTTTATTTAACGTATATCAGCCGCCAGCTAAAATTAGGAATTGAATTTTGTTATTATTTTATTATTTATTTGCCTATTGATTCCCTAATTACAGCCTCACAAGTTGGACGCCAATTTGTAACTTCACGTATTTACAAATTATCAATCTTCTAAAGCCCCACTGTTGTGAGCGCCAATTTGTAACTACACGTGATTATTCCCCTCTGTTGTGAGTGCTAATCAATTACCCTTCAGGACTTACAGGTTCTTTATGCCTCACCTTGGATGTGTCAGATTACCACAAGACGGGTTTTAAATTAATTTATCCCTCTCTTTGTGTACATCCATTAGTAAACCTTGTTAATTCTATATAAATAAAAACACATGGAATAGTATCTGGTAATAATAATAATATTGTATTTATATTCAAAAAAATGTCTATAGTCTATTCAGTGTAACTATGAATATAATTTATAAATCTCAGGGTCGATTCTCTTCTCTTTGTTTATATTATTTTTAGGTTCTTTTGGCTGATATAAAGGTTCAGTAATTATAAAGAAAAAACAAGTATAGAAAGTACATTACATTACAAACAATAATAATAATAATGAATAATATAAATTAAGTATTAATTATAATAATAAATATATATTACACAATGTGTATCAGTTCAGTTCAGTTCACACAGCCTTCTGGTATCCGTGATGGAAAATTCCAATGTTAGTTTGTTTATGTTGT